>JAODUI010000025.1:3675026-3761832 GCA_027563995.1 Papilio gigon
ATGAGCCCCCGATGGGCTCGAAACTAGTCGGTACTGACACCGAGTTGCACGTGAGTTAAGCCGTTTTATAAGTGATACACTGGCTACTTATAAAAATTTGAAAAAAAAAATTAATCGCCCGTTTTATGACATCACATCGGACAAGAATCTTTGACTTCTTTTGTTATTCTGATTGCTAAATAATGTGTATTTGGCGTAGCCGACAAAGCGGCGTTTCCTTAATCCAACAATGGCAGATCTAAACAATGCAGCGACAAGGGAACCTTTAACTATATAGAAACGGATTATACAAAGATCTGCGGATGGGGACAAGAATTTCAATAACTTTTCTGAAGTAATTCTGACATTCGCCTCTTTATGGACCCATGTAGACACAAAAAATGGTAAAAAGAAGCAAATTAATGGTTTCGTTACAATTTGCCAAGAGCACTGCGCGCGAAGACAGGTCCTGCCATTAAAAGTCAAAGGATCTTGGTAACAATCGTCGTCACAACCTTGGTGCAGATCGCATCTTTCTACCGTCTACCGTGCACCTAATAGACATTATTTATTACAAACAACTTACAATACCTTTTTAGTCTTTATGATTGGTACCAAGCAGTTTGATAAACCGCATATCTGATATTTATTTAGTTATGAAAGCGTATTCATTGAGATACTTTTGTTTTCATTTGGGTATTTTATTAAGTCTTTATGGTTTACTACTGGTATGCCGGACATTAAAATAAGTTTTTTTTGTGTATTGTTACTTCATGACATAGCCATTATCAAAAGAAAGCTGTTGCCCGCGGTTAGCTTCGCAATATATTATATTGTAAATATTGTAAAAAATATTATATTGAAAAATATTCTATGTTATTCCCACAAATATTACTAAATTCCGAATCATCTAACATCCCGCTAAAATCCTCTCGCCGTTTTGGAGATTACCAGCGAAGGAACGCGAATTCGCAGACAGACATTCAAAAATAAAAAAAAGTTTTTTTCTAAGGGTTTGAGTCAGATAATATGCACGTACAGATGCATGCATATTACACAGGAGTTTCGGCAATGGAGACAGGCGGTTAGATATTGTCGGAACAAAGTTAACATACGATATCGTTGGTTCATAATGGGGTCATTGAAATTTGTTCAGGTGCCCTTCTCAGTCTATTCTTTCTATGTTTTGTTTGCTGAAGAAAAGTAGGTGGCCAGTATTTGAGTCGTCGTTAAGTAATGTTTAATTTGGAAATGTGTTAAGGTTACAGCGCACTCTTAAACCCATCGTCCATCTTGTCGGACGGGTGTCCCCGAAGTCGGCGTCCCGCGACCAGTATGCTATAACCTTTATGGTAATTACACACATACTGTTACTACTCAATACTAATTTGTTTACACCTGGCTGGTAATAACAATTTTAAGCATAAACTTTAAGCTAAATACAACAATAGAAATCTCTATTAGTGTGTGTTCTGAGTAGGTTCCTTGTAGTAGAAGCTACAGTTCCCGCAACTCGACGTCTAGCGCGTAATTTATAGAGCCCTAAATCTTACATTAAATAAAGAAAAAAAAGCGCGACTTAAAAATGTACGACGTGCCGATATAACTTTATAATATATACCAAGGAAACATTCGATAGAAGAAAATATATAGGTGAATGTATGGAGCGAAAACATCGTGATGATTTATATAAGTACATTATTCCTAAAATGTTATTTTTAAAAGTATTTCGTAACGAGCAGCTCGATCAATTGTTATAATGTTGAGTTCATATAAAATTCCCATGAACCAATTTTGTTTTTAGGCCGCGTGGGCGGGTCAGTCGGCGGTTGGAAGCGCTCCATTGCGAAAACAAATTATTGCTTCAACGGATTATGATTTACACTATACACAACAGTTTTATAATTTTACCAATTAGAAATTCATTTTTAAAAAGTCTTGTTAAAGAAAATTTTTATATTTGATTACTTATTATTGGTAAATACTTATAAAAAATTAAGTGTACCTGTACAAATAAAGGGTTCTAAAATAAATTTTAAAAGGGCCTTTTTTTATACTCAAAAATAGAGTTATATTCTTGCTTTTGTTTCAATTAATTAATATAATTTAATAGCTGTTTTCAAATTAATATTTTGACATTTATTTCTATTTCCTTATAGTAAAACCAATAGCGAGATTTAATATCAGAATTCAATTAAAAATCGTTACCTACTTACAAGTAACAAATCAATATCCGTATTGATTTTCTCGAATTATTACACGACAAAATAAAATGAGTCACCTTGACTATTTTTGTTAGCAGCGTTATGTTGGTGGACTAGTTAATACTTTTCTACTAAAGAAAAAATGTGGAGCGGATTGCAATCAAAACAAAACACTACGTACTTTTAATTTTAAAAAATTGGAATAAATTAAACTTATAATAATAGATATATCATATACCCCACATGCTGTGAACCGATTTTTTTCATTCCATTTAAGAACATAGACAAAGTTAATCCTACCAAATAAAGAAATACTAATTCAACATTCCTACCATGACATTCGTAACTTTTTAAGTGTTTACACAAACGTGAATTGCGCAATACAATTAATTTATTTGTTTATTTTAGTGTCGGCGTCCAAAAGCGGCGCTGCTACCCACGCGACGCCGGCCGTGTGATCTTAAGAGCATAAATAAAGCGTCTTTAAGGCAATTAGGCGAATCGAACGATTCTACACTTAGATGAATAGATGTTTACTAAATATTTCAAATTTTATAAAACATTAATAACAATACATAGATAAACGGCCAAACACTGAAAAGACATTTGACGAAGATGGCAGCGTTTTATATATCATTGCGTCATAAGTCATAAGTTAGTTTTGTCTAAGTTAAATAATTGACTCTTACAAAGCGAACTGTTTAACAATACTTTTAATATTCAATCGTAAGTTACTTAAAAATAATCTAGCCTTGAATGGTAAAAAAATATCATATCGATCTAGTCTTTTTTTAGAGTTTATATAGTACAAACAATTATTATTGTATGGAGATGCCATTATAGAGAAAAATCGAAATTATGTAAAACAATGTAATTAATTACCTTTTAAGAATGTTCGCCATTATTTAAATTTACACTTTAATATTCACCATTACTATAATCGTGCAACCGGCTGGAGCCGCAGCCTCATCGACTATACTATCTGCAAAGAGGCCGTTATCAATGACAGATCGGGTTCTCTCCAACCTTATCAGCAACGTAATCTAAGAACAACACGTCAATCATGCGGACTTGAAACTTATCTCGCAGCTTTGATAATACATCTTTCACTGCACCGTCACGTGGAATCTTACACAATTCTGAGGTTAAATGCTCATTATGACCGCATTCGTCACCACCTACTATCCGTCCCAACCAACAAACAAGCTTGAAGTGACTAGGGCGTATTAAACATCGCTGGTCCAATGCGAATTGGTTTACGTTACATCTAAGGATTTCTTCTTAGATGCTGGTTGCGACACTGGTTCATTCACCCTAAGATAGTCTGATAATGTACATATGAAATCAATAAATCGAAAAACATATTGGTACATAATGGGTATCGAACCCAAACCTGCACAATGCCTTTGACTCTTGTAATGCTTTTAAAATTTATCATGTGTTGTAAAGACAGATTAAAAACTAA
This sequence comes from Papilio gigon, assembly GCA_027563995.1. Classification (NCBI taxonomy): domain Eukaryota; kingdom Metazoa; phylum Arthropoda; class Insecta; order Lepidoptera; family Papilionidae; genus Papilio; species Papilio gigon. The sequence continues at coordinate 3,678,675 of JAODUI010000025.1, forward strand.
GTATATTTAATGAAGCAAAAAGTTTTTGAAGACCTAAAAGCTACAAAAACGGCTGGGGAATATACCTCTGTAACTTGTTAACCTTTTCATGACAACCTACCTGAGCTAAACGCCACTTTTACGTAAGAAATCTGATCAGTGCAGGTATAATCTAAACATAAAAGAACGAAATAAAACAAATGATAATTTTTAGACTGAAACGTTTATAGGTTTTGAAATATGTTACCATTGACGAATCGATATAAATAATTACAATTTATTACATTTTTGACTATATAACTCAAAAGGAATGTTTGTTTATATACTAGGCGTACCTCGACAGATTTTTAAGAAATGGGACTTTATTGTGTTCTTGGGACTCCAAAGTTTTTGACATGAAAAAGGTTTTAATTGAAGTAACATTGCCCCTGCCGGGTTCAGCTAATTTGTTATAACACAATGGAAAATTGATAATAATCAGTTGATATAATAATGCAAAGATCACACACACGTTATAATTAAGTTACACAGTGATGTCATAGATATCTCTTAGTAATTTTAGTTACGTTATCTTTAACGCTGTTACTACTAACATACCTAAGTATAATGATCTAGGGTACAATTGACGTTCGGTTAGCTTAGATCCTAACAATTGTCACGTATTGAAAATTTGCCATCAATAGCATAAAAAAATAATCACTTGGTACCATGAAATAACTTGAATCGAAAACTTTGAGTAACTTTAGAAAGAAAGGTCGCAAACAGATGAACTCGCTTTTTGACATAGTTAAAGTTAACGTGAAGAAGTGCAAAAAGCTATTTTTAAATAAAAAAAAATGTTTGTTTTGAATTTCGACCATTCAGCGATTGATTAATTTGAGATTTGGAAAAATGTTTACGGTGCTCAAAGTTCTACTTGCGTAAAGACATACTTCTGCAACCATACTCTGAGTGTGTAAATATTTTAGATTGAGCTTGTTTTTTTTTTTGAGGAGATCAATTAAAATATATATGTATAGGATTATAAGTGAAGTATTAAAGCAAAATTAGCCACATCTGGTTTCTAAATTGAATGTTAAACCAATGCAAAATTTAAATTGATAACATAAAACTGTTAACGTTTGTATGAATAGTAAAGAATATCGTAATCAAACCAAGAAAGGTGAAGGTTAGTTGCTAATAATCACGTTTTATAAATCAGGTGCAATGATATATCATTATGACAAAAAGATTGAATAATGATCGAAAGTTCCAAAGAGAGTGACAACGAATTATTACAGATGTCTCGACGGTGACAATCTGCCTTCAATAAAGCGTAAGCTATTGTAAATTTTAAATAGAATATTTCTAGAACTGCATTCCGCTTGTTATTTCGTTGTCAATATTATCTAACGCTTGCGTGTCTTTCTAGTCTTAGGAATATAGGTCTTATCTTATTCTTCATAGAGCATTTTTTGCTATGTTGATAACAATTATAAATAATAGCAACTGAATTGCGTAGTGTGTAAAGGAGAAAAATTGACCGCAGCATTCAGTTCAGTTGCAAACTAATGTAATATACACTTAGTGGTCCTTGCGTCACAGCCATCAAGCCATCGCATTGGCTCATTCATACACCTGTCATTCGTTATACAGTAATAATTATATGACATGTTTTAGGTACGTACATTACAATATATATTCCCCATCGGTATTTTCCGTCTATTTTTAAAGCAACAAAATACTTTGTAACACCTAGTTGTCTTTAATTTCGGTTATCTCGGTTTGACTTCGGTTACAATTTGAAAGGTCTTGCAGTACAAATATCGATTTCCAATCGCCATATAATTTACGATCATTACTAACAACGATGTAAACTATAAATATTACCATTGCCATGTTACAGACACCTAATGTCAATAAAAACACATCTACGGTTCGAAGAAAATAAATATCGAGACCACTTACCACAATAATAAAATGAGGCGTCCTTCCTTTATATAGCAAATGTATTCACTCACAATATCTTTTCAGTTAATTTAAAAGTATTTCACTTGGTTTTCTCAGTCCGAAAACTAATGAATTAACGTGTGTTATGCGAGCGAGCGTGGTTTAATCGCGGCGTGAGTGTATGCCTAAACGCGTACGCGGTCGGTGTGCAACTGATCAACTATCAACTAGCGACTAGTGAACGCCGCCGCATCGTTCCCCCATACCGGGCAATTTAGCTGCGCCCGCGCAGGGGAGCTGCCCGATTCGCCTCGCCTGCCGCGCTAGAGCGCGCCCAAACAAAAAAGTGTCGCCGAAGGCTCACTCATCGCGTACCACTCAAATAATATGCGAGATGTAAACAAATTCAGATCTTATTCACTCACTGAGCTACAATTAAAGCTATGGTATACATAAAGTAATTATTAAACGCAAACATGTAGTTTCTGAAGTTAGAAGAAGGAATTTGTTAAAGAAAATATTTCAATTATAATTTTAAAAAATCTAAATAAGTATGGGTCCAATAAAGTTCAGTTGTAAAGCTTTTTAAAAAACTCCTTCATGTAACGATGTATTGTTCAAATTTCAACGATTAAATAGAAATGACATTAGTACATAGACATTAACATATGTTGTTTTCAATTTAATGTTATTAGATTTAAAACAGTGATTACAATGGATAAAAAGAAATCTTTTAATGTCTTATCAACACCTGTTAGTGAACCTGATAGTGAGAAATTGAATCCAAATAGTAAAAAACCAAAGAACAAAGACGCTAAAGGAGATGGTGATGTCTCACCGAATTCGTCACGAACACAATATTTTAAAAGGGAATTTTACACTGGAGAAATTAGAAAATTAAACGAGAAAGAAGTAAAGAAGCTAAGGGAGGGCTCAGATAGTTCTGGATCGTCGGAAACTTTTCAATGCGTCCATGGACCCGAAGGAAAACAGTATACTGAAGAGGAAATTTTAAAGAGATATTTAATTAAAAAAGTTGATCCCATATCTATCGGTAAGGACATTAATAACACGAACTTCTAATTCCTTCTAATATCCAAAGAAGTTGGCAATTTTTTAACCGCAGATCTGTTCTGGATGTATTACTTACACCATACATTCTATTGTAGCACACGTGATACCAATTTAGTTCTCTTAGTTACTAGTGAATAAAAATAAAAAATAATACAAATTCATATTGTATCACATAATATATCTGTAGACATTACAGTCTAACGTTACGTATAAATATTGGTAAGTATATTCTAAGTTTATTTGCATAATAGAAGAAATCAATTTATGAAAGTCAATACAAAGGCACGTACACATTATGAAAGTACGGGCTTGTCGTAAAACATAATGAAACACTAGTCCTTCTACTACTGACTACTGGTTTAATAAACTTTCCCTCACCCACATAACCTTTAAATCTGTTGTCATATAAATAATTGTTATGATTTCTCGTGTGCCACTATCTTGGCCCGCAAACCGTGTCCATTGTTTCTCGATCGAATGGTCGCACAACAAATAACAATTTATTAGAATGCACAACGAGGTGTATACCAAGATACCGGCTCAGGCGGATATATGAATTCATTCTTCATAATTGTAAAAAAAGAAGTAACAAAATAATATAAGGTAAGTTAAGGACTGATCGTTGGAAGGAAGCCAAGAGGATTAAAAATGGAACTGTTGTCCGAAACAAAATGTACTATGCGTAGACGTTAAGTATCATATCACTAGGTCCGTGTGTAAACCGTAATCTGGCATCACCGTAAAGCTGCCATGTAATATGATTTTGAAGAAATCTTATCAAATTAATTTCAGATCAGTCGTGGATAGATCCGTGCCCGCTCACACACGGATGGGAAGTTGCTCAGAATTTAGTATTCATGGTCAAAGACCCAATCGTTGTTCAACAGTTAGATCGTATGCAAAGCTATTTAAGAGATTTTGCGAACATCGCCAAATTCGGTTATGTATCCTTTTTTAATATCCACAATATGCAACAAAAGTGAATGGTGACCAATTATAAATTTCTCATGGAGTAAGACGTGTATGTCCATTGTTCGTCACTCTTAGTCATTCGTTCCCATGATTTGAAATGTTGATAGCATATAGCATTGGGAGAAAGTATGTAGGTATGTCGGCTTTACATCAATATCTTCATCTTACTTTCGAGTGACATTAGATGTGGAAAGTTCGCAACTTCCAAGAAGTGTTGGTATCGATTCGAACATGGATTAGTTTTATATTTATGCCTATGACAATCATAATAATATACTAGGGCTAAGCAGTAGTTGTGCCATTTTGGTTGCATTTAACTTACATCACTTGTAATCTTCTTCTCAAGTCTGAAATATATTGACGAAGGTAATAATATGATAGACTAAGGTAATAATTCAGAAACTCAAATAATAAACAGAAAATTGATGTTTTGGATGATCTTTGTTTAATATTGGATTACTTCGTTGAGAAGATGTCTCCAAAATATCAGTTAAGAGAAGAAGTAATTCAATTACTGCGTTGTATGGAGAAGCCAATTTTATTAAATACATCGTCAGATATTGTTACTTATTTCAGCTCCTTAATTGACTACATTAATTTCATGGGTGCGTATCTGATATGTAGGAATTGTCTAGTTTAATTTTCTTGTACAAAAAAATAACTACAAAATATCATGAACTTAAATTAATCATAAGTCTCTACTATATAATGATTTCTACCAGTATCCTTAAAATAGTTGTTTACAACAGATTCCGCACATCTCGGTACGGTCTCTAAGCGTTATTAACAATCTAAATACTTGTTAGGGTTTCTTATCCATGACAATCAATTCGTTCACGCACGCACTCCGTCGTTCCATTGTTATAGTCAAAGGGGACAATGGCAATGGCACTCGAGGGAGTTTTACTCCTATTTTGGTGGCCTTAAAGTTATGGAGCAAGCATGTCTGACACGTCTCAATGCTCGGACCACTCCGTACCCTGCCCTACTTGTGGCCTATAATCTAGAGCGTTCTAAATTCGATCTTAACTTTCTATTGTAACATGATGTATACCTATAGGTAGTTTGAAGAGATAAATCAATGATTTACGTGCACAAATTGTTTGTACGTGGATAATGATAATATTCAAGTTTCAAACCTTTTCTTTCTTTAGCTTTAAAAACTTAAAAGTATAGTAACTACTTATTGTATTCAATTTGATAATAACCATATCTAAGTGCCTTCACTGAAGACCCAGCCACAAATGAGATTCATTACCGTCGCAATTAAGATTGAAAATCAAAAACTTTTAACTCGAAGTTGCTTATTCTAGTTTTAAAGGAGAGTCGTCATTTTTCAATTTCAGGTTACCTTCTCGTACGTTTAAAAGAAGACGATATTTTTGATATTGTATCCAAAGCGTTGATCTGGCATCTATCGTACCCAGATTCCCACCGTAAACATGGCCAGGTCAGACAGAGCCATACGTTTGCGGCTGCAACTGGCCTTTGTGAAACCGTCGTCAGAATGGTGTCATTGTCCACGGCTCACCGTTTTCCAACATTTATGGAGATTGCACTTTTATTTGCATTCGATAGCGTTAATATATGTAATTTGCATTTTTCTTAACTTTAATTGACACTTAAGTACATGATTTTAGTATTACCAGTCTCTTTTAAATCTGTTCCTTTATTGGTTTCAGGTGTAACAATGATGAAGAGAAATATAATTGAGAATATTTTTTATCGTTTCAATCCTTATTTTCCTGACAGAGATCTACCAATATATGATACAAACCCAGCCGACCCGCATGACTTCAGAGTCGTCTTAGGCGAGTCACTTATGATTTGGTCTATGGTCCTCCTCTACTAAACTTAACCTAAGTTACACTCTTCTGAATCCTAGTCGAATGTATCCCCGCGCTCAAAAATGCCACTATTATACCGAATATTAATCCAAATATTATGAAATTCGTCGCTAAAGCTTCTCAAATTCCGACCCACTGTTATTCAACAAGTCTATTCGCTCTGTTGTAACGATGGCAATTAAAATGGACGTTTTTTACAGGTGCTAGCAGTATAAACATGTCTACAACGCTCTCTTTACTTTTAGTTTTGTTAAAGACGACAAAAGATATAACAAAAGTTGATCCAGAATTCTGTACGACCCTTCCATGTCCTGATTCATACAGTCAAAGGTAAGGAATGTATTTTGCAAAATGCGATTGTATGAATGCTTCCAAACTGTTGTAACTGGTTCCTAGTTTTTCACCCTATTTTTTATCTAGTTTTACAAGTTTTGATTCAATAGAACAATATGGTTGCTTTTTTACGTGCGATGATAATTTAAGCCTTTAAACTAGCTATGCAGGGATTTTTCTTTCATGTGTAATATGGTTAAGTCGTCTGTGAATATATTGCGGTGGTTTTCAATTTGTTAGTTTACCGTTTTTTACTATTTACATTAATATATTTTATGTGCTAGTTGCATGTTATTGTTTGTCGATTTACGAAATCAGTAGAGGATATGCGAATAATTAACAAAGGTCATTTGTTTAACAGCAGTTGCGTTTTGCAGATTGCAACCATTGACTTGATTCAGTCAATTGACTTTATAAACATAAAAATACTTCTTAGGTCTCTGGCATAAGGACACATCGACTTCTTTTGTTTTATCCCCATTTAGCACGTAAAGTGTATCGTATACAGATTGTGTTTATCACGCAACAACAATGTCGATGATAAATCTAACATTCCACATTGTTATTCAGATGTTTCGCTTGGGCGTATCGATATGAATGTCGGGCGAGAGATCATCGTCACGAGAGAATTACATTCACCATCATCGCCTCTTGTCTTCTTCATTCATTCGGTGAACGATTGACTGAATTGAGCAACGCTTTAATGCCTGGTAAAATTTAAGATGATTTAAATCTATACTTGTCAAAAATTAAAGACTACTTATATTTGGATGAAAGGCGTGTGGGTTTTAGAACTGAACCCATTGGAAGCTAATTAACTGGGATCTATGTACTACCTTTGGTATAAATAATGATGCATTCTATTATATTATTTAACAATGAATTTAACGACTCAGTAGAACAAGGTCAAAACCTTGAATCTTGTAAACAATATCTGCATCAGACGATGCATTTTTCATAACAATAAATCATGGAACGGCACGCGCAGTGGGTTAAGTACTTAACTTATTAATGTATTCCAGAGTACTAACACTCTGAAGATCTCGAGATTCTTTACGAGTTCACTATTCATATAATTGTATTGTAATTGTTTGTCGTATAAATTTGGATTAAAAAGAAAATAAATTAACGTTTACGAACAATTTATTGGGCCTTTCATCATCATCATCATCATCATTACCAGCCTAGTGTAGTCCACTGCTGGACGTAGGCCTCCCCCATCGGATGCGGGCAGCGCAGGACCGGTTATTGTTATTGTGTCTTTATTCCTTACAAAATTCATTAAGATAAGAATATTATATAAATCATATCTAGATGAATTGTAACTAATTCAATTATATAGTGGGTCACTCAAAAGGAACATTAAGTATATTATAATGTAGCATTTGTTCGCAGACGTGATATCGTTGTCAGTTCGTACGGAGATACCGGCAAGACTTGATTGGACGGGGTCCATCAACTTTAATGCTAGTCAACTGGATGTACGATTCAAGCAAGTTTTGATTCATTTAAGCGTGGATTTCCTCAAAACATTTTCTCATAATAGATTTGTAAGTAAAACACATGATAAATGTTATCATCATCAGCCCTCGTCTGCCCACTGCTGGACATAGGCCTTCCTCGTTATCTAACATGTAACATTTATTGTATCACCTTTGAGTAGTGTAAAGTGTCTGTACATTTCGCAGCATATGGAATATCGCCACTGGCTTTTAGGTCTTATATACTTACTGGATCCAGTCCTTTGCAAGCTTAGAGCCCGTTGGTCACCTGCGCTTTATGCCGACTTAAGAAAAACAACGTTCAAAGCGTTGATTTGCACTCTACCTATTGCATCAATACGTTTAGTACAAGATTATGGATTAATAAGAAGGTAACAGAAAAAAATAATGGTTTATAAAAAAAACAATTGAATATTTCGTATTTAAGGATCAGTCCCCTGTGTTATTAAATGGTACCTTTTTTAGATTGATGTGGTACATTGAATGGTATTCGGAGAGTCCGTACGACTTGTCAATACTCTACTGGTGTATTAGAGTACTTCAAGTCGCTATCAGTCGAAGGAATAGTCTACTCCGGCGACATATGTTAGAAGATTTGTTTGACAGTCATGGAATTATTATACTTATACGTGAGTTTCATCATTTTAACGTAATCATTTCCTAAACTAGATAAAGGAGAGATTCCGAAAACAAATGAATCTGTAGTTTCCGTTAATAGCAATTCACATTCTAGAAATAATTCATTTTAAACACTCTTACTAATGTTTGGACCTATCAAGATGACACTTCATTACATTTTAGGTCTCTGTCATACCTTGCTTGATCAAAAACCTCTCCCAGTCGAAAAAAGTCAAGTTATCTTGTGCGTATGTTTAAGACTCCTGACAAGTTGCACCGAGGTTAACTCTACTTTAGAATGCCGCGTGTATCCGTCTATTAGATGGCCAAACTCCGTCCAAACTCTTTCGACAAGGATGCTGAATGTTGTACTGAACTCGTTGCAAGTAAATCTGATTATAAATGAAAGGTAAGAATTTACTTTACAGTCGTAAACGGTGTAAAATTACATAAACCAAAAGAGATTTCTGTTGATATTCAAACGAAGCGCAGAATTAGGAGGAAGGTGATACGATGGTACATTTTTAAACTTGTTTAAACGCTTTGCAACGAATACGAAATATCAATTTACCTCGCGAACCGATTTACAGTACTTCAACAATACTGCGTATGCCCTTGGTCTATGTTAGCCTAAAATATTTATAGTTCATTGTTGGTAAACTCAAAACTCGTAGATATACGCCTGCTATAAAAGCAGTAATTGTCGGCCACAAAAACTAGCTTTCATTACTAACGTGCTTGGCCACGTGGTCCGAATCTTTGTAAACAACTGTTTTAATTATAACATTTTATATTTTAGATGGATGATATCCTTACTTAACTTTCTTTGGGAATCAGTTATTTGGAATGACACGTACAGATCAAGATTTGTTGCGGATGATGGAGTTTACAAGCTTTTGGATTTGATATCTGTTTGTCTTATGCAATATGTTTATTATGATTTAGTGATAAACTTTGTAATATGTAAAGGTGTATATGATGAAATGAATGAATTATTATTTGTATATTGATGACATGGAAATTTACACATGTCACAGAGGTGATTGCGGAAATGGATACGTCTTAAAATATATCTTATGTTACTGTTCATATCTCCACGCATCTGTCGAAACATTTTTTTTTAAATTCATTAAACATATAGGAAGTATTACAGAACGATTATGAATGATTACGTCGACTTAAAACTAAAATATAATGGTTCTGTGTTCTTTTTAATCGTCTCAAACGTAATTTTATATGCAAAATTAATAGTCGAGACAAAAAAGTGAAACTGAGTTGAACTCAACCGGTCAATCGGGTTCATTTCGTACGACGGTTATATTTAAGCGAACATATGAAATGTTAAGGGTGATTAATAATTAAATTATCACAGTTACATAATAGGATCCCAGTTTTGGAGTTTGGCCACCACTCGAACGTACGATTGCGACGGCGTACCCTGATTGCTTTCTTCTAAATTGAACGCAATACTATGACAACTACATTTAAACAATTTAGCAATAATTCAAGACAGGAACTTGTAATTATCGCATCGGCTTATCTTATTAAATTCGCTCATCCATGTGGTCTGACTATACAGTCTAGTTCTAGACTGAGTTATAAATTGCGACATATTGAATAAATTGATGCATTGTTTAATAATGTATTGCCATACTTTGCCATTACTTTACAATATGTTAGACTTGTATTAGCTTGGTAACAAATGTATGTTTGTTTTGTTTTGATGCGCACAGTTGAGCACGCGTCCTGTTCAATGTCTTGCCCTTGCACTTCTGTGTGACGTCGCGCGCGCCGGCGAGGCAGTCGGACAGATTATCACATGGCGTGCAACTTCAGCTGCTTCTAATATTGTAAGTTAATAGTATTAATTTAAAACACACAAATGTAACGAATAATGTAATCAACGTTTTTCAGATACCAAACGTAGTAAAGAGGGGTGCGACGATCGCGAACTTACTGGCAGCTATCTTTCGTGATGATTGTAATGCTAATAAGATTTTATTAAGCGATTCAGGAGTGATTCAAAGTAAGTGTTGCTTTGTATTAGATAAATTTTGTCTTATTTAAGTTTGCAATTTATATGCACACTTGATTTTTTTATAGTACACGATAGCCGAATTACTAATTCATTCTAACCGACTTCACATTTCGTATTCGTCTGCGGACACTAATAGATTGAAAACGATTTAATATTAACAATATGATTAGTACGTTTTATATATAATGTGTAACGTGTGTTGTTGTGATCTATTTATTATATGAACAGATTTAGATTGTCCATTAATGCGTTCGGAGATAAGGGAACAAATACATTGTTTACGGCCGGAACAATATATTCGTGGGTATGTCATGTGTCTACCGGCTGTCGAATTAGCTGGGTCTCGACTGTCAAAGGTTACTATAAAAGATTATCAATTATTTTGTCATAAAATTTGAATTACTCTGTGTACATTTAAATTTCACAATTACAGGCGTTCGCTATTCTTCATATGCTTTCCAAAGACTTGACCTTTAAAGTATCACTCGCCGATGAGAATTACAATCTTTACAAGAATATCAAGTTGCCACCGCAAGACGAGGTGTATATTGAACTTATAAAGCATTTTGTCGACATGTTTTTTTAAATTATTTTTGTATATCTGTTCACCTAATCGTTGATTGGATACGTTCCTTTAATATTCCAGGCAACTTTAATTCTATGTTCACATTATCTTACGTTAAAAATTAACGAAACATGGATCGAAACGAAAATTCTCAGCCCGCCGTTGTTACCACAAGGCGCCGAAACTCTTAGAGAATTAGTTGAGATCGCGCAGTGAGTTACTTTTCTTTTGGCTTATTTCTATTTGATTTTTGAGAAAGAAACGGTATATTTTTTTTTAATTCTAGCGGTTGGGCGAAAGAAATAAAACAAATGCAAGAAGAAATTTTTATAAAAAGTAAAAAAGAGGTAAGTTGCGGAATTTTAGATGGATATTATTAAAATTTTGCGGGAGGCCTACCCACGCTGCGTCGACCAGTCCGTGGCCGCCATTCCAGGACTCCGAGGATCTGGTTAATTTTGCCGCAGCATCCTGGATGAGGGCGGCCGAGGATCGATCGTCATGGCGATCTTTGGGGGAGGCCTACGCTCAACAGTGAGCGACATGTAGCTGAAGATTGTTAAAATGTAATTTTCTTAGTTTAGGTAATTTCTGGTTTCAATCTTAATGTGTTATTTGGCTTTAGGAATATACAGTTGAAAGTTCTTTCTACGAGTTCCTAAGCCGGGCACGGTTGAACATTGCACTGGACGCATTGCGCGAGGTTCGTTGTTTGGCGCGCGCATCCGACCGTCTACAAGTATCACACGATCTGCTCCACGACGCTGTCAAAGCACAGAAACTTAGGCATGATATGTCGGAGACTCTGAACACAGAAATAAAGAAGACGTACATCGCTCCGTTAGACGCGCAGGTATTTTATGGTAACACTTCGAAGAGTATCAATGTATAACAAAAACTTCCAACCAGCACCCACTCTCGTTTCCTTTAGACGTGGTCTCCAAAACTCATGTTGTGGCATTATTTCAACTTGGAAGCATCACTAATCGCTCTATAATTTATTTCAGAACATAATTGGGCAACACGTAAAAGTTACAAGTATAAAACCGAAGGTAATCGAAGCCAAAGACAAGTGTGTGTGCCATGTATGTAGTAAAGTTCATTGTATACATAAGCAATTATAATTAATCTACTGTTTATTAAAGTTTCAGTACTATGAACTTATTTCTTATATTCAACAAATAGGGTTACCACTTTCGACTGAAATATGAAAATTAATCGTCAAACTGAGGGGTACGATCAAGGAACGTGTTTTAAAATAAAACCAATATGTATCATATAATTGTTTATAATCAAAAAAAGTTATATGTCAATAGGCCCGCTACTTATCGCCCTTAGATGAAGATGTCGACTTAAAAGAATTAAGTAGTTCAGTGACTAATCATTGACATCTGCTTTATACATTTAATAACATTTGTATCCTACACAGTTCGTAAAGACAATTAAGAGAAAAAAAAATAATTAATAGTTGTAGCAAAATTATTGAAATCGACCTACTCAACATACACGCGAAACGATTCTAGAAATCTCAAATATTTTGTGTAATAATTCCGAGTATTAATATTTAATAAAGTAGATTCTTTTTAGATTAATCTAGCTTTTATATTTCTGTGGTGATTAAATATTTAACAGGCGTCTGCGTTAACCATTGATGAGATTATAAAAGTTTACACCAAAGTTTGACCGCACCTGACATATACATATTGCCATCCCTTTCATTCTATTTGAAAAGACAGAGACAACAATATGTGTCAGGGCAGTGGAACCTTCGGACAACGTGTCGTAGAGTTTAAATGTTTTAACGTTAAATACACTGTTATTATAAAATATTGAAACTTGACTAGGAACATAATTAAGATTTTACATTCAAACATTTGTTTATATCTCTTATAACAGATAACATTTCTAATATTCATTCATATAGAAAATATCCGGTGAGCGTAAAAGTTATAGAATATGTTAACTACATAAATGCTATATGAACTAAAACTTAAGGTATTATTATACTATGATGATAAATATTCAAAAGTCAATGAGATCACAGACTTATTATGTTACAAGAGATTGGCTTCGGGGGAATTTTTATTCATAATATTAATTCTTGAACAAAATCTTAATTGGATTGAACTTAGTGCGGATGACGGGAAGTCGAAGGCAGAGGACTGCATACTGTGAAAGGACTGACGTATGCTGATGATGATGATGAAATAAAATCTAAATGTCATATAGAAGATTGTCTGTGTTTGACAACTTGAAACTTTTCTTGTAAGCCAATCTAATGTTATGATAAATCCATGAATAAATTGAAACTTTGTGACTAAATCTAATTGGCACTTCTTTGTAACTAGTCAAATAAAATGCCGTTCAATGTTTAAGGCACTAGGATACAGGTAAATGATAAAAGCATATTTTGAACATAGGTAAAGGCAGTCTACAATGTTTTACATTACATACATTATTATTGAGATTTAACAGTATTTTTTAACTATTTAATTTTGTCATAATCTACATTTTCAACATGATTAATTCAATTTCAATTCTTTTTTAATTTTTCGAAAAGTTAATTATCTACATAATATTTGGAAATAACGAGATTAAGATAACACCAAGCTAATCTATTAATGTACCAAACTTAATCTATATTTGGATAATTTAAAAATAAAAACTTTATAATATAGTCTCAGACCGTTATATTACTCGCATCTCATAATAATAAATATATTTAATCAAATTTGAATTTATTTCCCTTGACACAAGGTCCGTTTTACTTTTATTTATTCATGATTATGACTGTAAATAATAAAAAAATAAATAAATTATACGATTTCAAAAACATTGTTTTATAAAGTCGGCCGTTTGGTTACTAACGTTGTCCAAAATGAGACCAGATCATTTTATTTAAATCACCAAATAAAATACATAATTAAATCATAATTACACTCATGGCATTTTTCCGAGTCTCAAATTTCTCTGAGTGTCAAAATATTTTATTACATTTAAACTTATTAAAAACATAATTTTTAATCAATTAACAATAGTAATAATTTTATACATGAAATTGTATCAGGGATGTTGATTTAAGTTGAAATACAATAATAAATATGAACTTATTGTTGCTTTTAAATGAATTTAAACATTTCTTGTCATGACAACACACCCATTTCATGGGTATATATTTAATATAAAGACATGACATAAATCTCTTCCCTAGGTTATATACCTAGTAACCCTAACATACAATTCTGGGAAATGATTTGATGAAATAAATAATGACATTATTATGACAGAATGCTGATAGCATTTATGTACATAATATAATCACAGTTTTAAAAAAGTAAAATAAATAATGAATATTGAACCGAGTATATTGGTACCAAAGGACGTAAAATACTATGAATAGACCACACAAAAGTTAAAATCTACACCCCTATTCTATGACTACACATGATGTTTTTCATATATTTGGATCTAAATGAATTCTATATACAATCACAGAAATATTTAAAAGAAGTACATAATATGACAGGTTCAGACACGTCAGCTATCCACTCCCCCTAAAAGACTGTTCTAGTAATCTTCTTCATATGTTGAGAGTTTTCATAGTAAAATACTTCCATTGCTACATCTTTCCATTTAAATATTTCCATGAGTGTTAAGTTTATAGGCCTTTTTAGGCCTTTTAACACAAGTACCCTATGGGTAGATTACTTACTTCATAATTTAAGAATGATCAGACCCTTGCTCGGAGTTACTGAACATTGATGCTACCATACTGTCAAACTCTGGCACTGCATCTTCAAACATCTTTAATTGTTTGGCAAGAGACTCTGAATCTGAGGATGCGGAAGTATCAGCTAGTATATCCGACCAGTCTTCAGTGGCTGATTTCGCTTGCAGACATTCTTGGTAGAAATTGGCCAACTCCGCTATTGGACTGCCTTCAGCAAACGGAAAGTCCTGGAAAATATTTCATTAAATATTAAAGAAAATTGAATTATTAAATGTCTAAACTATAACAATATCGAATATATTTGTAGGTAATGAAATAACATTATATACTAAATAAAAAAGTAAATAACAATTAGTAACTACCATTAACCTAATGGTTAAAGGTATGTAAAAAAAAATGAGAACATAAATTTATTTTACTAATACAAAAAATAAAACGAAATGGGACTCTGAGACAAACTAAAGAAGATGGTTTACAATGTTACCTTCTTACATGTTTTTCAAGTTGATCAAGCTACTTACCATCAAACTGGTATATTTACTGCTCTCCCTGGCCTTTGGTACTTCAATGGCCTTGCTTGAATGTGCTTGAACCTCTTCTACTTCTTTATTGTCAATGGCTTTTTTACCTTTCGCCTTAGTTATAACCAACATTTTCATTTTCTATAAAACAAAATTAAATTAAAATTATGATAATTACGTATGAAAAATAGTTAAGGTTTATTGCTTGTGAATTTGTCATAACGGATTTTTATTTACATTCCATACTTACTCCGCTGGTGCAGCGACCCGAAGTGTGTCTTGGCCTCGGACACAAGAGAACGCCAATGTTGCCATACATACCTAAATTTAATTAATTATATAAATGTTACAAGTTTGTTTACCTCATCCATTTTGTCTTTCTCTGCAAGAAGCCAATTCATAGGTGGTTCGGGAGGTAGTTGCTGGTACAATGATTCGTGTAACTCTTTAATTTTCTGTACATCAACAAAAGCACCAGCTGTCAAAGGTTTGGATAGGTCAAGTTCCTTCTTTTCTACATGATTTCTCCTGCAAAATATCAATTTATGAAGATATACGAAAAATTGTTAGCTAATATATGTTACGAGAAGCTAAAGCCTACTGGAAGTTAAGGTGCTTAAACTTTGATGCAAATAAAAAAAATACTATCCCATCGCAGATTGGTTAACTTTGCACCCATCTTTGAATTTACTTACAGAAATGTGCAGCTTTTTTCACAATCAGGAGTATGGATAGTTGATTTGATAAATGAAATTCAAAAATAGCTAGATCTAGTACAATTGTCAATCATCATTCACCTTTGGTTCTCTGTTGGGAAGTGATCGCTTTTCATCATTATATCCCCACAAGAATTCACAGTGGTATTTTCAATATATCTCCCTCTGTCTTCAGGCAACATTGTCATTTTTGTTCTATACACAACTTCGATTAGTATTGTTCCAATCGGGGTATGGAGTTCACTAACTTTGATAGTCTTATGTTTTTCCCCTTAAAATAACACATTTACATATTTTAACACAAAATAATTAACCTTATGAAATCACCTTTTTGTTTATTAAAAGTATTTTAACTCTGCCAGGATATAAATATTGGAATATCATCAATTTTTCAAAATCAATTCTTAGAAAGTCTTTGGGATCATTTGCATGTGGCACAATTCCCGCATTCCTATAGGCCACTTTACACCGAACATTGTGTAATGCACAGACTCACACAAAGTTCCGATCTACTCTCCCTCTCTCCTGGTGCCTCCCTACTATTCGAGTTTGGCTGTCAGATCAGCATACTTTTCCTGATCCTGTGCCAAGCGAAATAGACTTTCCCGCTTGCAATATTCGTCCACTCTATGATATTTCGCAACCACAATACTAATATATATGAAAACCTCAACAATTTGGTTGATCTCAGATTACATTAACATTTATACTTTAAAAATGCAAATATCTTTTTAAAGACACATTGCTCCTCGTTCTAAGAAAGACTTGGTGTTTATCATAATTGCAAACTATAATACTCACCTAACACATCCAAATTTGGTTGTCCGCCATAGATTTTGTGTGAAATTTTATAAGATTCTTTGAATTGAGCTCTTGATAATTTATAAGCCGGTGTTATTCTTGAAATACTAAGTGTTGATTTGAGCATTATACTCATTCTGTAATATATTGTAGACACAGATGTCATGCCAATGTCACATCCCGGTAGTATTTTAACGGTCCATACTTCAAGTACCATCTCATCACCATCACTGGTTCTAAGTATAATTTCAATACAAAGGACTTTAGCAAGTGCCTCTATCACTTCTCCGTTTAAAACACGTTTTGTATCCGTATTAATTCCTGGTTCATCTGGTATTGATAAGTTAAACTAGAAATAAAACTAACAATCAATATCGGAATGTAAAAAATAATGTATGATTTAGGCTTCACAAAATTTATTCGACTAAGCTAGAAATATATTTATGGAACAAAGGTACGATGTTACTTTGAAAAAGAATCCTACCCATTGTAAACTATTAGGCGATGATGGTGGATCTTCGAAACCTTTTGGTGTCGTATAGTCATGAGTAATCTTTTTGCCCTGTCTGCTCTGTACAACTATCTGAACGACCTTTAGTGCAAGTATTTTAGTAAATTTGTACAACTTATAACGATCCTGGGAGTCCAAATTTGTTGTAGCCATTGTAATTGTAGTTAATCATAAATGAGTTAGAATTTACACAATTATAGTGTATACTGATATCGATGATGTTAACTTTCAATTAAACACAACAAAACTTTCTAAAATATGTGACTAATTTTCTAGGTCAATAATAATCAATGAATTATTGTAAAACATTAATTTCTAACAAAGAGTATATAAAACAATTTCTATTTCTAATAATAATATGGTACATAGATAAAATAATGTCTTAATGTGCTTGTGTACAATTTTTTATATTATTTGGAACCAACCGATTGCGATACATCGATTTCTAAATTTTATTAAAGGAGTCAACGTTTTACCAACTTCCATAACATAAATAACTCAATAACGTTGGCTTAGTTTTATGCTATAGCCCGTAAATAAAAAAACAATACAAAATGCATTCTAATCGGATAAGGGTGAAGCTAATTATCAGAAACCTAAAACCGTATGTCTAAGACAGAACTTACAGTACCATTTCCAATTATTATAATTTCACTCAATTCCAGCAATGTAAGTTTGTTAGGTAAAAACTTACTTAAAAATTTTTATGTTATTTTCCTCTTTACTGAGAGCGTATTGTTTTCCCTTTATGTAATTGTAAATTACATTGTACTGACTAACTTAATTAAATTAAATTTAATTACTAATTTTCCTTAATTATAAAATAATTTCGCCACGACTATTCGAATATACCGGAATGTAATCTTGTAACGTTCACACAAAATCGATTCGACAAAATTCAAAATTTATTCGACAGGGAAAAGTTACTGTCAACACCTGTAGCCAAAAAAAGTTAACTTTGTTGACACTTATGTGACACTTGACAAATCTAAATTCAAATTATTTAAAAAAAAAGTTGTGTAAAGTTATTGAGAGGCTATTTACTCATTTACTGAATCTTAATTGTAAAGAAAAGATTTTACATAGAAATCATTTTGTTTCGGAAATAGCTAGTGCTCTCATTTTTATTTCTTGTTAATTTTGTCCAGATACATAAAAAAATATATAAACCATTTGGTTTGAACTTCAGAACTATCAAAATGCTTCACTTGGGTGATATGTTCCCGAATTTCAGTGCCGATACAACTGAAGGTGAAATAAACTTTTATGAATGGCTCGGCGAATCGTAAGTTATAATTTTTTCTCGATGTCGCTAAATTTATTTTATATGGTTAACTCTTTAAAAGAAGTCGTGCTCAGTTTTCTGTTGTAGAATATTCTAGATCCTGCCAGTATTATATACATATGTACACCACGTGTTGTTTCCAGATGGGGTATACTTTTTTCTCATCCTTCTGATTTCACACCAGTGTGTACCACTGAGCTAGCAAGAGTTGTTGCATTGGTACCAGAATTTAAGAAACGCAACGTAAAAGTCATTGGATTGTCCTGTGATACAATTGAATCTCATAATGATTGGTGTAAAGACATCCAGAGTTATGCAGGTGATTACAATGTGCTTAAACACATGGTATTTAAATTAACTCTTTTGGTTGTTTTTTAAACCATCTTTGTACCAAATCACCACTTGATAATAAGTGGTGATTTGAAAGATGGTACCCACTAGCTTACTGAGTACCTAGTCACTCTGCTCTTGAAGGCTTCGCCATATATTTGAAGGGAGAACTGATGACACCAACTCATTTGTCTTGGTTTTCCCTATAATTAATAATGTTTCATTTAATGATGGTTTTTTTTTATTCATTTATAAATACCTATGTCAACTTTACACAGGTTGCAATGAAACTGAACTTTTTCCATATCCAATAATTGAAGATAAGGCCAGAAATTTGGCTGTAAAACTGGGAATGGTGGATAAGGATGAACTTGATCCTTCGGGAATACCGTTGACTGCTCGCGCTGTTTATATTGTTGATCCCAAAAAGAAATTCCGGCTCTCAATTCTTTATCCAGCAACAACGGGCAGAAACTTTGAGTAACTATGACATTTTATTTATACTAATATTGTAATTAATTTATTCAAACTTTCACGACACATTTCACTGTTCAACTTATAAAACAGCATAACTCACAAGTAATTCCGAGTAACGCTGAAGAAGAGCCCCATGGGCTCAAAACTAGTCAGTACCAACATTGATTTCTATGTGAGTTAAAACCTTTTTCTAAAATTGTAACATTGAAAATACTAGACAATTCACAAAAGTTTGCTAATAATTTTTTGTTCTTTATTGACTAACTAGATATGTAACGAGACTACAATTCTGATAAAAAAAAATTGTCTCCTGTTGCAAGTCCCGTCTACATTGAAACGGTTAAGAGATAACAAATTTGGTGAAGTGTGATTGTTTCTGTTGATTACGGTTAGAGGGTGTTACAAAATGTTATGATACAGATGTTCGTTTTACGTATTGTTTTAATGATAGTTAAATAATAACACTGTAGTGAACATAATCCATTGTTTCCCATAAACAGACTAGAGCATGACAAAAATTCAACCTTGTGTCATTATAGTGAAGGATAAATAGCACGAATTATGTGAAACAAAGTACAATACCAAAAAATAAATTTAGAAATTCTTTGATAAAATAAAATTTAAGGTAACATATTTATGTCCATTGTATTTGCAATGACATAGTTACGTTCTATAAAAATATTGTTTCAAGGCTTGTTGTTATCAATGGTATGAAATAGTATTGAATTATTCTAATTAAAAACACAATGCACACGTCATTGGAGTGATAGTACAATTGTTTATACCAATTGAAAGACGATTATTTGATTTAAAAAAAAACGAAAGTATGCAAGTCAGTATGTTATGAATAAGATTGCGTCTTTTGTTTATTTTATTGTAACGCATCTGACCAACACGGTAACTGCAAGTGGCTCACCAATGTTCGCCGGGTGGGCGCGTAATGGTTACATTGTGATATAAACTACGCCTTAGCATTGATTACTGTTTTCTTGACTAAAGTTGTCATTTATTGACAGTGAAATTCTGCGTGTACTGGACTCCCTCCAGTTGACAGATAAAGCTAAGGTCGCTACACCTGTAGATTGGAAGGTGAGTTTTTTTTTATTTTGTATTTTTTTTTGTATATCCAGTGTGACAGGAAGTTTTGATGAAACACTTGTACTTGTTAGTATTGTCAGTTCACAATTTGACTTTGATAGTTTATAAAATTTCGGTAAGTGAAATTTTTAGACGGTAATAGTGTGTTTAAAAAGGATTGAGTGTTTTGAGCACACGTAACGTCTCTATGCACGGTTATAAAACAGCGCCGCGGCCTTCGCGTGGGTTACTCGTATTGTTTTCGTGGTACCCGTTAATTCTTACCAAGGTTAGAACGTCGTGATTCTGGTCTGTAGTAAAACTCAATATGGTTCGATTGCCAAAGCTTTTACACTTTCATTTAAGTTACATTTAGTGTAGTTACATCTAATATATGTTTATTAGTGCATACAGCTATATAATCTTTTTTTAATTGTAGTTGATTTTGTTAATTCACTAAAATTCCTTGAAGCCATTCTAGGTAAGCTTGAAAAAGCATATGCTCTATATGGTTAACGATAATAGTCGAATGGTGGAATTTGAACCTACGACTGCTAGATGGGTAATCCGTACTATTAACCATTAGTCTATTGGCGCTTCAATGTAAAATACAGCGTATCTGATTGTGCATAAGAAGGGTAGGCAAAGATTTTAGTGAGAATTGATTGTGAACTTCGTAGTAATTCCTACAATTAAATACATACATTTATGGTTATATGCTTGAAGCAGTATAAATTTTATGTGTACTTTAAATTTATTAAAAATGTACAATGCATAACAACGTTTGTTACGGCATTGATTGTGCTGGGTACCAATGCTTGAACACCTGGGTTTTCACAGATAGGCGATGACTGCATGGTGCTGCCAACCGTGCCCGAAGAAAATATTGCCACGCTTTTTCCGCAAGGGGTCACTGTCGTGCCACTCCCTTCTGGCAAGAAATATCTCAAAAAGACGCCATGCCCAGAGGTTTAACCAAAGACTAATTTCTGTTTTTTTTTCTTTTTTTTTCTCTTTAATGGCAAACGCCTAACACCGATGTGTGCAGTTTTGTTTTGTTTTCATTTAATTATTAAATAAAGCATTAAAATTAAATTGATGTGTTTTCTTAACTGCTCTCTTTTGAGCTGATTACCTTTAGTTTAGTTACATACTGGCTGGTTACAAATTTATATGAATAATTTGTTGTTGCTATCAGCTTGCTATGCGGTTTTTTTAAAAAGGGAGAGTATCGAGGAATCATATACTTCGACTTGTATATATTAGTTATAGTGTATCTGTCGAAAAGTAAACAAAACAATTGTAAAAAAATGAAATACGAAAAGGAGCCTATAAATCGTATAGTAACCTACCGCCGTTCTTAATGTGTACCGCACTATTGCTAAACCAACGGACAACGACTTCGAAACTGGTTTCCGAACTCATATCTTGCCTCTCGTATTGCGGTTTGATTTTGTTATTTTGGATAGTCATATACACTTTATACCATGTTATATTCTTCGTTTCGTTTGATAGCCTAAATTTTATATTATCTTGTTATAAAAAAAGTAAATAGTGGCAGTCAAAATGTATACTAGGCGGCCATATTGATGCTTAACGATGTTAGTTATTTCTTGAAAATTGTGGGAAAGTGATATTCAAACAAAAGGGTAGTTGATGTAAAGTTATGTCAGAAAGAGTTCCACTAATAATATATTGGAATCTACGTGTTTTAGCGTAAATTGTTGTTTGTCTATGGTTGAGGGTTTTGATTGGAATCTTGTATACGCAAAAACATGTAGTCCTACGTATCCTAAATACGTCTGTTTTTTTTTTGGTGACCAGCTTTTGATGTCAACTAGTTGACAGATATGTTTGACGAATGTATAATTATTGCTTAGATTTTGGATAACTACGCCTGAGAAATTCAAAGAAGTGGTGAACGTTTTTGCTAAAATGTTGCTGTTAATTAGGATGTCCATATGTATTTGCCCCGCTTGACAAAAAACACCCAACATTTATTTTTATCACATTATACCACCTTGGTTCTACTTTGAACACAGGCCAAAACATCGTGACATTAAGGTTTAACCTTTTTGTTTCGAAATCAAAACAAGTAATGGAGGCGAAGTCAACAATTAACACATGAGTGGGACTCTGTGTTAAGAAACAAAATCAAAGTTCTGTCCGATGCATACAATCACAACACAGTTTAGGTTCATTCATTGATCAGTAAAGAACAGTTTCGGGTCATGGATGTGCGAGCGACAAGTGCGTCTGGATCCGAGATACGATTGTGACAACATTGTTCGGGATCTGGTCTGCACCCTGAAGCCCGACGATCGGTAGGCGACCCAGTGAAAGCCCTCACTTTCATCATAGTGGGGCGGCTCGGCCACCGCCACAACAAAAGTGAACGTCACCGAGAGCGCATACCACGCGCCTCGGCCAGTCGCTTGACAGTACGTTTTCGAGCGTGTCTTACGCGTCTCGTGCGGCCCGGGCTCTCGCGATGCCCAAGTGGTGGTTGGTGGAGCTACTGGCAGCGAGCGCGGCGGCGGGCAGCCGCCTGCCCCGCACCTCGCTGCCCGCCTCAGCGCCCGCGCCCGCGCTCGCTTCCGCGCCAGCGCCCGTTCCCCGTCTGCCCCAGAGGAACTTTACTTTGTCCAGCAGGACATCCGTGCGGAACAGGTCAGTTCACATTACCCATAAAATAACATGATTTAACTGTAGCTTGTGTCTCTCAATGTTTGGGAAGGTCAGCAATAACCAGAAGTTATGTATTTCCTAGGCCTTCAAACCTCACACTACTTTTGAATATGTTGTTTATAAGAGTACTGCGAATAAAATGTCAGTACGCTGAAGTTGAAATGACAAGATTACTTGAAGTTAATAAATGAGAATGTAAGCTGAATTGTATGAATTCTTCTCGTTATTTTGATAGACAATTGTTCTCGTTTAATATGTTAAAATTTAGAGTTAAATTCGATCTCTTAAGAGACTCATTGTAAACAATGTTTTAAAAACATTAATATCTATAATTAAGATATAGGAATAACAATAACTTTGAAGTTCAACCAAAAACGGTAGATTGCATGTAAATGAATATTTAACAGCACGGATTTTACCGTATTAGTAGATAAAAGGCTTCTTTTATCCAATGTGTCATCTTTAACTCTTAACATAAACCTACAAATGTTGTTCCCATGATATAAAAAAATATGTGTCCTTTGCTGCCTAAGTTATTTATTTGCTAGCGTGTAGGCGATAATGAATATTTACTTTAATGTTTTGAACGGTTCGAAAAAAAAAAACAAACGTGTGTGACAAACGTGTTGCTTCTTTTAAATTGATGATTTTAAATTTTTATAGTAGAAAATAAAATCTGAAATCTACAGTGTATATATTCTGTGCTGGATCTAGACTACGATCTATGTACAGTCGTTTTCGTTCGCGCTATAACAGATACAGAAAAATATGTTTGTCAACGAATATAAATGGACATCTTTTTACAAATAACTAACTTCTTATGTACCTCTGACCATTAGTGTGGCGTACCATGCTATATTTAAACATTCAACATTAGTTACCATTTATATGAAGAACGATTATACAATTAGTAAACTTTTTCAGCAAGAATTGTAAAATGTATTTTTATTATAGTACTTAAAATGAAGCACTAATTTTTCAACTCTCATAAAGTGTGGTGCAGTCATCGATTTTGAATACCGTAGTATATTACGACGATCTACCATCTTTAATTTTATTTATATAATTTGGTCGAGCGTAGCTTGTAAAGCTTAATTAACGAAAGCAACAATTTCGATCAAGTACAAGTGACCTAAAACGCGCCAAGGTCCGTGTAAGAGGTTAGTATAATCAAAAATACCAGTAAAACATTACAACATTAATATTTCGTTTTAATTGCATGCAATATTGATCAAATTGCCATAAATGTATATTTGTTAAGTTACTTTCGAGTTGGCAGCTGTAAATGTCCGCTAAGAGCAGATCAATTTTTTAACTTGTCAAGTACAACCAGTGCACGGCGCAGTCTACCTCGCAATGAATGCTTTAATCGTGGTAGTTGTCAATCTCTGTAGGATTTATATCATAGTGAACACTGCAACTTTAACCACTTTCACTGTTTGCAACGCCATTGTATGTGTCACCATGAGCTGACCTCACATGTATATGGATTATTTAAAAATGACATTTCCCGCCGGTTCAGTTAAACTTCACTTTACAATCAGTACTGTTGTTTAAGATTGGAAAATGACTAATTAGGTGTTTGTTTTATATTGTTTGTAGAGTGATAATTAGTGTGTAAAAAACAGTCTACATTTAGGTTTTCGCATATAAGGAAAATGGTCACAGACTTATATAGACAGCGACTTACTAAGGAATTAAAGTAGGTGCGCTTTGAAATATGTACAAGCTAATGATTTAACAATTTCAAACATTTTTAAAAGGAAACAGATCTGCAATGACAGTTTTTAAGTCCTGGTTTAAATTATCTACGTAAAAAATATTTCATTTCCAATATTAAGCGGATAGTAATTAGGTAGGTATAATAAAAATGCCTTGTAGTCAAATGGTCGTTCAAATTGGCCATTCAACAGGCCGGTTCCGCAGTAGCGGCGTGGGGTCATAGAGTTGTCAAAAAACAATAACATTACTCCATACAAGCACGTCACTCTTTGCCTCTTGGCAAACAATGCTCATTTAGTTTAGGCACGTTTTATGCATCGAGTTTTGGTTACCGGTACTGTTATTGGGTGGTAAATAATTTTGCATAATTTCAAAGACGTATAATTATTACGCATGTGAGCGTTTCTAGGTCGTTAGTTATTTTTATAGTTGAGAAATTTAGTAATATGTAGGAACAGATCTCAAAAGTGTGATTCTGTCGACATTGCGACGAAGAACGACGTTCAGATACAGTCTGAACTCATATAATCACACATTTGTTAAGTTCTATTTGTAAAAGGAAGAAAGGAAAAAAATAATTGTAAAGAAATGAACAAGCATCTTTTTGGTTTTCTAAAGAAGGGCGACATATATGCAGTGCCTTTATCTTTTCGAGGTTAGGGTAGAATGTAGATATTTGTTTATACTAGAAGCGAACACTGTTATACTGTAGCTAAAATCCTGAAATTAAAATTATTTCATTTTTAAAGAGGTTTAGTTAAAGTGTGTAGGCAAGCTGGATGAATGTTGCTTAATGTAAGAATGCCTAAAAACAAACTGTCCGTTGGTTCTTTTATCGCTTCAGTGCTTCTTGTACTACGTTAGATATTCGATAAAACAATACTTTTAATTTAAATCATGATTGTAATGAAACTTACACGTGCTCTTTGAAATGAGAGGTGCCTTTAAAACTCATGGCCACATTCACTTCCTTAACAGTCGTTGGCGTACAGCTATATAAAAATAAAATATAATTTTTATTATATTATTTTTTCACATATACATATGTTATGTTAGTCTCAATGATTGCAACATCGATATTGTTACATAATAATAGAGTTAAAACGGAAATTTTATAAAAAAAAAAACATAAATGATTCAAAAAAACTAAAATAGGCAGTAAGTAAAAAAAAAACTTATATATTTAAAAAAATACGATTTTACAATAGCAAATAAAAGGTACAAATTCATTAACTTAAAAATTAAATTATTTTGAGACATTAAATTTAAAAATCCTCCATTTATGAAAAGGGTTCGATTAAGCGGCAGTGGTATTCGACAATTTTATGTAAATTAGATAATACACCGGACCTCAACTGTTTTGGGCGCTTTAGTGCGAAAATTACTCTGGCGGCCCCAGGACATAGCGTCCTGCCTTGTGATAAAGATGCCCCATTATACTGGCATTATGAAAATATTTCGGGACTTAATGTTATCAGATTTTTTATATGAGTGTGTTCGAAATTTTGAACATATAACAGTCTCTCGTCAATACAACGCAATCACTCGTCCTTGTCCCTCTTAATCAAAAACGATCCACTCACAATAAAATCAGTAAAACATTTCGATGTAATAAACAGAGCAGTGCAGTTATCGTGGATGGTATTCTAAAACACTGTTATCACTGTTCTTACAAAAAATGATGACCGATTTACTAATATAATCAATGGATACAAGTTTGTTAGCAACGGAAAATGAATCTGGATGATATCTACCATACAGCAAGACTACTTCATCTTGGGAATAGACCATAGGTTTTGTGGTCAGTATTATATTTTCGTGCAGACGCGGGGAAAAAGATTTAAAATCAAATAAAGTGCAGCACTATATAAAACGATTTCATTTTCATTTGTATACTATATCTGTCCCGTTTAAAGTGACTTGACATATTTTTTTACATCTCACGTATACAATAACAAAATTAGAGTTAATGATATTTTTTACAAAAAAAAATCTATCTATATATTGGTGATCTAGATATTTAAGCATTGCTTGTTCGTTTTCAACAAAAAATATATTAAACATTGACAAGCGAAACTTATTACGTTTAACAATATAATGGCGATTTATTAATGTGTACATTCACTGCCGGGCGACTTTTTCTTACGGTCCAAGCGCAGACAGGTGGAGGCGCATAAAACGAGATCAAGGTCGTAAGGCGTTATTGTTGTATGTCTAAGTCTAATTGCCGTAGCTAATACCGTGGTCAATGGTATTCAAGTTATCTACGTAGGACTAAGCGCGTATTTGACGTACGCAGCGCCAATACCAAAGTATTTAACGTACCCAAGAATCTGTGTAACCTTAGTGAATTAGCGGATGGCGGCGATTTGCAGCAAAAAGCGTTTGTTTCGAGCGCATCTTGAATTTCGAAGGGACAGCGATCGGCCAAGGGCACACGGGCTAGTCGATGTATGAACGCGTGAACTTTACTGATGTATATAGATTAAAGACCGATTTATTTTATCGTATTTTGCCTTTTAAAATAGCTATCTCACTCAGACTAATTGTCGACCGTATTCACTGTCCCCTACGCGGTGTTCCGACTAAATGTCAATGTCGACTCAAGCTAGTGTACAGGAAGAGTATCTGAGTGTATTGCTGTATTATGATTTCGAACTGTTTATTTGTCCATATCTATAACAAGGACGTATGAGACGAGGATACTCAAATTGGTTTGCTTCTACCTACATGTCGACATTAGTGCCTCGATTCTACCTGTCCGGTGAGGTGCGATACATATACAAATAGAGCTATATATAATTTTGCCGTGTAACCTGAACGACGTATGTATTAAAGTTTATTATCATGTTAATGTTGTAAATACAAAAGCTTAATTGAATGGATGTTTGTTAGCAGGTAACTTCGAAACGGTTGAACGAATTACTATGAAAAATGGCACAAAGATAGACTTACTTGTGGGTCAATATTATTTCATAAAACATTAAAAATTGTCGATTGTGGTTATTTTATCTTGTCTATAATAAGATATAAGTGAGTAAAAGTAAACGAGTATTTCCGCGATATTACGACATGGGTCAACTAGGTCCCTTGAATGCTCCACTTATCGAATGATTGCGCAAATTTTGAAAATGGCTGCATGCAACTTGTTTAATATTACGACGCTGCGAATTAAATGATAATAACTCTGATCACATGTTGTTTTTTTTTTAATTTCAAATTGTATCTTGTTAGTTGTTTATTACATCAGTTAATGAGTAAACAAACAACGACTGTTTATCGACCCATATTTTCGCAGTATATAAAATAAACATCAATAAATAAGACTTATGACTCATTATTAGGTAATAAAAATACATACTAATCTTGAAAAATACAACGATAATAAAATGTACTCGTTTGTATGGAGACAAATTTTTAATAGTATTGAAAATATATTTACTTCGCGACCGCACACTAAGTTCTGTGATATTTTGTATTTTACGTAACTTAACCTGATTGTCGGGGAAAAGTCTATATGTACATAATAATATATTTATTGTAAATTGTTACGTGGTTTTAGTAAGCGCAGGTGATAATCATCTTATGACTTATGTTTAAGAGATAAAGGATGATTTTTAATACTAAAGGTTACAGTCATATGTATAATAGTTTTACTGATATCCACATCTAGGACTTGAAGGCATTGAATGAACTTCAATTTAAACTAAAATTAACGTCCGCCATACAAGGACTGCTTGCAGTAGTCCGCAGCCGGCAAACGCAGATCACTTGCGTCTACATGTACTGTGCAGTGCAGTCAGTGTATGGCTTCAATGTACACTAACAGCAGATTACTGGCCGCTTTCAGGAATCTGTGAGAGGGTAACGGCCAATAATATAATATTAAATATTTCGATATTGTTTGATCTAGGTATATGAATAATGCCACATAGATACTATTAGTTTGATCGCACCTTAATACCTAAGTGTGTAGGCAGCTTAATTAATTTAAAAAAGAAAGTGTTCAGCCGTCAGAATGTATGTTTCAATACATAGAAATTGAATTTTATTCATGTAGTACGCACATTTAAAATAAAAACCTTGACATACAGCAATTGAATTATCCATTTTATTATTACTAACAATAATTAAACAACTGTTTACTAATGAGATCTTTACGAAAGGAAATAAATATCCGGTTAGATCCAACTCACCATGAAAATGTTTTATACCTATTTGTATTATTCTTATAGATTACATTTATAGAAATCCTAAACTCCTGGATAGATTTACAAAAAGATAGATTGGATATTATAAAAAAAAAGAACGTTAGAATCCAAAGAGGTTTAATGTTTAACAAAACTTTTTTGTTTACTGTGAATTTTATCACATCAGTTTGATTTAAGTTTTAGTTATCTTGACTTTTGCATTACCACGCACGCCGGGTTCATCTAGTAAAATTTTTATTGATGTCTTAATTAACAAAACTATGTCTATTAAAAGTCAAACGCCTAAATTATTCATAGCATATTTATGATTGACGAGCATTATTGTCAATAACCAGTTTCCCATTTCCATTAAAAAAACCATGTTGTTGAACGTCTTTTATAACCTTTTTAAGTTTGATAATGAATTGTTTATGCTATCATCATAGCAGTTCTCATAGGCGAGTTCCTTTACAGATAAAACAATAACAAATCTAGCAAATAGTTAAAAGAAATACGACCAAGTATTACAATTAGGCTATATTACGGGGCGGGGGTGTTTAAAATGTTAATACATATTATATTACAGTTATTTTCATTTATATTAAATCCAGTTTTAATAGTAGACAATTTCTTTGTTCACCGTACGTGGTGACCTTCACTTTTAAGACGACCAACAAACTCGTACACAACTTTGAGCAAAGGCAACAATGCATTAATTATGTTAGTTGGCGCAGTACATTCTTCTCGACAGCAGCCATCGTGTATATTGAGTGGATTCAATTTCATAACTAAAACGACCTTCAAACATCGGCTGTCAAAACTTTTACAAATAAATATAAGGTTTAAAGCAATGAATAGCGTTCGATTTGTATATTACACAAAAACATATTTTAACGGAATACTCTTTTCCATTTAATATAACGAAGTTAACACAATTTTTTTGTATATGACACTAGTCACATGTTACATCCCTTGGAATGAGCTTCAAAAGAAAACATGTGAACTCTAATGTTTTTTGACTATATACTTAAAAGTAATTATGGTCAAATTTTTTGTATAGTCTATTGTGCAATACGACTCGCAATATTAACAGGAGTCTATTGGCCGGTATAATGTAACGCAGTTGATTTATGAACTCATTAGTAGTGTTATGGCCATTTCATCGGAGACAACATGGCTGATTTGTTAAGGCCTGGGCAGTTTCTACAAAAGTTACGTCACACGCAGCACCGGTATGTTTGCTGTGAACGTTTTACAATTGTGACTAAATGAATTTCTTAACGGACGGGGTTGCCATAACAAAGACGTGATTTATAGTTCGGTTACCTTACTTCATTGATTGCGCGTTACCCGATGGTTCGAGATCCGAACACTAAAAGTTTGCATTGTAGCAACATAAGACAGTTCGAGAACACAGTTACCGTTAACTTTAGTAACAAATCTATTCTTGTTGAAATTAAAATCGAAATTTTGAATGTCAGTTGGAATCGAATCAATGACTATCAAATCGTATTCCGCCAGGTAAGTAGGCTGTCACATATAAAATCTGCATCTATTCAGTTAGTACAAATAATGGGTATCTATATTTGAATTATTACCAATACAGCGAAGATCAGCGATCGAAGTGACAAACGACGTAGCACCCTTGACCCGGTGGCCGAGGTCGATTTCTTTCATGTCTTCCTCGCTATAGGATAACTTGAACGAGAATAACCAACGCCTCGTTAAGTCTTTTATTTACCGTTAAATTTCCGCAATTAGCGAGCTATTATAACGCCGCAATTAAATTTATGCTTCTGCCTACTGAATTAGTCATGAGATACTCATGTTTTATAATAAAAAAAATATTCTACTCAGGCAAAACTGTTTTTGATGGTCCGAAAAAGAACTTAGCAGTACTGTTTTTTTTGCATAAAATTAAATGAAGGTGACCTTGGTATATTTTGAGCTTATACTGTGAAGTACGTTTACTAATCTATCATCTTCATTAATTTCGAGATCAGTTATATTAATTGTATATTATCCGAATAAAATTAACTGTATGTACATAATGTATGTAATCCAGCGTATTTCTTATGCTAGTGTTTGGTTTTTGTTTTTCAATCGTTTAAAAGTGTTTTTATACGAGAAGGGGGCAAACGAGCGGCGTGATCACAGGAGAAAAAAAACATACACACCCACACACACACACACATATATATAATCACAGTTTAAAGAGCTTTTAATTATTTGAAGTTATAGCAGTAACGTCGCGTATCTTTCGGCTAAAAACGAAATCTACCTGATAAAATATACGGGGTTTTATAATTATGTTCGTTTTAATATTAATTCAATGTTATTTTGGATCTTTAAACAATACGTACGTCGCTCTTATTTTGTTTGGAAATTATGAATTTGAATTCGAAATATTTATGTTCACAGTTCTCTAAAGAGAGACGTCGTCTTCGCTGTGTCTTGTTGGCCTTTCTTAGAAATCTTCGAATACGTCTTAAATAAAACAAAACAAAATCCACTCCTACTGTTTTATTACTGCCCATTTATGGACAGCATAAACTCAGTAACATATGTGTAGACATTCTTTTGTTTTTCGTGCCCTTCCTTACCGATTTATTAAATTCATCGAAAACACCCACCGGCATCTTTTATATTCGTTTTTCAAACCTTTGAATTTAAATATTGAGACAAACATATTGTGTAGGCGTCACATATAGCTAAAACCGTCTCGGTTTAAATTATTTTTACTTAATGTCCATTATTTTCTATTTTTGTATCACATTTCTTAAAACTCATAAACGTCTAATATTTAAGTTGGTAAACAAAATTTCTTATCTCGCACTTCAATCAATAGACGTACAAAAAAATCACTGAAGTAAATGTATATACAACGATTTCAGTTATCCCTTAGTATTGTTATAAAAAAACATAGCCGTATAAAATTGTATGTGTTGCAATATTTCAAATAATTATCCTGGCAAATTGTCCTTCACGAGGTTTAAGCCTTTGACGTTGTCAACATTCACAATGTAGCTTGTAACAATAACAACGTCCGGTTCGATATTAATTATCAGTGTTGCTTTATCAAGTGTAACCATAAAACGTCATGTCTCGACAAAAAAATAGTTATAACACTTTCAATAAGCATATTTTTTACGTATCACATTAAAGCCAGCTACATACCTTCTGCTTCTAAACAGTAGGACTGTAGTTACTTTTATAGTTAGATTGTTTTTTTGATGACTTTTGATTTTTTTTTAAATCATCGTACCTTATAATGCTTTATTTTATACAATTATTTAAGGCTTGTTATAAACACGGAAGAGCGGGGCTTCCAACCACAAGAACAGATTGGTAACTTAAATGGAAGCCCAAAAACGGATCAAATGTGTAAATTTTTTGACATTATAAATCCTTTTTTCATTTTCATTTTGTTTAGATAAAATTTAAAGTGTGTAACTGGCTTTACGTTTCAGTAACAATAGTTACAGACATATTGTTTAATAACATTGTTACATATATCAGTTTTTACAGCTCCACCTCGCTATTAACTAAGAGCGGACAATGGAAATGTTACAGTAAGAACATTCTAAGCATTCATTCAAAAAAACATTACATTAAATAATTGAAATTCGCAACACAAGTTTATATCGACTTTATAAAAACTTTCGGTCTCTATTGTAAGTTAAATTCCTAGACAAATAACTATACTAATCGCCTTTATTTCATCATAACGGCGCTGCGGTTTGCAATCACATTTTTTGTTTTAAATACCTAATCCTAACCAACAATATTATAATTCTATAGTCGCTAAAATTGTCGTATTTTAACGTAACATTCTTAACTAATTTCCTATGGATGTATTATGCTTTTCCTTATCATCAGCTTGCTGTACATCTCCACTGAGGTCTATAGACTCGGAGCTTTCCCCATATTATCTCTTAATTGTGGTCAATCTATATGTGTCTCCTATCCCCTCTTCACACTATGTTAAACATTTACACTATTATAATAGTGTCAGTTAGACGGAGGCAACCATGGATGCAATAAGAGCGTAGTTACTCCAGGAATCTATCCTAAAAACAGGTAATAGCTACTTAGTATGCATTCGTGCTCAAGGCCGTTCAGAAAAGGCTTAAGGCCAATATAGTTAGATATTGAAAGGAGTCTTATACAGATAGGTTAAAAGTGAAGGAGCCTTGTGGTTACTTGAGATAGTTAACTAATGCTATGCTTATATAGAATAGTTATATACGCCCATATTTATCCCAATGATTTCTCTTGAGTGGGTTTAGAAGTTTTTTATCACATTTATCCATTAAATTTAATATAGCTAATCTAGGTATATTGTTTTTATTAATTTTATGTATCTAATTAGAGTGGCCCTACCACAACATTTGAGGATAAATATTAACTCGATCATTTGTGTAATACATCATATTATAATTTTTTTCTCCATTTAGCTGAGTGTGAGCGATAAGGAAGACTCCTGTTCTATCGAAACCAAAACATAACAAGATTTAAATGTATGTGAACTATTTGTTATCTTAAGCTGCAGTTAAGTCACAAAACCCGCCCGACCTTGTGAATGTCCGGCTGGTGATAAGAAAATATATTTTCTATAGTCTTACTGATTGATCTCAAGTCGAGATAATTGCGACAGATTCCGTTACCGATATTGTGTTTATAATTAAATTATGACGGAGGTAAATAAGTTGAATTACAAATTTCTGTGTTTGTCCCAATGACTTAGATAACAGAAATACAGGTTTAGTCTTTCCCAACCTTCGACACTACTTTTAGTAATGCAAAGGAGGGAAATTCACTCCATGGCCAGAACGCATATGAACTGTCTCTCCTACTTCCGTTCAAAATCATATTACATCTAAGCCCAAACAATTATTAACCACTAATCGATTTCAAATGACTCCATATTTATTATTATTGACTTAGGAAATTAATAGGTATTGTAAAAAATACTTTAACTGTAATATATAGCTAATGATGATGAAAACACCTTTCCCTCACAAGCTGAGTGTGCGCTGTTTAGACGTATGCTTCTCACTTATTACCGTCATACTTCCTTTCCATTTGCCAGTTATTTACTTTCAACGAAAATAAAATGATACATAGCTCAAGTTTTTTTTGCTAAAAACTACTAAAATGGCTTAACTCTCGTGTAGATCGGTGTAGGTACCGACTAGTTTCGGACCCGTCGGGGGTCCTTCAGGGTGAGTGAACTATCGAGCTGTACTCGCTGAAAATTTCAATTCAGAGATGTTTCAATTATATATGTGAGACATTCCCTGAGGAATCATACACGAAAGGCTTAATCAGTTGGTGTGCTGCCGGCTGTGGCTGGCGGTAACATATAGCTGCTTATAGCTGCAAGTGTATGGTCTTATTAGTCAAAGTATATTTTGCAGCAAGCATGTTGGTTTCCAAATGTGTCAAGGTACTAGAATACGTCCATCCAAGGTACTTAAATAAAATCATTCTATTTAAATAATTCAAATTTAATCTTTATCAAGTATAAAAAAATGTAGCAGTATCATCAAAGAGTACCAATAATATAATTAAGTCCGATACAAGTTACCAACTATGGAATGATTCGCTTACTATTCATGCTAGTTTTTCAACCTTGTTCCATACGAAGAAGTTGTAGGGCAAATGACATCTTCGTTTTGATTCGGTATTCCATCGAAACCCACTTGAGGTCGCTGGATTAGTTTTAATTACTTATCGACGCAGTGTATTTGGTCATGTGATTGCGTGCACATTCTTAATCGCTTAATACATACGACAATGTTTAGTCAGTTAAAGTATAATTTTGTATTAGTTACAAGTTAATACTCCATGAAAAATTGCCTTGGTACTAGATCCATTACACTAATTCTATACTAAACTATACTGAGTGCGGTAATCAATAAATAAGATGGATGAATGAAAGTATGAATTTATCCGTTTTGAGTTTAATCGAAATGTTTGAAAGCAATTTTCTAAGTCGATTATGCGAGGCACATGTTCGACAAATTTCTATCGTATCGAGTCCAACGGCATAATCGTTCGCGTCATAATGATAGCGAATTAAGCAATCCCCAGTATGCGGTAGAGTCGCGTGAAAGGTCGGCCATATTAGCGGGCCACTATGTAAGGTTATTGTTGCCGCCGGCACTGATACTATGTCAAATAGAATACAAGCGTGTTGCCCAAATCATTTATAAAAACAAACATAATGCATATTTAAATTTTTCTAATGTTTACTTAATTTTTCAATAAAGTTTGATGTGTAAATTTGATTTAATATTGACATTTACCTGAATATCATGTTGACTTTCATAATACTCACTGCCCTAATTAATTGTTATTAGAATGGCGCATCTTTTCACGTGCCTTTAACATGGATTGCTCCAACTAATAATTAATTGCTTATTCGCATGCGACAACCTTAACTGTGCTGGTAAGAAAGGTGGCTGTCGAGATTTGTTCCGTCAAAAAATTGTAAAACGCAGGCAAAGAAAATCAAGGAAAAAATATGGTAACACAGTTACAGTACGACAATGATCTTTTGATACTTTTAAGCCATTACCAGATGGCGCTAGTGAGCTATCATAATTTACTTCACCTTATGTCCACCAGGCTGGAAAACTTTGTTAGGCTAAGTTTTTACAATGTACAATGTAAATAGACTTCTATATGTCATTCCAGTGTTACCTGTCAATCTTGTTCTGCTCATTCTAAAGTTAATATTTTGAAATATTTGTACCATTTCTTCTAATGTAAATTTCTAATTTTTATTGTATTTTTCTTTTGTTTTTTTCTATAAACGTATTTTTTTCTAAGTGATAAGTAATATATCTTGGTACACGTTATTAATTAAAATTACGTTTATATTCAAATGATAAATGTATCCAAGTGGATTATCGGTGTATTACAATGTAACATAATACGTAGACAATTTCCGCAACACGGATAAATGACCTAAGTAATACCGATATCCAAAGGCGATGTAATTAATAGCGCGCCCTGGAAAATTCATAACTAAATCGAATGTAACAAATTCACGCAATGTTGCGAAACGACATTCGCTGTACTTTGGTAACTGGCTAAATGCTCCTGCGCGTAGGATATCAAACCTCTGTGGACTAAGCTGTTTAACGAAACATTTAGTTTTGACATTCTAGATTTGACTTATAATGGCTTTTAACGTTATATTTAAACTTTGATAAACAATTTCCGAATTAAAGAGAATCGAATAGTAGTAAAGTTTTGAAGCGCCAATAGCCTAATGGTTAAGGATACGGTCTACCGATCTAACGGTCGTGATTCAATTCGAATTGAACTTTCAATTTCATTTCGAATTCGAATTGTCGTGAACCTAACACGTGGTAACCAGAAATATAAATAAATTAACTAAAATCTACCAATGATTTTAAATAAAAAAGTAATATAGTAATAAAGCATTAAGATATACAAAATCTAACTAATATCGTAAATGCGAAAGTTTGGATGGATGGTTGTTTGTTACGACTTCGTTCGAAAACGGTATTCCGTGAAATTTGGTGTAGATATGAAAAACAGTCTGCAAAAACTCATAGACGACTAAGTTCTTTAATTCCATGCGGACGGAGTCGCGGGCGACAACAAGTCAAGTATAATTTTTAATTATTATAAAGTCAATTGTTTTGTTACCCGCTTTGCTTCACTAGTTAATCTTTTGTATTACTTAAGTAACCGCGAAGCTCTTTGACCTTCAACTGTCGTAATAGGTCATGTTTGTGACTTTTTCTTTTTGTGAATAAATCTAGTGACAGATAAGGTAGCAGGCGGAAACGAGGCGGTCTCTTTAGATCAATATCTCGGTCAATTGATATAACAATGGGGTGTTACCTAAACTCTGGCTGTTGGCATGCTCTACGGCACAGGCGGTTAGTGCATTGCGAAACACTTAGCTTTTTTTTTAACAAATAAAATTACTGCGTAACTATAGGCTTAAGAATAGGCACGTAACTTTGGTCTTAAATCACTGCGTCAAGTGTAACCGATAAAAAAAAATTGTATCCTTATCATTTTTTCGACGAGTTCAATTGGCATCGCGGTTTTTATGATGCTTTTTGTGATTGTGTAACAAAAGTAGGTTAAGTTTATTTTTTGTTCTTTATATAGGTTATAATATTGTTCGTTTAACGAGCGTCTCACGTTCGTATTATCTCAGTGTACGTTACTATAAATTACCAATTAGACTAATTGTAATAGGAAGCAATAAGCAATTTTAAAACAAGATGCTAATAAATTATTAAGTAACTAGTAACACTTTCATGTTAATTACTGTTGCAATATTGAACTGATTTTTGGGGAATATTGAGACATGCATTGAAGTGTGACTATGTCCAGCAGGGAGTGTCTCTAGACCTTAAGGGGTTCATAAAACGGTTGAGTATCTAGATATTTATTGGCGGAAAGTTGCTGAACTCAAAATTTTTTGGGAAAGATAAAAACGAATTTTAATTATATATTTTCATAACCATATGTTTCCTCTGCGATAGAATCTTAACCAAAAATTTGTGCAATAGGTATAAATGTTTAAAATGGTGAAACCTAACGGACATTTTTAAAAAAAAGAACAAACTCAAAAGACGATTGCGGTCTGTAAGAAGTGGCAAAGTTGAAGACAGAAGAGTTTTTTATTAATGATATTATGTTGTCCATGGCCTTGTAAATAGTGCGATGTTTTCTTCGCGTTTTTACGCAGTTAGATAATTTATTACAATCATTGTAACACGTCAACACTGTATCTAGTTTTCTTGTTGGGAAACCTGTCCAAATAAAGTGTTGGATATATTATTAAAATTTAGTTTAAACCGACCAAATCGTTTTTGCCTTTTTGCCAATTATCATAACTGCATTGATTATTGTAATAGAACTGGTGCTGTAAATATGTGAGATAGAAGTAAATTAAGGCGAGATCGTTTTTTGCGAAATCATACTTATAATATATCTTTGGATATTATATTAGTAATTCACTTTAAACGGCCTGGATTTTACCCGGTTCATGGGTTGTTGCAATAGCTTTATGAAAAATGTATTACATTGGGCCTTAGACTATATCTGATCACTTTGACTTATGACGCAATTTGTCACGAGCAGGGCTCGAGACTATATATAGAATGCAATGATCGATTACTGATCTGTTTGCATCATTGTTGAGAATTTATTAAATACTAATATAATTAAAACATATCAGCTCTTAGTAACTCATTCCTAGTCATGTCTTCTAGTCGATGTACGAATCCTAACAATATAACATTTACTATTCAAATTAAATTTATAAAGGAAACAGGGATCTAAGTGTGTAAATTAAAATAAAAAAAAAATGTTTACAAAAATCTTTTAAAAGAAATGCGAAAGTTTAGATGGATTGATTGAGACGGAATTTTCTTAGTAACTCGAATCGGCTAAACGGATCTGAATACCATTGTGCCGTGATAAATTACTATTTGATATATAGCATTGTTTCCGAGTGGTCAAAGACGCGGACCAAAGCTAGTTAAATTATAAAAAGCTTGATACGTGTGACGCTTCCGTTTATAACAATATTTGCGTTCTTTTCGACCGAATCCGGTTCTAGTATAACGGTTTTGTTTTGATTTTCGCTTCGAGTGCTCCTCGCGTTAGAAGGCCGCCAATACTCCGTAAGATGAACCGCTTTGAACTTATAACCTTTTCATCTTTGTCGCATCACACTATTGCTAAAATCGTTTTAATATTGTCAACTTGAATTTTAAAAGTGAGCATAATTATACAACGTAATTTGTAAGTTGTACATTTATCGATTCAATTAATTTAGATACGAAACAAACAAACAAACAAGTATTGGTACACTGGTTGCACAAGCGAATGTTTTGCGCGTCACTCGATAAATTCATATCGAAATGTACAATCGTGTTCCGATTTAATCGATGTATTTTGAACCATTAAATATAAGAACTGTATTTAAATCGCCAATTCATTTATTACTAATTGATAATTCATTTTTAGTTAGTTAAAATTGTTTTAAACAAAAAAAGAACGACCGAGTGAGATCAATTGCATAATTTATTTCACAATTTTCATAAATCGCCTCAATAATGAGTCAAAAATTACAAAATGGCATATTAATTTTGAAATACAACCAAGTAATTGCATATTTTAATTATACTTTTGAAAATTCGACTAAATCCTTTTACGTTTTTAATCAGATTATCATTTATTTTGATACACGAATAATGGCAATTCTTTTTTAACTGGACCTTGAGATATGGGTTGATACCGATCGATGTAACAACGTTTTCATAATATCGAAAACTAATACTACTTAAAACTATTTAAAACAGACTATGTTACAGTTGTTGGCTAGTTTATCTTTCGTCAGATTTACGTTGTACATACTTTTTATATTTTTATAATGCTTTAATCGATTTCACTTAGAGATAACAGTCACGAATTAGAAACTATTATTAATTTATGAATTTATTTAATTAATTTTAGTTACCGTTTGTAAAAAAGTGTTGAATGGTTTTTTGAACAGGTTAATTTCCAATTTATGCCAATAAACATATTAAGATAATGATTTATTATTATTATTTAGCATTTATTAGTGGCAATTTTTATATTCATTTTCCATACAGCGAGCGTAACGCTTTCATATTTGTAACATGATATGACGAATGCTATTTATATTCCGTTAACGGTTTTGATAACGTATTTCGCCGCTTCATTATATAAAACTTAGGCCCTATTAACACTTACGCAACTATACGTCGGTCTTTGAATTCATATTCGAATTGAGGACTGACATAAACGCATGCAATTCTATTCGTAATTTATTGTGACATATTTTACTATTTCTTCTTCTTGGAGTGCCACCTTCGGTTGATCAGAAGCCGCGACTTTCGTCTTCAGTACCGATTCCGCTGCTGGAGATTCCCTTCTGCGAAGTACTTTTCTGTTAATATGACAAGCGTTGGTATTCAAATTTCTAACGTTGCTACCCTTGTTTGTGTCTAAAGGAATTTCTTGCATAAGTATCTTGTGTTGCATATGGTGTAGCTATAGTACGCTAATGTCTTTCGCTTACCGCGCCAGCTAACTTTGTCGCACTATATCACCGTATACATTTGACAGGTCCGTGCTGGATTCCAACAACTATCACTCTCGTGATACAACAAATAACAAAACAATTGAGTTTCCATTTAATATCAACAAAAATGATTTATCGATAACAATATTGATTCGATTTGAAATCGCACGTCTGTTTCTTAAGTAAACCTTTATTTACTTCTTGTCACAGCTGATACAACTTCAATCGTTTACATTTATTTTTTAATTCACGTTTCAATTGTTTTTGATAGTTATTTATAACTTTCGAATTTCGAATTAAATTCTCGACGATTGAAAAACAAAAAACGTACGAATAATAATCAATCACTTTTGTTTCTTAAGGTAACGAAAATTTTGTCAGTTTAACTGTATTTCGTTTCACATATATTATTAGGGATTCATTATTTATAAGATCGTGACAATTGTTTAATGATACCAACTGTTTAACATAATTGGCATGTCACTTGATAAAAATATTTCGTAGCTTAAGGAAACTAGGCAGTCACGTTTTGACTTGTATTCCCATCGCGAACTGTGTCTGCACGAAATCTATCTATTGCTCATCCTCACGATTGTAGACTATAGAATTACAACGACACCAGAGAAATAAACCTAATAAAGGTATCTGCCTATATCATACTTTCAGAAACTATTTCAATATGGAGAGGCTCCAGTGAAAGTCAGATAGGATATGATAACTACTCAATCAGTTTATCATACCATCTTGTTTTTTTCAATGTGAAAAATGAGATATGCTTATAAAAATATTATGTTATCAAAATTCTCTTTCCTAACATCAGCCATTAAACATATTTTACACGTAGCTTTGAAGTCGGACAAGCCGCACCCGAGACTGCCACTTTACAAACTAGATCAATTAAGCCTTAAAATAAATAAATTAATTATTTGGTAATAATAACGTAAGCTGATGTATGTGATCCAGAAATATGTACCAGATAAATTTGTTGCAACCCTGAGTATGTAGTGTGGTCATAACTTTGCTATAATTACGACTTACTGAGTCTGCGACCAATCAGACACATGCCCTGCGCAAGTACATACCAGAATATTCGTCGAGGTTACTGAATCAATTATGTGTATAGTATATCCGCTGACAAGACGGTCGCCAGCGAACATGTTACTAAGCTTTAACATGTAAAAATAAAATAAATCCGATATCCTTTGGCGAGTTTAAATCGAACGCGTACCAAATTAGGATCTATTTATGCTATTATCCATTTAATATTCCTATACAACCTAGTTATAACTGCAACGGTTGCTAACTGTTAATGTCCATTGACACCACGACTAACATTGACTTCGGTGGTCGATGGAGCGTTGAAGAAAAAACGAAAGTAAAACTTTCAAGCATTTGGAGCACTGGGTGAAGTAACATGGCAAAAACCGCAGTAATCATATTTGTAATTTTTATAAGATTGCTTCGGAGGCATGTAGATACATTGATAATAACATTTTTATGTCTGTTACAACATTGGAACTTTTGTTTCATCTTTTTTTTTAATTATAAAATTAAAACTGTTCTCTATTACAGTGTCTTGGTAACAAGGTATGCAGGAATATTATACCGCAATGACTTAGGAGTCAAATGTCTTAATTTATCTTAAGATAATTTACTTTAAGCACGTTGCTTCTCAATTGAATTAATTTTAAACATCTATACATAAAGGTAGGGAGAGAATATTTTTTTTGTAATTGAATTTCAGTTAATTTGCTTAAAAATTTCGAATGCATAAAAAAAATGTTTCGAATTTTGGATTGATTTTTTTTTTAATTGGTGTAAATCGTTTCGACATCGAAAATAACGAAACTTAATTGTATTATTTTAAATTGTTTTTTCGTACAACGTAATGAATGAAAATATATAGTGAAATCTCTTTGCAATCTTAACTTATCTAAATATTTTTGTATTGGTACATGGTAACTTGTATAAGTTCTAAGGCCATCAAAGTTCTTATATAACAAATGTCAAGTGATTTTATATTTATTATGTTGTTACATAACGTACGCCATAACAGGATGTATATAGTCGATACATATTTATCGTTATCACATAAGTAACTTATATATTTTAAAATATATAATTATTGTACAAATTGTTTAATTTTGCAGTATTGCATAGCCCTTACTGAATTTGAATTTGGAAAATTAAGATGTTATCAAAACACTTATTCGATGAATCTTAAGTCCGAAAAATTATAAGACTTTTCTTATATGTAGATTTTTTTTTATAAGAGACGAGGGCAACCGAGCGCCCAGAGCATCCGCAACTCTAGAGGAGCAGATGCGTTGCCGGCCTTTGAAAAAGAGATGCACTCGCTTATTGATGAACCCTAAGTAGTACTGATATGGAAAAACCGCCGAGGATAGACAGTTCCACAACCGGGCTGTGCGTGGAAGCAAATGGCGTGAGGACCGCACAGTCGAGGAGAGCCACCCATCCAGATTGTGCGGCTGGCCTCGTCGGTCTATCGAGTCGTTCGGTGACGGAAATTGGCTACAGGAATTGTTCCAAATTAGCTATTTGGTAAATCTTTGGATTGTCCAGAGTTCGGATGTTTACAGTAACATGCTCATATCAACAGTTCAGTGCATTTCACTATTTTATCTTCATAATCTTTAAAACTTTAGTAACAGATTAAATAACAGTTTTCCTCATCCAGTACTTATAAGATTTAGACATAAATAACTATGGAAATTTGTCATAGATTTTTCCGCTTTAATATAAAGACCGTAATTAACAAAATGATTTATTAACGATGTAGAAATATATAATTAGCGGAGGTTGTTTCGGATTATGTTAAATTTAACAGGGCCATTGTTACGTAAATTTTAATTGTTCAGTTTTGGAAGAAAACTTATTCAAACTTTAACTTCCTTTCCATTTGGTTTTTATATTGTTGAATAATGCGTATTACGTATACGAAATAGAATTTTGATTAAAAAAAAAAAT
Source organism: Papilio gigon (assembly GCA_027563995.1). Classification (NCBI taxonomy): domain Eukaryota; kingdom Metazoa; phylum Arthropoda; class Insecta; order Lepidoptera; family Papilionidae; genus Papilio; species Papilio gigon. The sequence continues at coordinate 3,721,684 of JAODUI010000025.1, forward strand.
TCGGCGTAAATAACATTTGAGACTTTAGTAAAACATAATATTACGTTTTAAATATATTTGATTTGATTTGCACATAAATATGTTTCGATAGATTGTTGATGTTAAAGGTTAATTTTAGGTGGATCAGAGCAGATCTTATTTACGACTTCTATGTCCTTCACAACGATCTGCTTCATAGTAAAGACGTAAATCAGCTGAGTTAACTTATCATTCATTTGTTTTCAACCATTTAATATGTTACACTGAAATAGTCTTGTCTTTGAACACAAATAACTAAGAAAGTCAAAAGTGTTCTGAATCTTGTAGCATGTGTGTTTTAACATTTGTATCGACGTCATCCTTTTCAAAACAGTATGTATCAATACAAGTGTTAGAATCGTACTGTTATGATGGATGTAACTGTAGCTGTGTATGTTTTATTAAATTAAAATGTTAGTAGAATTTTATTACTCATTATTTCTTGTAACCCTTCCATGTAAGCTAGAAAAAGCTTGTTCTAGAGTATAGTTCACAATAGTCAAATGGTGGGATTCGAACCCACGACGTCTAGATCGGTAGTCCGTACATTATAGTTCATATTAGACTATTTGTGTTTTAACATGTATACTGATATTATTATATATAGGCTTATGTAATAAAAGTTTTGATTATTTTTCATTTCATCTACTCGTATTCCGTAAGGTTCACTATGTAAATATAAACAATAAATGTATAATTAAGAATATAATTGTGTAACTTTTATGTTAAGAAATTGCATAGTTCTTCCCAGATCGTAATAATCATAGGTCGTTTTGGTAATAATGACGGAGAACGAACAGAGTTACTTAAACATGAACCTTATTCTCTTAAAGCTTTCGATTGATGACACCTTTATGAATATGTAATAAATTGAACAATACAAATGTTTTTTTATAAATTTGCTCCTTATCGTGTAGTTAGGTTATTAGGTCGATGGCATAATTCACTACTCGTAAGTTGTGATAAACAGTTATGATTTATCTTTAGAACTTATTTTCTTCTTTCGAATTTATTTGTTTGCTTACTCTTACTCTTATATAAAGGGTAATCTTCTTTAACTTTATTATTTAGTTTCTGAGATCACAAAGATTTGAAACATTTTTGTAGAAACAAGCTCTACACTTTGATAGGTTTTAGGCTATATAATTACTCTATTAAACTTAGTGTGTTGTGTTACTAAACTGCGATAAAGTAAGGAAGGAGAAAAGCAATCTTGCCATGGTAACCACTAAAATTCCACTGATTTCTATAAATGACGCTCGGGCACAGATAATTTATGCTACAAAATACAAAACGTTAGTATTAAGTAATAACAGAACTATTACTGTGTTGATGTGTTCATAGTACCAACGTGTCCGTTCGCGGTGTTCTATCTAAAATCTATAGTTGCTTGAACGCTTTGTTCGTATTGAGACTTGACGCGGGCACAAAAGTCACTGGGATGCAGTTTTTAATTATGTTTTTGAGAAAAAAGTCAGTCAAAGGTCAGAGTAGGTTGATGACTAATTACTTTTTACGAATATGCCGGTTTTTGTGCTCCTCATTCGTCAACATGTGTGAAAGGGCAGAGTTTGTGTACAAAGCACTTTTTTTTTAAAGTGGAACACCGCCAACGTTAGCGATTGTATATTACGTAACACAGATGTAGACACATAAGATTGTACTTTTCGCTCGTTATTCATATCAGATATTTCTCACACAAACACACACATGTAAAAGATATCAACAATCTTGTTTATAATTTTAATATTAAAATCATTAATATTTATGGAATCGAATCACAATTCGATTAACTTACAATATCTTATTTATACACTTTTTTGTTCCGGTTGTTTTTATATCATAATGCGTAGCTTTGAATAGACCATCTAAATTTGATCGAATTTTTACACAAATATAAATGCCAAGATTTTATAGAAATTATGCAATAAAATTAAGTGTAATTTTATAGTTAGAAACAAAAAGTCAAAAAAAAGACAGACTGATAATGAAACGAAAAAGCATGTTTTGAAAAAATATTTTCCAAATTACAAATTTGCGTATAATATACGCAACAATGCGACAGGCGCGTGGTCGACCAGAGAGTAGCTAAACAAGCTGTTAAATAACAGGATAGCTATTGTCCTCCACCTTCCCTATAAAGTAATTAAGTTTATGCTAATACTGGCTAAATATTAAGCTCGTATATGACGTACCAATATATCCAGTTTGATTGATAGTATCATCATAAATAAGTTCTTACGACGCGTTTATGTCTAACGTTCTCCAGCAAATATAAAATCTAACACTAGTGTTATAAAAAGGTAAGAAGTTAATGACGCAATGTATTTAATTTTAAAGTGTTTTTTAGGCTTTTAAAATTGATCAAAGATTTAGTTTGTCTGCTGCTGGACATAGGTCTAGTATGCTAGTATGCAGTCCAAACCTTACAGATGTTTTCAAATTACGTACTACCAAAAATCCATACATCGTGCAAAATTTACGTATTCCCAAAAAAAAAACTGTCGTGTTTAGTAGTAACAAGATGTATAGTAAGATTGAAGGCACATTCTTTTCTGTCCTGTTATATAACTTATCGCAACAAATTTAAAATCTTTGAATCAGTTACTTAACAAAATAGTTTAGAATTAATAGACCAAGTAATGGTGTCGGATTTCTCTTAATGAGTCTGTAATGAATGCTCAGCCTAATGCGAGTGAAAATACACTTTCTCTCACTACGAGGTATTGTTATACTTTAAACTATTTCACACATAGAGCGGCCAACATAAAGCTGGTCGAACAGTCCCTCACAGCTCTGATGGACTATGAATAATTGTATCGTGTGAATAATGTTCATTTAAAAATCGCTTTTCATGTTATTCTAGTGACATAATTTTAGAAAGTAAGTGGGAATATAAATACAATAGGAAACCTAGACAGCTTCTGTTTTTTTTTGCTAACTAAATAAAACTCAGTAGAGTATTTACTTATAAAACAAAAGACTAAAGCTAACAATGCCCATAGAATTATGATCTCCAGCAAAGATAGCAAATATGTGTTCCCTATGAATTTTATAAGCATTAACATTAAGCAGGGTAAAAACGTTTACTTCGTCATTTGATATTGCTTCATTGTATGTTTTTGTTCGATTGTTTTAATTCCAATATCGTTTATCTCACACCATAAATGAACAAAAGTAACTGTGTTAACTTGAGCGATATATAGAAATAGGACAGTACACAGTCCATTGCGAAAGTATTTGTTGACAAACATATTAGAGATGAAATGTTTTATAAGAGTGTTTTCACAGTGAGAGCCCACGTTTAAACATTTTTTTTTATTATACCTTACATTTAATAATAGCGGATTATCACGTCGCAGTGACGTATATCTCAAGTTCTCGAGTATCTACATCTTGTAACTTTCTCAAATCGTTTCGTTCTTCTATAATGTGTTTCTTTACATAAGTTTATATTTTATAAGAACTAACCTTTACAATGAGATTTATCGAAATATCTTAATTGTCGTTTAGAATAAATATTCCCTTTAAAAATAACAATATGATTTCTCTACATTTAGTTTCATGGTACAGGGGTTATTCTTTTAATTTTAGTGGAAACTACATCGTTATATTGGACCACTACTATTCTATACTATTAAGTTTAGTTTAACAAATTCCTTTCACTTAGTATATCATTTACAATACGTTTAATCGTTGCAATAGATTGGTACTCTCGGACTACTTCGGCGGCGATTATCTTACGTCTTTTATTTTTCTTTAATTTCTGATTGAACACGATACACTGTTAAATTAAAAAGGCAATAAATGACAGACTGTCAATTATAGAAATGGGAACAAATTGATTAAACGATCATTGAACAGATAATGAGGAATCTATTGTTTGAACGATTATTTAACTTTGCGCTAATAAAATTATATTTAATGAACATTTAGCTTTAATTATTTTTAGTAAAACTTTATGATGAGCTGTTACGCTGTATTATGAACTAAAACACGCGACCGAGTCATCTAACACAAGAATTTAAACGTCAATGACACAATGAACATGCGTAACTCAACTGTTTAGGTTTAGATTTCAAGAATTTATTCTCAAAAAAGACAAAAACAAAGGGGACATACATGACAACGGTTTACTGTTTTCCTTTTGTAGTAGTACCGTAACTTTCTCCCGGGACATTTATCTAATCCTCTCTAGTGGCCTGCGTTAATATGTTGATGGGAACCGTCAACTATTTACAAATAGCATAGCCGTCAGTTTGCCTTATACCATAAAAAACCATTTCCAAGGTCCCTTAATATAAACCTTACCAACCAAATAGGGCCTAAATCTATGTCAATTACAAAACTATTTAGGGCTCAGTGACATTGGTTATCTGTGGAAATCTCCACAATGTGCAACAATTAGCAAATTACAAAAATCGATAATTGAATCGATACATCTGTTCGTAATCGATTCCTTACAAAATGTAATTCTAATTACTCTATAGAATATGAACGATAGTCCATTTCAGTTCAGCACTTCAATCACGTATGTTGACCTTCTTTCATAGTTGTTCGAGAAAAAATTATACCGTGAGAACTGTATGCAGCCTTCGTACTGTTGGCATGTGTACGATTACATTACATTTTAATATGTTTGTCATAATTAATCAATAAAAGGACATGAATTTAAATTTTGTCGACATGACGCTTCGAAAGTCGTTTAAAGGTCATTTAGATATTCTTAGCTTTGATCACTCACATTTATTCTATCCTAAGGGTATCTCATACACTTAGGATCTGTGGGTTAGAATCAGAAGAAGTCTATGTACGGCAGTGATACAAAACTATTTTCCATCGACCGACTGATCGATCTTTAGTGACTCATTAAAAACAATTCATAAATTATATAAACTTTAATTTTATGTCAATGTGTACCTGCTTATAACAAATTAAGGCCGGTAAAAAAATATTTCCGTTTATCTATGATCAAATTATGTTTTAAACCTTGGAGGAGAATGCTATGACAATGCTATTAATGTATTTCTTTAACATCCGCTAAGTTATTGTTAATTACAGATATGTGCCTTCCGCCCTTGTTGTGAGAAAATGTGTTAAGCTAACAATGGCGCCTCGGCACTTTGAGATAGCGAGGTGCACGGCCGTGTGTACACTTGGTCAAGGATCTCAGCAATTACACGCATAAGTTTATACTACTTCTAACTTGTTTATTAATAAGAAAGCTTAGATCGATGTGTAGAAGTTTGTTTTGACGTTGTTCTCTCCAGTTCTCTCCTCCTCCACGAAAAAAGACTACGAGATTTTTAGGTTTCTTTAGACCTTTAGGTGAACCGCATTCATTGCTCTTGACTATATAAAATTCTTTTCAACACCACTAGTAAACTTATTGGCAGTTTGGGTTAAACCAACCGGGTCTCCGTTTGATGGTATTTAATAAATCTACTTTCACCGCGAACAAGTAATGCGTTCTCTCTATTGACATTTCAGTATTTAGGGCCGACGTAAGTTGCATTGCAAAAGTCGCGAGCTGCGGACAAGTTGCATATTGTTGCAATTAACTGGATCATAAATTAAATTGCAGGAACTGACAGAAAATGTCACAACATTAACGCAGTTATTCGGATAATGTTCGTTATAGATTATATTATTACTTTGTAAACTTGTGAAAATAATTTATGACTATCGACAAGGATAAATTGATAACGGATGTACTAGTAGTGTAATGAAAAGTTAACTAAGAAAATATACACAGTTAAATTGTTTAAAAAAAAACAGAAGACTTGAAAGTACATGTAAAGATTCATGAACTATTTTTGACTACCAGTGGTTACCGTTTGAATAGTAACACAAAACAATTAGCTATTGTTTTCATTAAGGAAATAAATATTCCTTGTTTAATCAATGACAGTTGGTGTGGAAACGACTTTTAGTTTTTCATAAAGTCACTGTTATACGAACAGAAAACGACTCTCAATTATCGAGTGTAATATTACGACGTAGTTTTTTTTTTTTGTTGTCAAAATAATTTCGAGCACTTAACATTTTTGGTGTTACGCGACGTGTTACATTACGCTCCACTTTTGCACCACTATTTTTGAAAGTATGATATTTCCAATTTTATTAATATTACATAAATTATCGTTGGGTGTGTCGTACTCCTTTTCACAATTAGCCCTTAAAAATTCATCAATATCTACATAGCAAAACAAGTATATAAAGAGAAAATGCACATACGGATATTTCGTTTTCTATATCCAGTCAAAGTGACTATAGAGAGATACAAAACTTTTCCTAGTGTTACAAACCGAACGAAATAAGTCTTGAGGCGTTGCTCCCAAGGCTCCCACTCACTTTTGCTTTACAAATTATATTCGTCCTCATTCATTTCAAACTGTTTAAACATCCGTATACTAAGGAAGCAATATTTGTGTCATAATAGGGTTGATTAGATAAAATTTGTTTCGAAAACTGATACTGACAGATACATATAAGTTGCCAGTTTCCACTTTCTGTTACACCACCGTCTGTTAATAAGTTCTGCGGATGCTTTGCCCGCCTTTAAAAAAAGAAGAACGCTCACCTTTCAATGGACTTTACGAACTTTATTTAAGGTTCGGATAAACTACAAAAAAAACTTAAAGCATAAAACTTCGTTAACAAAATCTTCATTGAAGACTGAATATGCTTTTTAATTGATCGTTGTAACCAAAGTCATATAACAAATATAATAGAGTTTGAAACTTACATTCATTTAAATAAATAACTGTAAATGTGTTGTGAGTAAATACACAACTTATGAGTGATAATTCGTATTCGGCTTGTCCAAAGATCGACATAAAGAACTGGTTTTAAAAAGTGGTTTTCTTATTAAATAGGACGTTGAACTTTTTGTCCCAAATGGTTGCGCAATCGAGCACTCGATATCATTTTGTTTTCTCTCAGACGTTGCGCCCACTTGATAAAGTGTACTTGCAATAAGAGTTTGACTGATTAACGTTCATCGGTTAGCAGACATTAGTTCGTTAACTCAGCGAAAGGTCTACGCGACGGTTAGTTGCAACCGCCGACAGAGTGCACTCAAGTCGTACTATATTTTAATACACAGGCCTTGAGTTACATAATGGACGATTAGTTTAAATACAATCAACTATTGAATATAATATTCATAATTAGAACACTATTTACACAATTTATCACATTTTATTCAATAAAAAAGTGTCCGTATATCAACAACTACTTAGGGTCCTTCAAGAAGTACATCTAGAATTTCAGATGTCCGTGGGCGTCGACGACCGCCCTTGTGTTTCTGCCGCTCGTTCGCGCCCTTCACTTATAAAAAAAACGGTAAAACTAAATTTAATTAGAAAGGAATAATTAATCCGTTCCTCATTACTTTGGGTTGGAATGACTTTGTAAAGAATATAGTTTTTAGTTTTGTATGGTCAAAATAATTTTAGATTGACTATCGATTCCATCGTATCAAAGCCAATAAAACTATTTGGGAAACAAGTCAATGAACTGAATGTTTGATAAATTTACAAATATTAATACATACGGTTTATCAAAGAAATGTTCGCTGAGTATCTTGTATATTTTAACGAAAAGAGTTTTTTTATTATTATATCATTGATTTAAATTAATTTATACGTGTAAGTTCAGAAATTGATCCCCATTAAAATAATTTACGGTTCTATAAGATTCTTTTTTTATTGACTTCAGTAGATGAACAAGAATTCATATCGTTAAATCAGTAATACTTAAAATTATATTAATGAAATCTAACATAAAAATCTTACATGATAATAAAAAAAATGTTTTTGTTTTTTCATATGATAAAAAACCTTTATCGGTTGATTTTTGTATCTAAAATTTCCTGATCCATAATTTTCAACAGTTTCCTTGATGTTTTACTACGCAATTGTCATCATCATCATCATATCAGCCACATATTGCTCACTGCTGAGCGTAGGCCTCCCCCAAAGATCGCCACGACGAACGGTCCTCGGCCAATTTGTATTGCTTAAATATTAATCAATATAGAAATGAGTACGTATGGATTACAGACCTACTCGGAACTACCTTTTAGACCGCTTCAAACCTTCTATTTGTGAAGTAATAACAATACAACGTGTGATTAAATACGTAATAAGACACTCGGTTTAACAAGGGTATCGCATTTGTGAATGCAATGACGGGTCTAAGTCCTCATTAAGTATCGGACTAAATGCAAAGTCCGATAGCGATCGTTATATACCTCAATGCGGTCCGGTTGCATTGCGAAATGATCTTATACGACGAAAAAGAATGTATCGACTAACGAGCATTGGCTAAAATCAGCGCAGTGCTCCTTCATTAACCAATATCGATTTAAAACTAATTACATTTATTTGCAGATGCTTTGAAACATTTTGAGTCCATTCTTGATTTACACATTGTTTTTGTTAATATTAAAAGAAATAAAGTCTTTTATTTATCTTTGATTAAAGAGGACGAAATGGATAAAACCTACACATGTATGTTTTAATAACAAAATAATAAGGTATTATTGAATAAGTGAGTATTTGTTTTGGAAAAATCTTTACAGAAATTTATTTGAACAAACCCGAAGAAATATCCATTAAAAACTTAAAATTATTGTTCAATTACCTCATGTACGTTCTTATGACAGTTTTCATTAATTAATGTAATCATGTAAACTAATTTGAATTTAATTAACACAAGTTCAATTTGAAGACTGTAAACAAAAGAATCGTGGGGCCAATAACCAATTTCATCAAAGTCGAAAATCGAAATTTTTAATATCAAAAACTTAATGTGATTTCAAATTTTATCTATTTTTTTTTACTTTATATATGTTTTTTGATCAACCGTGCCATCGATGAATTTATTTCGGATCTTAATAGTAATAAAATCGCCAATCTTCATTACTAATGAGACCGAAGCAAAGTCGATAACCTCAGTTTTGGTTTTTACAATAATTTATATCCTATCAGTTTTTTTTTTGTAAATAACTGTTAACATCAATTAATACTAGATACGTGTACATACTTTGCATGAATTATAAAAGGTCTTTGATCGATATCCTATCTTTTAAATTGAACTAAATTTAACATAATTGTAGAGTTCATCCCCGACATAGTAATATTGTATTGTAACAGCTACTCTTGTATTTTGAAAGATATTTCGTAAACCACAATGTATATTAGATTCCTTGACATCGTAAAATTCGTTATATCTATTTGTACATAATATTATCTATTTTACATTAATTAAGAATTCATCCTTCTCCTACAGTTTAAATCGAGATGTTTCACAGTTATTAAAACAATAAGCATTTATCGTACAAATAAAATTATGACATGTAAATATTAAATGCTTTGAATAAAACCTCCTTTGGATATATTAAAATAGGTTTATTAATTGCAATGCCTCGGAATTAATAACCAACTTAATCTATATTTCGTTTCAAAGTTCCATAGATTAATTTTAGTATTATTCAATATCGATTGGGAATTAAATAACTTTTATGTATACTCGATCAATGACTCGATATATGCATTACTCGAGTCCTTATTCTACATTTATAAGTTATTTGCAGTTTATTAATAATGTTATTCGATTGACACAGATTAAGATTTCAAAATAGTCATATGTTTGATAACTACACTCCTTTGCTGAACCGATATTATGCTTTTAGTATAACATGAGATTTGGTAAGAACATTGATCCGTCACCTTTATTAGATTACATCAACAACATTAAACAACATTAGTCTTGCAATAGGTTCTGATTTTGATCAGAAAACTGGCATTAACCAGTCATGGTATATCAAATGCACGCAATAATTTTTCTTTAGTTTAACACGAATGCGCAGTTGTAATATCTCGCGGCGTGCCGACAATCTCAAGATCTTATCCCTGATGACTGTTATTCATTGTTACAACTTACAGCTATGTTATTACAGGTCCTTTGTTTTACAGTAAATTACCGGCATTTAGATATATTGTGAGGCCGGCGCTTCGCCGTCGGTGGATAATAAATATTTTGTGATTGACGATGCTGATTCCGAAGATACGACGGGCCATTGTCATCGTCTGAGGCTGGTCAGACGCTCACCGGATAACGCTGATTTCAGAGGTCTACTTCAAGGTCTCTTCGTTACAATAATAGAACACGTACCGATACGCTTATAATTACAGCCAGTTACCCCAAATGTCAACACATCGAGAAAACTTGTGAATTAAAAAAAAAAACATTTAGACCATGTTACGCCATTTTTTGTGACTGAAGGCCAAGTGACAATCTCGAGTTGTCTGCAGTTTCGTCTGACGACACAAGATACTGCATTCAATCCGAACCTCCATAATAATGATAGTTCAAAAATAACAAATAGCAACCGAAGAAATGCGATATGTGGAAATTATAAACTATTTTGACACATAGAGACGAAGCAAAAATAACTTTTTTTTTGTGAAATTTAATGTCTAAAGGAACATTTATAATCTAAATAAATAAACATATAAAGGAGCTTTTACAGCTCCATTACTCGTACCAAAAAGGTACGCGTTGTCAACTCCAGTTTATCTAGCAAAATCCGTTCACTGGCCAATGATTACTTATTAAATTATTTAATTTCGAAACTAAAGTACTATTGGTAACTAAGAATTATTACGATCGAGTTGTACCAAACCGTCGGCTCGATATTACGTATTACTCAGCGGAAATCCTGTTTGTAACATGAATTATTTTACAACGTATGAGATTATGACATTTTTTTTAAAGAAATTAATGATGTTTCTTTACATTTACTTTTGATATCAATCCGTACCGTTACATTACAGCATGTTTTAAACATTATTCAAACAGATCCATAATATTTTAAGAGGTTTTTCTTACCTTTTCAAACTCTAAACCTAGAGAAATCTTTTTTTAGTATTATTTCATGAAAATGCTTTTTTATTCAACCGTTGATAGGTATACATCTGAATTGATCAAAATATTATTGTAATTCTGCTCCGATTATTTAAGTGCACCCTGTATAAAATGATTTGCAAGATTTTGTGTTCTTAATATTTTAATTCCGAATAAATTTGTGTTCGCAAAAAAATATGGTTTCAAATTGTAGCAATAGTATTAACAGCAATTATTGCGTTAATATCCGTGGCCTATAACTAGATTATTAGACTTCGCACTTTCGATGACCAAAGTATTTCGTAATTTTATTAATTCATCATTACATGGATAGGACAGATAATTTAAAAGTATTTTACAATGTGGATAAGCCTAGTTGTCTAATGCTAGTAGTAAATGGGCCAAACGCCTGTCCTGTCTGCTGGTCACGTAACAACCTAATTGTTATTGAACATTCACTGCAACCTTAAAATCTAAGTCTTCGGACCTCACCGGTAACCTCCATTTGAAATCAATTGACATTCCATTAAATATTTATCATTTAATATTGACGCGCCGTTGTTGGTCCGTTGGTCCATTTAATAAATATAAATACACATAAGGCAGATTAAGTACAATCTTTAAAAGTTGATCTGGGACATGTGCGGAGCGCAAACATGTGCTGTGATATCTCGACCATCGGCCGTGTTACAGTTTTGAGTCATGTGTAATTAATGGCGCATTACGTAAGCGCCTTTCCCCGGGTGGGCGCTGCGCCGTCGCCCCTCGCCCCTTGCACCTGCTGTCAATCACAACACCGAGATACCATCGAGTTAGCGCTCGCCGAGACCACCCGGACCCTTGTCTAGTAATGACAATAATAATATAAAAATATTTTATACCTTGGCCGGTAAGAGCTAATTTTAAAATGTACATTACATTTACCATATTAGTAAATAGTAACGAGTGTCATTCGTGACTAGATCGTGCAACACAAATTGCATTTTGGAGCGTTAAAACATATATCATTACCATTTGTTAGCTTCTAATTTATTTACATACGTTTGAATTGCTCGCGTACGTTTAAACACCTCTTGAAGGAATTATTCAGACGGTTTATCATTTATCATCGTTATAAAGAACCAATGGCAGCGCTCCTAACGTTTCTGGGCCAGTAGCTTTGCACAAAATACGCTATACTTACTTACGTTCATTTATTTAAGACTAGAGACAAGACAGCATCGATTTATATACATTAAATGCGTGGTTAACCGTCGCCCGAAGTAATTTGAATATTTGCATCGATAAGCACTTAACAATCGAAATTGTCCTAAATAAAGCGACCCATACGTAGACAGTTGTTTTACTTTCAAACCATTTAGAAGTAAACAATGTTTTAATTTTGTCGCACAATACATACTATCTAATGTTTTGATGATCTTGGTATTCCCCCACTAAAAACCGCCGGGGCTAACTTTACTTCAAACAATAAACTTCTCATTCTATCCCACATATTCTTGTTACCTATATTATTACGAGACCTAAAAATCTGTCTTTGTTTCCAATTAAAAGCTCAATCTTTCGTTATACGCCATGTCCTTAGTGTGCAAGCTTTAAATATTATTCTAAGGGTCGCCATACACGGACAGCTTTAAGCAGCGGCTTAGTGACACGAGCATGCCGACTGCCGAGTTATCCGTGCCCGGTGGCCCCAAAGTAGCTGCCACTTGCTATTCAAGTATGCGTTTGCAATATGTATGCTTGACGCAGCATCTCATTAGCAGAATTACGCTAATTGTAATACGTGCACAGTTTGAAACATCACTAAATTAAATTCAAAGTAAAACTTTCTTTTTGTACAAATTTGTATTTAATTTTTTTTAACACTGACGAGGTATAGTTGTTGTCTATTACTAAATTTATTAGTTTGCGAACATTTTTCCTTTCATTTCTTTTCATTTGATTTATTTTTTATATTTACATTGCCTTTTTTTAGTAAAATATTAGTAGATTTTTTTAGTTTTCTAATATTTCTTCTACCACCCCTACTAAGATTTACGCTTCTGTTACGATATGGTCTACGACAATATTCGAATGAACGGGATTCGAAATCTCGACTACGTGATCGGAAATCCGTACCCTTAACCATTAAGCTATTGGCCCTTAATCGCTGTAATCCTATTCTATTGTTATGGATACAGTTATATTAGAAAAAGTGTCACACATTTATGATTTATAATTATAACAGTATATAACTAACATCGTACCGTACTATTGCATTATACGAATTCCAAAATCATCAAAGGTATTTGAGTATTTTTTTTTTAATTTGTCCGACAACACGAAAGATACAACGATGTTTTATGGCCGGATATAAACGAGTGTGTCGGTCACTTTAACATACACTAGTCAAGTCGTTTAAGTGAAATCGTTACACTATTGTGTCAAAATAAACTGTAACTCTCCATGAACTTTCATAAAACACGCTGACTGGCAATTCTTTCAAACTATTAATTTGATTTACATTACTTATTTTAAATTAAATCACAATTTGTACTTGATGTCACTATAATTACAATAAACACCAATACAAGGACCAACTACTTCCGTTTACCGAGGCTTTATTAAAAACGTATTTTCTTATCCCACAAAAATATAACTGTAAGCTAGAACTACGATTAAAAGTGACACGATACTCATAGAAGTAACAAAATAGAAATTCCCGTGCGCCTTCACTTGTAATAGATGTAAAGATGTATCTTTAAAACAAATGCTATCTTATCAAATCTACTCTATTAACGAGGACCAAATAATTGTGGTACACCACTGCTGAAACACCAGTTGAGAAACATATTGACATCTCTCTTATTCCTATTCAAGAAAAAGAAATGACTGTATATATATTTGTGCAATTGTTTAGTTGTACAAACTCAAGGCATACGTGACATGACATACACATAGTTATTCTTATTTTAAAATGTTTTAACAACAATGAAACATTGGACATTGAATTCGGCCGATGAGGTCACTTTATTTGATAACTTTGTAATGACTGTCAGCTCGTCGATTACAATTGACCAAGATTCAACAAACCTTTGGCTCTTTATATGTCTTAAAGTTTAACCACGACTACCACCACTTAAAGTTATTAACTGACCAGGAACCCTTTTCATCTAATCAAATACCCACTCGTAGATTGATATTCACACCATTGCGTCAATATAGACTGGCGCCCCCTACCGTCGATTAGCGAACCTCTGGAGCTTTATAAAGGTTAATATATGTTTAGTTATAAATGTTTACCATCTTTCCTTAATACCATGTCAAACTAATTTCACACGGGAACGTAGATAATCGTATATTATTTCAACATCATATATGGAAGACTTTCTTTTCAAACAGTCCGGGGAAAGCGGCGTACTCACGCATCTGTACAAATACGTCATTGCCTACAAAACATAATTATTTTTTTTAATACATCCGTATGTTTCAACTGATAATATTATTGTTGATGACGAAGTCCTCCGTGACGTGTCCATCAATGGCGAACCTCGTTGTATCCGAAAGTGGGATCTGAAGTGACTTGCAAATCTGAACTTAGTTTTAAAGATCCGGTCCAGCCTGATACTATGAAAATAATACATTCAAAAGTACACATTTTAATATGCGTATATACAAGATTATGCTGATATCAAATGTTTAATAAACATACTTTAAACCTGTGTTAAATCAGAGTTATTAATGTCACATAGACTGTATATAATTGACAGATTAGAGTTCGTAGCTTGTCCAAGGTCTCTTTTCCATTAATCGATTCAAGTGCGGACATAAAGATAATTAGCAGCTTTAGAAATAAATAAATACTGCTGTTTACTCACAAAGTTTTATTACGGTCATTTATATTCCCTTATATGTCCCATATTTGTATAACAAAACACATTTACTTCAGTTAACTTACGTATATCATTTTTTAATTGTTAATTACAAACATTGCTTTTAATATTTTTTTTATAAAAGAAGGAGCATACGAGGCTCATCGACGCCCGTGCACATCCTCAATACCAGACGAACCACAGATCATTTCAATATGATTGTTACGCCTGACTTTGTATTAAATTTGCTAATAATTCGTTCTATGACTCCTATCTAACGTGAACAAGTGTTGTCCCTTTACGGGCTAAACACGAGTAACTAATTAAGGTTTATTGGTATACGAATATCGAGATTACAATAGTTGACAAAAGCGTTGCGAGGCACGAGCGCTCGCAATACTATCGCTAACCATACAAATACAATACTCGAGGCCGCGGGCCACATTCAGATCGTTAGCGTTTAAATATAAGTACCAACCTTTGGACAGGGTTGTCGACTAACAGGTGGTCCCTTAGAAACAATCTTCAAAAACAAATAAAAATACTGCCTTTGTATATTTCCAGTACCGTGACCAGTTGTATTGTATTGTGACAAATATTGTCACCTATGTTTCGTCAAAGAGAACAGGGATGGCACTACATAAAGTGGGTGGGGTGTTGAGTCCCACGGTGAACACACATCTTGTTATTATCGATTTATATTTTCTTAGTTCAGTAAACTGTATAAAATATAATAAAATGTTTTCCAGTTAAAAAAAAAATAATTGTTTACGAAGTTGTAAATATTAAAAAAAAAACTATGATTATCTAAGATAAGGTAAACATTATTTTTTGTCATAGGATTGATAGGTTCGTGATAACCTTCGTGAACTGTAGAATACTGAATTAATTATTATGGCTCTACGTTATTACGTTGTTTTAAACATCGATGATGGATAAGGAATCTTATCCTAGAAATATTCTACGTACTTACGTAGTATGCATAGAGCAAATATTAAAATTTTATGACAACAATTATTTCATGTTTAGTATCATATAACATTTTATCTATGTAAAAAGATAAACAAAGTAATAGGATAGTCTATGAAAAATATTGTTGTAGATGGTTTTATGACCGTAGACCGATCTATGAATGAAGATAACTTCAATGTTAGTTCCAAATCTAATAATCAAGTTAAAGTAGTCGATATTTGTGTCTGGTACAAAGGCGGTGTGATAAACAGTGTATAAGTTACGTAGGAGGCAGGTAAAACAGTTTAATCTCAAGTTGTATTTTACGCTTGAATCGGGTTCATATTGCAAAATGTGGAAATAATCCCACCTGCCGAGTTAGTGTATAGGCATTTCGATGTCAAGAAGAAATTCAGCTAGGTTGTTAATAAAATCGGTTGCGAAATGCCGCAGCCACTGACCGATTTAATAACGCGAACACTAACGGAACGCTCCATTTTGCGGACAGTATAATTTTAAGACGTATTTGCGTAACAACTGCGTTTAACGTCTAACAGTCTAACACAGACAAGTTGTGCCCACTCGATAAAATAAGACGGTTATTAAATTATTGCAAATATTGTTTCAATTAAAGATTTCATATTATCATTTTCATACCTAATATATTTAATGTTAAACATTATATACACTAAATAATTTTAGCATATGTCTATCGAACCTATAAAAATATATTTGATTTAAATATTTCATTTCAAATATTAACCAATTAATTATTTTCATCATTACCAACCTGCCCTTATTCCTACGGAAGGTCGACACAGTACGGACTACGCTGCCATACATCTCGATCAGTCGTCACATGTGAACTCACACTCATATCCTGTTTTTCGTAATCCAACGACATCTTCGGTCTTCCTCTACCTTCATAGCCATCCACATTCAATCTAATCATTTTCTTTATTTAATTTTTATTTACTTATCTGTATTACAAAATCAACAATACATTATTAGGTTTGTTTACAGTAGTCCAGTGAATAATTAAACTATGATTATAAAGTAAAATAACTTTATATTATTTACCAATAGCTAAACATGCCTATGACCCATTTAACCGTGTAACGAGCAGTTATCAGTAACGATCGGTCCTTATATGTCGAGGCATTAAGAGTCGCTATTCAATTTATGTATTCAATAGATATTTTCAGAAAATAAGGTAAGATATCTCATTGCGTCTGCGTTTTAAGATATCATTACTATTTTACAAGCTGTGTTTAACTATCTGAAACATCATTATGAATGTTCTTCCTGGAGTCAGTCAAGATACAGTATCATATAAGGCGTTTCTAATACACAGTACATGTTTATATATTTATACTATGTGCATTCATGAAACATTAATTGTGATCTGATGGGATTTAAATCTGATGAGACCCGAGATTATTCAAAAAGCATTTTTTAAAAACAGAGAAGATTTTCATTCTTAATAAAACTAGTATGTATTGCGCAATTATCCTAGTCTTTGTCGCCTCTTAGAGGCTTTGCACGTATTTTAAACTTATCGTATTGTATTATAACTTCTTAAGTTTTTGCTATCGTTAAGTTGTCATTAAGATAGCAAAAAGACAAAAAAAAATAAGTAAAAAAAACACGACGCGTGTTTCAACGTTCAGCTTGGCTAAAGCTCATCTTGTGAAGCTATTGAATCAATTTTTACTATTATTCTCAGTATGTGTTCGGATTACACAAAAACATGTAATCTCAAGTGTTACGAGACAGAGAACAATATGTTCATCGACATTTTTATTTTTTTGTAGATACAGCAACAATTAAGCATACAGACAGTAATTCCAAAGCCCCCAACGTAAGATAACTCTTGTATATGCCTAATTCCATACCGGAACGGCCTTTCGATCTACTTCCAGATAAAGTTACAACAACTTGCACCTGTTCTGAATATTACTCAATTCCAATTACCAACATCGAGTTGTAACTAGCATTATGCGTTAGTAACAAATTCCTTTCTTTAATGCCATTTGCTTGCACAATTTATTACAACTTCTTGTGCATAGTAAATGTATAGAATCCCTTGTTGCATTTCATTTCTTTTTGACACAAACAAATCAGTCGTTTAACATTTATTTTTCTTTTGTTTCAGGGAACAATATATATTCAACGTCTTCGAAGTTATTGTTAGCACATTGGAGACTAAATTACAAAGGATAGAAAATTTAGATAAAGCTGTAGAACATTTGATGAGAAGGGTAGAAGCCTTGGATTCTCGTGTTAATGACAACATACATAAAACTGATGCGATCATTTCAAAATTAGGCAATCTCGACTTAAAACTATTCAGTCAGTTAAATCAAGACGAGGAAGAAGTGTACACTGAGAGAACGGTTAAAAGAAAGAGTGATAATAAAATTAGCGATACACAATTACTTGACAGAAAGTTAGAATCCTTGGATCAGAAAGTCTCGGACATTGATTCAAAATTAGTAGGTTTAAAAAATCAAATCGATAACAATTTCTTGCCAGTCGATGATATTAACGCTGAAGCTAGCGAAAAGAAGCCAATCAACTTAAACGTTGTAGAAATTGCAAAAGGTCTTAATACTGAAGTAGTTAATACGATAACAAAAGAAGTCGACCAACTAAGAACTTCGATGTCTACTGTCGATCGTAAGCTACAATTTCACATAAATCTTGTTTCTGAAAATCTGGGAAAAGTACTTTATATGATGGCAGATGTCCATGCAGCTATCGTCGAACCTGACTCTGCTTCAATAAATGTTAACAACATTTTTAAAAATAGAACAACAACTAGTACACAATCTCCTATACCAAAAGGTAGTAAGATAGATACACTCGTAAATAAAATCATCCCTATGATGAGTGTGTCAGAGAAAATGGATGAAGTTTGGGATGTAGTCGTTGGGACTAAAAGTTCTGTTGATGATTTGGTACCAAAGTCTGATGAATTGCTAACACAAACCCAAAGGCAAGAGCGAGCCATTGGTCAAATTCACAACGATCTGAGACTTAAAACCAATCTAATCATAGAAAACTTGGATATGGTAGAAAAGCGACTGAAGAAACAAGAAGATGACGTCGCAACATTAGCCCAGCGTCCAGTGCCTGCTGAATTACTTCTCGACCCGACGATCGATAGGCTTGTGGAATACGCTCCAAACCGATATAGATATGACGAGCCATCTACTGACCCTAACACGAGTACTGTCGCAGCCACAACTTTGCCGAGCTTCTCTGCCACAATAAACAACAGGTGATATCTCTCTAAATATTTATTTTTGCGAATATGTAACTGTCGGCGATTGTTTTGCGCTTTGCGATGTATTGCGAATTTTTGACTGTCTCTATTTACTTCGCGTTTGTGCATTTTGTGACCAGTATCTAATAGTTATGTCGCATGCAGCCTGAACACTCCGACCAGCCCGAGCAGTGCTAGCAGCTCGAGTAGCACAAACTCGCCCACGACCGTGGCAGCAACCAGTCCCAGCAGCGTTAGTGGTAACACAACAAGCGGCGCCAGCAACTCTGGTCCACGCCCCGCTAGCCGTAAAGGTGGCATCATCTTCCCCAGCGTTAAAAACAAGCCCATCATCGGCAATAACACTTTTGCCTCAGAGATCGTCGCCAACTATAAAGATGTGAAAGTGAGTCAATGTTATAAAATTATTTTTTTTATCTTTGACAGCTATTCAAATATATTCATAAAACAATTCATAAAACAATATGTGGCTCATAATATCGCTATGCGCTATATGTAACTTTGGGCTTATTATTTCATTCATACTTCATGTAATTTAATAATTATTATTCTAGTTAAATATAAGTCGATTATTCTAGTTAAACTAAGTTACAGGTGGCGATGTAAACAAAATCATCTTCAACACGGTTAAAACAATTTTATATCTAAAACGATAGAAACAATTATAAATTAAGAAACTAAACGATATATGCTCGATTTCCTTATTTCATTAGTAAATTCATTTCTATTTTAATTGAATTAATAAAAACTTAACTTGTGGTTCTACTTTGTCGATTCGGTGGCCATTCGAGTCTGTAAATATATGCAGGTTTTACTAGATTCGACACAAATGGAGATAAACACTGTTTTCGGAATTTTAATCAACTTCATTGCTAGCCGGTCCCTACAACTCTAAGCGAAATGCACATACCTAATCTTTCGGTATCGACATAGAACCATTTATGTCTCCTAGTTTAGCAATAAGGAACACAACTACGCAATACTTTGACTTAGGTTTAACACTCACCTAACATGTTCTACATCCTGTATTTTGTTAACTAGGACTGCCTTTTTATTTACTATTCAAATGTTACTTAAAAGTCAAGTCAAAATGATTTAAGAGCTCGAATCGTTTACGTCGATATCTCAGTTAAGAAATTCCGGTGAGGTAATACATTGTTTAAATTAAATATCAAATAATCCTTTTATGTCTTTCAACATCTGTACAACAAGCATAGTTTATACAATGTAGCGATAATTTCCTTCTCATGAACAAAAATCACCATCGATATGTCTATAGGAGCGGGGTAACGATGGTTTCAAGCAAGGAAAGTAGTTTAGGTTACGTAAATCTAGTTTATGTACGAATGCGACTTTCCGCGACTTTAAGGGAACAAAAACCGGCTTTTCCCACTCACTCGACTATTACCAATGATTACACCGTGTTTATTGTCTTAACGTACGGAGTACATGGTTATGTTGAACAACCTGACGCAATCTCTTATAATACTTACGCATTTTGAACGGCAACTGCAATCGTCAATGATACAGAACGCTGATACTTCGCAACGACAGTAAGCATTACTCGTATAAGAATGGATCGTCTTGATCGGACATAAACCGTACGTACAATGATCTCAAACTTTATTTATTCAAAGAGACATAAAAGATGCAATAGAGAAGCTACAACTCATAACTTTTTATTTAAAAAAAAAAAAAGAAATCCTTATTAATATTTTCCGTGTGTTACGTAATAAATGATATTTGTAAAAATTTGCAAATTCTTACAACATCCTTCCTTACTTGTTGAACAATAATGTTCAAAACAAACGAGGAAACGCCGCGACAGTCTAAGCGTCAAACATGAACACTAACTAGCACAAATACCAATAGAGAGTACATCTTTAAGTCATTTTCCAACTAGTAACAATATGATTTTTTTTTAAATGAACTAGCAAATTTTAAATCGCAAAGCTTAATAGTAAATAATAACTGTTTAATTTTAAAATGTGTGCATTTTTTTTTTTTATTTTGATGTTTGTATTAAATTTTAATGCGTTGCGAGCTGGTAATGAAATACACTTAATTGTGAAGCCTTTGCGAATAATATTGAATGACTTTCTTCTTGACAACTAAGTCTATAATGATTTATCTACAACAAATTGTATGTTTCAGGGCTATTCATGCGTCGATCTTCTGAACGCGGGCATGCGGGATTCTGGAGTATATTACTTGCAAATTCGTGGTACCACTTATTGGTTCCTTAAGGTGTTCTGCGAACAGAACGTCGCTGATGGTGGATGGACGGTGAGTTTGAAAATATATTAATACTTAGTTGTAACTATAATGACCATACATTATTGAATGTTGGGGCCTAAATGTAATTACTCTCCTCTTCCCACGCTTTCCTTGTTATGTAAACATGAAAAGGTATTAAATTGGAAAGGAAAATATCCCCTTTCTGTGGGTCCCCATCTCAATTAAATTCAAAACAGAGACGAATTATGGACTTATGGCAGCTATTTAAAATATTAACAGTGTTGTTTTATTAGAAAAAGTTAAAAAGCATAGACTGACAAATTTAGTTAATTGTGTTAGACATTGATAATTTTTGAGATCATACATATTAAGTTAGTTAGTTATTAAAATAAGGATGTCCAACTAAAAAAAAAACATTCTTAAAGGTGATCCATCGTCGCGACGATTACGGTGTTCCGGCGGAGAACTTTAACAGAGACTGGAGTGATTACAAGAACGGCTTCGGGGATCCTAATAAAGAATTTTGGCTCGGCAATGAAAATATCTACATGCTAACAAACAACGAAGATTATATGCTTAGAGTTGAGCTGGAGGACTTCGATGGAAACAAAAGGTAAGAAAACAATACCATTTCAACTCCTCAAAGATAGCACTTTGTATTTTAAATTTCTACGTCCAAAATTACTTATATTGTTACAGATATGCGCAGTATTCGCACTTCAAAATATATTCGGAAGCGGAATACTACAAATTAGAGATAGATGGTTACGAGGGCAATGCGGGCGATTCACTGAACGACCCGTGGTACGGCTCCAACAACAGCCCCTTCTCTACGTACAATAGGTACGATATTATCATTTTTGTTGTAATTTCATTAATTAATTAAAATTAAATAGGAATTAAAATTAATTTGGGGTGCAGATTTTAAATAATTAATTAAGCATATAGTTTCGATATATTTAAACAGTTGTCAACTTATGTTAGCTAATTTTGAACGCTTTTTACAGAGACAACGACAGATCTTCCCTGAATTGTGCGTCGATGCTAAAGGGCGGTTGGTGGTGGAAGTCTTGCGGACGAGGACTTAACGGCCTCTACCTTCATGATCCACAAGACCTAACTGCTCGTCAAGGTATATTTGAATTAAATTAAATATTTTCTAACGGTTTTCCTTTAAAAGACAGAGGACGCTTGGACCTAAACCACATTAGGAGTAACTAAGCCCAAGGATTTACCTCAAGTTTCCGCGTAAATAGTTACAATGCTTATGGAGTGAATTCAAGGATCTCGATAAGATAAACAAACGTCTTACGACACTGAAAGCATGTATTTTAGATATATTTGTTGCTACACAGATTTGTAATGCAGTGTCATTGTCATCGTACCCTAGGCTTCCACTAACAGAAACAATGTGATCTCAATTAATGTCCTTAACAATTGCGAACGTTTCTTTTAGTACGAACATTTCTGCAGTGGAAGCTTAAGGTTAATTATGATTGACAATCTTAATCAGTATTACATTCTGCAGTAAATATTATAGACAATGTCATATTGCGATAATTATTGATATGAGTAAACATTGATAGATTGTCCCTAGGGGACTCTAACTTAACTAAGACCTAATATACTTAGAAAGCACATTGTAATCTAACATTTGACACATAATGTAGGTTTCTGTTTATTTTCATACATCCACGTGTATCCAGGCCGTAGTTATAAATTTTAGCAAGAAAGTTTATTCTCGTCTTTTTTTTACAGGGATCGTATGGTTCCGCTGGCGAGGGTGGGACTACACTCTGAAACGGGCATCGATGATGATCAAACCCAAAGGTCTACAACCCAACACGTGAAGTGATGTCTACTGCATAGACATCACATTATCCGACCTCTGTTTAAATTTACGGATACGTGAACGTATATTTTTTGTGTCATATAACCGTTCATTTCTATTACAAATGTGAAGAAATGTAAGGTTACTACACGTGAGGAAAATATTCAAAAGTGCCTACACATCTCTAAAAATATACTGGGTACTGAGTTTTCAAATTCGTGTGCAATTTTAGGGAAAGTTACCCCTCAACCCAAATAGATTGTGTAAAAAATACACATGTTGAAATATGTAAGCGATAAACATGTGAATATGTACTAAGAAAATTTGCGATACGCGCATTAAAAGCGCCTGAATTATTTACGGCACGTAATTATTGTGAGAGTACATTATTTTCTTTCAATTTCGAGTCCCAACGTTATATTTATTCAAACATACATTTTTATACGATACTTACTATGTACCTACATATTAAACTCCTTCCCGAACAAATAACAAAAAAAAATTTAAAATTGTAAAAACAACTGTGATAATCTCAAATAAAGAAAACAAAAACAACTTAAAAGAAATAAAATTTAATATTAGAAAATTCAAATGAATGGAGAGGATGTGGGATCGGCGTCAATTTGTGGAAGGAAGGCAGGCATGCATACTGCGTTCATTTTTGACTCTGTAAATAATACAATAAACATTTGACATTATCATTCAACCTTCATTTTAGATGTAACAAAATTATTTTTTTTATTGTAAATAATTGTTACCTGCAATCACTATAATTGTACTGTGCCAGAAATGCGGTGAATTAACTTATTTATTTTCTATCCTACACTGAAACGTGAAATCTTTGGTTAATTAGATGTACGTTATTAATTATAAGTTTAAATTGTAATAAGTGTAAATAATGTTATCTACATATAAATTGAAAGATAAGATGCAATTGATATGGACAGCAAACTCTACTCTCGTCGCTATCAGCGACGGCTACTATATAATATAACACAAATTATTTATATATAATACGTTACAATTGCGAATAATTTACATTACAGAGTTAATTATATGTAAGTGAATAACATGGATATCTATTATATAAACATTAATTCTCTTTATATTGTTAACAAGATACCTCAATCGAGATCCAATAGCCCGTTTAAAAAGATATAAGATTGTTACAGCTGGCTATATTATTAATTCAAATGTAATTTATATGAAATGTTTAACAATGGACATAGTATGTCTACATTGTAATTGTTCATGCGTTTAAGGTATCTAATTAACATTTAAAGATAAAATATTTAATACTATTCAATACAAATTTTATTATACCTTATAAAATAGACAAAAATTCACATGTAATAATTGTTGACCCAAATATATATGTATACAGTTTTTAAATGCATATACTTTAATTATAAAGCTACGAATTATAAATGTGTTTTTAATACCTTACATAATGACATTACATCTTTTCAATAAAGAATGACAATTATAACATTATACGAGTAGAGACCCCATGTTAATTTTACACTTCTATAAAGATTGAGAAAACAAAGGAAGACAAAAGATTTTTGTTTTTAAAATGAGTAAACATGATAAAATTGACATTTTATTTAGCACATGCATTTTTACAATTAAAAGACATTATACATTTTATATAATTACAAGCAATATTATATTAAAGATTAAAGTGAAATTAAGCTACCTGGCACAATTACATACTATTTTAATTTACAGATGCCCTAGCATTGTTATTATAAATGAAGCTACTTAATAGCCTACTTAGAATACAACCACGGCCGTACTGAAACAATCAATAAATCACTTTAAAAATGCCAAAGTCCGACATACAAACATGCAATACTGTTAAACATCATGTCTCAGTACACGGCCGTTATTATGTCGAATACAATAGATATGCTACACTAGACATGGTGTGGTATACAGTGTTGTAAGTACAGTAATGTTTCACACACAGAAAGAGCCATTGTCTAAAACTTTCCTACTATAGCACTACACATTATTCCCCCTCTAAATTAGGCAACGTTGGATTAGCAGATGTTTCAATGTCCTCGGAAACACTAGTATCGAGCAAGTCTTGCCCAGTAACAGTATCACTCAAAAAGTTCTCAGGGAGCAAGTTATTATCATCTAAATAGTGATCATCTAAAAAGTGTTGTGAGTAGAATCCATCTTTTAAAAAGTCATCAGAATCTAACAAATCACTAAAACTGTCTTTAGCAGCAGTGTCCACTTTACTGGTGGTGGCCACAGGAGGCTGTGGTACTTCAGGCTCGGCAGGCAGCTGAGTACAACTGGACGTAGCCTCCTGAGGTTCAGAGTATATTACATTTAAATCACCTAATGAATATTGCATATCTTCTATATTTTGTAGCACTCGGGAGGGGCTGGACTGGGAGACTCTGCGGGAGGAGCGGCCGCGGGCTACGCGCGTGCCCCCCCACTGTTCCTGTTATACTTTCATTTTCTTCGTCCCCTTCCTCGACGCGCGCTCCTTGGCCTTCTGATACATGCGCATCAATTTCTTCTCTTCTGCTAAAATCTTTAAAAGAGTTATTATAAAGGGTAAATAATTGTACCTTCTTCTAACCATATCATCTTGATACTTTGCCATTTTATCATCTTCGTTTTCAATTAACATCTTGAGATTGCGAATTTCATTTTCAAGATATTCATTATCCATCGGTATCAGTTGACTCGCTTCCAACAGGTCATCAATTTGGCGTTCGTATATCATCTTCCTATCAGACACTACAGCCATCAAATTGAAATGTATTTCTCCCTCCGTATAACTATAACAAGAACATACAATCATCGCTTCGACAAGTTACATTAGAATATTATTACAGTTATCTATGGGGGGCGATAAGTATGTTCCACCTGTTCGTGCGAGCAAAAGGGTAATCATCCCTTGTATGACCCCAAATGGATTACTACTCTCAGCTCCGGTGCACCCCCGGGCAACACAAGGTTGTTGAAAAACACCTTGTGGCAGTAAAGGTCATGCTAACAGGGTAAGTGAAGGTTGTGCAAGTGGTCAAGCCAAGTCCCATAAACTTGGCTGCCAACCCGATCGAGCTCCCGATGTCGCACTGTGAGCCAACTCTGTCTATATTCCCCCAGTACTCCTAACGCCTGAATTTCTATGATTCTATGAGTAAGACGTTCCCAAAGGTGCAGGGTCCATGAAAGGTGGAAAGCTGTGGATACGAAAACTTTAGACGTTATCCAAAAATAATACTAACGTATTGATCCTTTGCATTATCACTGGCCGCACCGCATCAAGCCAATCTTCATTTTTGGCTATCTCGCCATGGTCAATGGGACCCTCGCGTAAACCATCAAGTTCGTAAATTCTACCATCTATAGCCATATACCCAATGAAATGGTAAGCATCTTCATCCTAAAAACAATTTTGATATAAATGTGAAACTCAATAAATTAAAAGAAAATTCTTACCTATCTTTTTAAAACTACTGTATGCATTTTAACATTATAAATACCTTGGATGACCCGTCAGGTTCGGTTTCAAAGAGAGGTAGCTGCACCATTGAATTGTGTGCAGTTCGAATAGTTTTGGAGTTACTTAATGTCAAGCCCCTCATTTGAGGATCAAAGCACATACTGAAATCCTTCAGCTGGGTCAGTTCTGGACCTAAATCTACATCTGGATGGTTGCAATTCAGCAAAATACTGATAATAGCTTGAGTAGCACATGCATTATTTATAACCTAGAAAAAAAAATTGCTTTTACCACCTGCTTCTTATTTACATACATTATATTTTTTTATTAAAGGAAAACCCAACATTGATTAAACTGCACATATACAATTAAAAACTGAACATTATCTATGCTGTATGGAAGGTAATACATAAGAAAGTTAAATACCTGTTTGGCGAAGTATATCTTATTAATGCGGTCATCAGTGACAACCGGTTTAGGTGGCTCATTATCTTGCACATATTTAAATAAGAATATTAAGCCATGCACAGGCCTGAAAAAAATTATTATTAATACTAAAAACATTTAAAAACTTGTGGTAACCACGGTCAATAACAAATTGTGAAAGGAATACTAACTAAAAGTTGTTTCAAATACTAATATTAATAGTTTAACATGTTACCAGAATTAGATTTATCCACGGTTTATAAAATTTCACTACTTACTTCAAATTCTCAAAGATACCATCATCTATAGTCCACAATTCTTCAACTTGCACCCCCTTTGTACCTAAAAGGTGATATTAGTATGATGTATTCATAACATAGAAACAGGTCATACATTATTTTTTTTTTAGTTTTTATTCATTTAAATTAAAAAATGTAAAATTACCAAACGCTTTTATCAACTGCGTAAATACTCCGGGGTCACTTTCAATCTGGGACCAATTTCCAGCGGCAGGCATTTTACCTTCTATTTGTATCACTATGGCAAGCTGTAATATATAATTAAATTTTTTATCAAAACCCTAAATACATAATATGAGTATACAAAAAGTGCCTCTGAACTTATTGCGGTTTGTACAGACACTTTAAGTACTTAGCTAAAGATTAAATTAATTAGCTTTTCCAAATCTCCCTGGGCTTATCCTACTTACATGGATTTATAAACAGTGATATATTGACTTTAATTTTATTGCCACCCAACTGAAAGACGCCAACTCTAACGCACAAGAAACGTTTTTTTTTTGTGTCGTCAAATAATTACAACAATGTATCACAAATCTTTCAAAAACAACCAAATGAAATTTGCAATTTAATGGCGGTTATTGTTCCTTTTCGCGAAAAAACATGGCGCCGATTTCATGGCGGTTTTCGATTCTTCCGACTCATTAAAATGGCAACGGTTTTCAATAGAATGTAATTAATTAAAAATTAAAATGACCATCAAACATTTGTCACAAATATCATAAGAAAATAGGAATTATTTAAGTGTAGTATACAATAACGGCATTTTTCAAAGCCTTCGATTCGCATAAAGAATGAAAAGAAATGAGAAATTTGTAATTGCAAAATTAACTCACTTGAACAAAAGCCGCCAATTACTTTCCAGAATAGAAACCCCACAACCGATTCAGATTGGAAAACGCCGATAAAATGAAACTAAGATTTGGATCAGTACCTTACGATACTCAATTCTTACTTTGTCTAATGTAGAATGATATTTTTGACAAATCACTGTAGGGACGTTAGTAACCGCTCCGTCCGTACTAGTGCTGGCTTAGGATTGGACGGTCTTAAATCGAACAATCTTATCGATTTTCGACTGTTTTTCTAAAAAAAGTCTATTGATTTCTGTGTATTATAATAAAATAAATGCAATATTAAGACTATAATGGTAGTCTGTTTAACGTTTAATGATAGTCGAACATCTAGAACGTTCCCGCCATTTTGATCTTACTTTCGTCACAACAATGTTACCGATTCTTATAGAAATGTTACTAAAATTATTAATATGCATTGTGAACCAGCAAAATATAGACTTGAGCCTATACTGATCTACAGAACCAAGACAGATAACAGTAATTTTAATAGTAGTAGTTTTGAAAAACTTACGTGAGACGTAAGTTAGGTAAATTGTAACAGTCAGTTAAACTGTACCGTTTTGTCTACACACGCACAGTTTTAGATATGCAGTTGAAACTAAAGGTTGAATCGAGTTTAAAATTACGGCGTTTTAAAGCGTATCTCTGTTAATTGAAAGAATTGGACGTACCTGGTCACGGACGACAAATTGCAACTGAAGGTCGGAGTCGGAGTGTTTTTTGGCGGCCCCTGTCAAATTTGGCGCCAACTCGAATAATACAGATACAAATAATATCCTGCCAGTAACATCAACAAGTGCGTTTACGCTGAAAAAAGCAAAAGCTGCCATTTTAGCTCAAGGTGATCAGTGTTTTTTTTTTAGATCAACTGATATTTTGTGTACTGAATTTGATTAAAAGTTAAAATAGTAAAAACGATTTGCTCCAATCCAGAAATTTAATTTTAAATAAATGTAATCATTTTTCATCGATTTTTATTTTTTTTTATTTTAAGACATTCTTACAGGTCGCGCCACGTAAAAAGAACGCTGGCTGAAAGTGCTGGGGGTTATGTTTGCGCATCGGTATACTCACGCACGATAATAATAGTCTTAGCTAATTATGTTGGTTAATGGTCGGCATGTTAAAAAAACATAGATATTAAGTAGAATATTATCGTCATCATCATCAGCCCTTGTCTGCCCACTGCTGGACGTAGAAAATCATTAAATAGGAACAAAAAAGTTTAATTAATTGTGCAATATTTATTTAATTTAAGTTCAAATACTGTACAGTAAAATTAAAGTAATGAATCATAAAATCAAACGCCTTCCATTAAGTCGTCGTGACCAAAATTTTTTCACGCGATAGTATTTTGCACCAGCAACGAGTATTTTGACAGTGCGGGAAGCAGAAGTAAATTTACGAGCCAATAGCGAGGCTGCAAGCTTGCGGCGCGTCACCTACCTATACCTACCTATTTCCTAATGCACAGTTTTCCCTTAGCGTTCTTTTACGTGGTGCGACATATTCCCATAACTATTTTCGGTTAGTCCTTCTATTCCCCTGAAGTATTACCCCAACAGATAACACATCTCCAAATATTCTCCATGTAAAAATTCTAACATTCCTTATAGCATTGGCGTCGACAAAGATTATTGTCAAGGAAATTAACGTTATATCGTAAAAATGATTATGATGAATTTATATTTATAGTAAAAATGACGTCGTAAACGCATTTGAAATTACTTTTTTAATCATTTTAACAGTTTTATATCTTAAAAAAACCTGTTTTTTTACCATAATAGGATTTTTCGGCTTCGAAGCTCTATTTTCAATTCCGGCACGTTCGTTACAGAATATGTTTTATTAAAAAAAATCGCTAAAATGACGAGTAGGTACAAACTATGGTTAAAAACTTCAAACATAGAATGGTGGTCGCAGGTGTCGTCTTTTTCATCCTGTTTGCAGTCTTGATTCCTAAAATGTGTAGTTTTACTGTAACAGGTGTTTTATCGGCACTGGAATACTATAGGCCTTGCTCTACTGAATACTAGAAATTGAAATAATGCTTTAATAATTAGCAATTATTTGCTACAGCGTTACAGTACTGTAGTAATGTAAACCATGCTGAATGGCGAGCTGATGCCTCTGACTCTAAAAGGATGACTAAAGACACTCGCATAAGAAAGTCAATACAAAAAAATCTTCAAAGAATTCTTCTTAAGTTAGGTACTTGGGCGGAGAAAGCCTTGGGCCTTGGGCTCCAGCCACAGAGTTAGCTATAGCAGCGTCTCACCTCTCGCCCATTCTTTTTCAAAATAGCAACTGGCAATACCAGGCGATATTCCTCGATGCATTTTTTTTTGGATGAGGCAACAACCAAAAGTGTAACTTAAAGCCAAAAATAAAGTTTTAATACATTTTATTATTACATTTACACAAGTAAAACAATTTACACATGTAAGATAATGCAGTTTAATAATTTGCCATTGGGTATTTTGTATATTATCATATTTAACCAAATGAACACGTGCAAAATATGACGTCGATTTAAATGGTAATTTTTCTTGTAGCAACATTGAGGTGAAGTATTCGCCATCTTATTGTTTATTTCTATTTTCTTAATCTTAGGGCGTTGAATAATAGTCTAGTAGTGACGGTTCTTAAACAAAGATGTTAGTGCTTACGCTTAAGATATTTATTTAGTTTGGATGGATTTACTGTGTCAGTGTGGTGTCAAGTGCTCTTATTCGTGTCTGAAGTAAATTGTCCAGGTTAAACCCTCTAAATAAGATAATAATTATTTTTTACTGATATTTAGAACAAAGTAATTATTTTTGAAATACCATTATTATTAAGAAATTTGTTTGCATTGTTTTTTTTTATTAGATTCCATCTTATGAGTTCTGTCTTTGTTGCAGGCATTTTATTCCATGAACAATCTTAGTGATCAAAATGGCCGTCAGCCCCCGCTGCCCGCGCAGCCACGGCCTCCTGCACGGACTGAAACAGAAAATACGACATCAAACGATGAACCAAAGCAAATATGTCGTAATTATGTATGGGGAACGTGCAAGAAAAATACGAAATGTAAATTCCGTCACGAATTGGATTTTGAGGAAATGAAAAAAATTCTTAAATTTTGCCACGACTATCAAAACAAAACCGGCTGCACGAGGGGAGACTGCACATATCTTCATACGACTAGAGAAGAGGAAAATCTTTTTCTTGCTACAGGGGAAATACCTCGTGTACTTGCAGAACGTCACGCCGCCATGCATAAGGCGCCATCCACGAACAATGGAGAGACAATACGGCAGATAGCATTATTTATTAGAGAGACTTACGTACCCCCCAACCAGAGTGGAGTACCGGGCCCGGTGTCCCCTGTTGCGGTGCCCCCTGGCACTGCCGTCTGTGCACCGAGGCCGGCACCGCCACCGCCTCCACCATCAGTCCGCGCGATGCCGGTGATGCCCGTGCCGGTCATGCCTATGCCAGTCCAGCAGCCACCACCTCCTCCGCCTCCTCCTCCGCCACCGCCTCCGCCTCCAACAGCTTCCACAAGCGATCCACGACCCACACCTCCTGTTTACACAGGTAATTTTTATTTAAAGAAGGAATTTTCCCAATAAAATTATAGTAATTTTATTACAAATAAAAAAAGTGAAACATGCGGGTACTATTCATGGCCAATTCAGTGTAGAATAGTATGTGATAGTAGTTTCCTCCCAATTTATATTGCTCATGAATTATCCAAAAATGACTTATTTATGATAAAATTTCATTAACTTTTACTTAAATTATCAAATCACAAAGTTAGTAAAATCTTGAAATATATTTTCATGAAATAAAATTACCGTCTAAAAGAGTATTAAATAAATGAACTTTTGTCTAAATTAACAATGTGCAATATCATATCTATACCAAGCTGATGAGATTTTATAATTCTTATTGATCCTAAAACTTGTAATAAAATGTACATATATATTTTGTAACTTTTTAGCACCCCTTGGTCAATCTCCAGAAAGTACAACAGTGGTTTTTCCAATGAATCAACCACCTCCTCCTCTGCCAGTTATGTATGTATAAATTAATTGTTTTATAGCAGCAAAGAAATGATAAATGTAAATTAAATATAAAGTTAATAATAAATTCAATTTAAGGTTTGATGCAAGTAGACCTCCACCTCCATTACCAAATCAAATAAAGACAATAAGTGTTGCTGTGAAGCATAAAGCATCAACTTCACCCGAAGGTGAGTTACTTTAAGCATCTATAAAAGTTTCAAACCAATTAACAATTTAACTAAATGCTTAGCGTTATGTAAAATCTTTGTTTCAAGTGCTAACAAACAGACAAAGAGATTTCAGCTTCAGCGAATAATAGAGAAAAGCAATTAAATAATCCTCCTGTGAGGCGGGCAATAAACAACTCAAGTATTCGAGAAATAATTTCTTTGAATTATAATTCAAGCTTTTGTAAAATTTATACTTTATCTGTGTTACATTTAAACAAGCTTTAGTTTTTGTATGTTTATGCTCATGTGGTTGGCTTTGCAAGAGTCTCATGCGAAACTATCCCACCGCGTAATATGCCAGCCATGCTATTTACATTCAAATCAAATCTTGACAATAATTGAGAGTATTGTCTAAGTAAATCGCTGAAGTAAACTTTGAAGATACTTTATCAACTTTTGTTCAAAATTATAAAGATATATACAATAAATATCAGTAGTTTGGTAGTAGCGTTTGCAAGAAATCTCTTTACGTAATTTTGTGTTGTTAAATTGAAAGTTCTGAAAACATCAAGCACTTATGTTCTGGAAGTTTGCTCATATTAAAATGTTGTTTTACATCAATTTCTATCTGGCTCGGCGCTTGTTGATTTGTTCCCAGCTGGACCAAGCAAAATAAGGAAGCCAGGAGACAACATTGTAGCAGACGCGCATTGCGAAAACTGTGTTCAACGCGAGATCAGGTTTGGAAATACTGCAATTTGTCTTTCATATTGTATGCATGAATATAAATCTGAAAGTATATATTACTACAATTTTAAATTATAATGATTATTAAGTATTAATATTAGTTGTGGCTTTTTACAAGTGGTTTCCATCCATTAAGAATAATTGTATTAGCGTGTATATTAATGCAAAGCGCATTTTTATTTATTTAAAAAATACACCTAGCGAATTTTTAGTCTTCAATATTTGCCACATATATCTCTTAGGTTGCCTTAGCTTCACACTATGGCAAGCACTTTCGGTTAAAAAAATTCACTTCAAGATCTCCTGAGCGCGTATTTTCGGAATATTCCATATAACATGCTGTGCGAAAAAATTAAACATTTACTTAATGTTTCCTCCATAAATATTTTAGTCTTTTCTTCGACTTATTCTTCTTATATTGGTTTCTACCCGTTTCATGGTTACGATTGAACGTTTAAAATAAAAATGTTGACAACATTGAAAGCACAAATTTCCATGCCTACGTGGAAGTTTATCCCCTAGTATAGGATACATATTTTAAAATAATTGCATATTGAAACGAATGCGCGGCGATTACGATTTTTTTAAATACATAGTTATATAAATTATACGAGCGATAATTGTAATTATTAGGTTTTAGATTTTTTGTCAATATTAAAACCACGAGCATGTAATCTGTAGCACAATCTATTCAATCTTTTTTTTTCGTAGGACTGATTTATACCGACAAGAATATGATAAACTACAACGTGAACAAGAATATCAAAAACTGCTTTATGAGAAGTATCTAGAAGAGTACAAAACTGTGAAAGAACTTCTGAGATCTGTAGTCAGCGCTGACATGTTTCGGATTTTGGAAGAGCACATTGAGGTTATTTTTGTTATTATTGACTGCCAGTGGGTGATCTATTAATTGCTTTTTTATTAAATTAGTTCCGACTACTTTAATATAACGAATATAACTGGCTACCTTACTACAAGTATTTTTTTATAAGAGAAGGGGGCGAACCAGCGGCGGGATCACAAATGTGATCATCGACGCCTATGGACACCTGCAATACTAGAAGAACCACAGATGTGTTAATGTATGTAATTCAAACAAGATTATTTTTGGTTCCAGGGTGTCCCACAAATACAATTACATGACATAACGTCTCAGTTAAACCCAACGTCATTTGGTTCGGTAACTATTTACATTGAATTTAATTTTAGTTATTACAAATATCAAAATACATTTGTTAATTCATGTTATATGTTTTTAGAGTATGTCAACAGTACCAAAGCAATTTTTGTTACAACTCATGGATTGTGTTTTAAGTAATCCTAGAAACATAATTGATATGGTGAGTTTTTTTAAGTATACATAATTACGTTAAAAATTCTGTTTAAAACAAAACAGTATACATTACACATGCATAAACCTCGCATTTTATAATTAAATGTTCATCTTAATGATGATTGCCATCTTTTATATTGCTAGTGTATTTATATAAAACCTATTTGAATAATGTATATTGAAATCCTAATATTTTAGGGTTCCAGCACATCAAGCAATTTGGATGATAGTTTTCTACAAACTTTATCAGCATTGCCTAGAAGAACAAATTCAATTGTAAATCATTCGACACCTACAGATGTTTTACAAGCCTTTGTTGATCTGCTTCAGCATTGTAAGTGTGGTAATAGTTAACTAAAAACAAATCATTTTTTTATTGCTAAAAACTTGCATATGGGGGAATAGAACTTGTAAAAATGTTAATTTGGGACAAAAAAAGTTTAGGAAACACCAGGGTAAAGTGTAACATTACACAGTATGAGTATCAAATAATATATTGTAAGTCAATATTTTAATTGTAACTATAATAAATTTTTGATTGCAGCTAAAATAAGTCCAGATAAACAACAATCAACTGACCTGACAAATGAAATAAATAGATTAACCGGTGCTAATGGCACTACTGGCATGAACGGTATCAACCGATGCAATACTAGTCAGAAAGCGGAGTGTTCAAGTGCAACATCCATGGCTGGATCAGTTACATACAGCAGCTCCGGCATGCTACCTAGAGGTTACCCTACTGTGAGCGTTGGCATGTCCCCTTTAGTTGGGGCACAAATATCTGTACCACCTCCTCCTTTCCCTTCTTATCAACCCACTATCCCTCCACCACCTCCCACTGGGCCATACTATAACTAGACGTTAGAAATCTATTTAGTGAGTATTAGTTTAGAAAAGTTAATGGAATATCGTAATTCTTGATAATTCTATTAGACAAATAAAATTGAAGAGCTGTTTAAGTAAAAAGAGGTACGCACTTGTATAACGTATTTAATTGAAACTAGGCAATATGTTTAGATGTATAACTAAGTTGGACAAAAATCCTTCAGACAATTTTATTGTTTGATTCCCAGAAAGTACAGAAGGGTAAAGGTTATTTTTAATTATAACATAACAAAGATTAGATTTTAATTTAATTATGTGCAGATATTCAAAATGTACATAACAAGTGACAACGACCGACTATAGGTTGTTCCACCAGCGAAATAAGTAATACATAAATGGAAGAATTTGAAACATCATCACAGCCAGCATCTTGCTCCTGAGAGTCGAGTTACATTTTCAGGTTATTGTGAATATTCAAATTTCGGAATTCTAAATGCGTTACATCATAATGTGAAAACTATGACGGTGAGTCGAAATGCAATGAGGGACTTTTTATATAGTTTGTAGTGATGTATTAATGTGACGAATTACAATATGTTTGCGAAGGAAATGTTGTATTTCAGTTCAAGTTGTATGGTAATAGTATGTGTGTGAATGAAATTTGTATAGAGAAGAGTGATGTTACATTCATTTCTTTGTTAGCTAGCGACGAGGAGTGCGTATGATGGTATCAGGTTTAAGAGTAATTTGCCTTTTTAGATTTATTTACTTATAAGAGTACGAAACTTGTCTAGATTGTAAGATGACATGTGCTATGCCGGTGAGAGGAGCGAATTAAATTATTTAACTTTGATTCATTACGTAACATGTGTTTTGTCATAATATGTTCACAGTCAGTGCAGATGTTAGTTTTTCACGATTTGTAAATTCATTTTTTTTTTTTAAACTTTTATTAAAATATTCGAAATAGAAAAGCTAGATCATTCCATGGTAGTTTTTAATGATGAATAATGGTAATCATATATCAGCTTGAATTATTTTACATATTTTTGCTACTGGTATCATCTATATATCAAATAGTGGAGATGTAGTTTACATTAGTCATAATGATGTAATTATCGATCAATGAAGTAACACAAGCAATAGTATCTGTTACTAAAGTTAAAACAGTTTTCTATTTTAAATAGTAATCACTTGCTGGACCTTTTTAAAGGAAAGCAACTAAATAATAATTCAGTAGTACATATTTACTAATCAGCATGCCTTTTGTATTGTATTTTAAAAGCAATAAAGTACTTTGTAAACGAAAGTAAATAGTAAGTGAAGGCTGTTTCAAAATTAAATTGGCCAAAGACAAATCAAACAAATAACACCAACGTAGGACATCATAGAAATCATTTAGATGATAAGAAAAACTTTTATTTATGAACGTTCATAAACTACATGTTATGGACATGTGCATTAAGGAAGATTGAAGAAATTTGAATATACATAAAATAATTTCAATTTTGTAGTTGTGATAATGAATTTATCATTGCTATTACCTGTTTGTGTATAGTGTAACAGGGCAATAATATCCGTAGCAATAAGCTGAACTTGCTACTGCTGAGCTCTTAATAACTTAGCCCTCAAACTGTAGCGCAAAGGTTAATTCCTAACAAATCTAAAAACTCTGCACATGCTCTTAAAATAAGCGTCTTTGAAAGTGTTATGCACAAAATTTATATAATTATTTTAACAATTGGCATCTGCAATTTGCCCTTACAAAACACATGTTATTTTTTAAGATTTCAACGAATGCAATATAAAATTGTAAATTGGTGTACAACATTTCTAGAAGTAGTATAAAGTAATTATACTTAATTATATCAGCTGTATGTAGTTAAAGAACTAAAACTGATATTTGTTTAATATGAATTTATTTTTAATAACAATGTAATTAAATTAATAATAATTCTAAGGCCAATTTTACAGTTGAACTTTTGTAAAATATAACGCATTACATTTTTGATCATGAAATTTTGCAATGTTTATATTTTAGCAATGACATCTAAATTTAAATAAATTTGATTAATCCTAGACACGTCCACAGTACCTGCATAAGTGTTTTATTTTACATTTTGACATTTACATGTTGCGCATCAGTGATGAACACAAACTGCAATAAAAACTGTTTTAACCCGAATAGCTGCTGTTAACGCACTGGTTTATTGTAGTTATTCTGAGCTGCATCTATTGCTATTGTTTTTTTTTAATCTTTGTTATTAATTTTCTATAGTATCTTTATAATTATTTTATTTCCAAAATGTACTGCGATGGAGTATAACTCATTGATTCCTTTTTACACTTCATACTGGCTTTACACATTGTACCTTACCCTTCAGCACCGTAAAAACTCTTTTGAATTTAACATGAACATATGTTATTTTAAATTTAATTGATATCAATAAATGGTAGAGAATTTCAGTTTTTTATTTATTTATTTTTTTTGAAGCAAAATTAAATTTTGGTATTCAAGTTTTCATTGTTATGTGTTAAATGTTTGTTTTATGTTATAGATATGAGGAAAACAATAGTTTACATTACCTCAGTATATGTTGCAAGCTGTCGGGGCAACTGGGCACTCCACTTACTGGTACACCCTTAACAGTCTCGAGCAATCAATATACGCACCATCTGAAATTTATTTAATTAGCATTGTTGACAACAAATATAAAATGCCATGTAACAATTAACAAAATAAGAACATACATTAATAATAGAGATCTTTGTTAACAATATTTTGACTCACATTAGTTTCAAAGAAAAAATTATCAACAAACTTGAATGTTAGTTACAGTTCACTTGTATGAATTAAAAGAAATGTAGGTGTGTTTAGATATAAATAGTTGCTCACAATCAGGCCAATTAAGTGTCTACATTAGATAACTTCTACAGTTTCAAATAAATGCTATCAGATCAAAGCAACCAAAATAATTCAAAGAAAACATGCCTTACCCTTTTCATTCCTATTGGTTATCCAATAATCTCATCACCCATTTGCTGGCGTCCACTTTTCTGACTTCCCGCGATCGAGGCTTCCATCAATAAACTGCATGGTATCCTTTTCATGATTATGTTAACTTTCTACGGCGAATTCCAGCTGCGCTATTAATGTGAAAAGTATTTCTAATTAGACTGATATGCTAGTCTCCTCATCTCATTATTTTCTAAATCACTAAACTAAACTATTAAACTTATTTAGGCTATGCACGTCTACAGCTTTCATCCAAAACTTGCGGCCGTATGTTGTAACTTATAATTTTACAAATTCAACTCGAATAGATGTTAATATTTAAAAGTTTTTTTTTAATAACTAATTGATTTTAATTGTTTCTTTTATAAGAAATTGTTAATACTGGTTTAAAGTTGTTACATACGATATATAATATATTCGATGGTATGTACGCGTTTGTTACATAGATTATTTATATTCAAAGATGGCAGTCTGAAATTCAGTTATGGTATATAAAATTAGTACATATAATTTCTGCGAACAAAATCCCTCGACAATGGCAGTTTAAGTATCCTTCTTAGAAATAGCTTTTGTTTTTGTTAAATATTTAATCCCACGTAAGCATATTAGGTGATTAAGAAAATGTTTATTTTATTATATAACAATGTTGCAACTTGTTTACATAATATTTGCCAGTTAGGTCTTGTTACTTGGAAATGAATGTGTTTTGAAGTGGAATTATTTTTTCTCCATTATATTAAAAGATCATTGTTGTATTTCTAAGAATATTTAGTAAATATCGGAGTCGTGACTTTTCCTTTACAATGGCAACTTTAAAAGCCACTTTTCGGACAAGGATAGTTTATAAATATTTAGTGGTTTCATGTACACAGAGTATGTAATAACAATAACAAGTAACGCTATGAGTATTATAAAGGAAATCAACTTTCCTTAAATCTAGATGGGGTACTTTAAATATTGCTTTCTCGTCTCTCTAATTATATAATATTTACGAGAGAAAATAGCACGTGTGATGTATTTTTTAGAATACCAATTTTCGATATACGGCCCGAAATCTTGTATACAGATGGCATTTATTTTAAGTAATCCTAAAAAATATGTTACATCATTTATAAGAATTAATTTTTAGTACATAAATAATCTTAAAGGCCTATGGAAAAGGCAGATATAGGCTGACGATGATGAAATAACGTATTAAGTAATATTTGTTACTACAATCACCAATTTTTTCGAATTTCCCCGTCTCTATAATAAACCCTCTGAAGCATGCGTTCAGAATAAAGGTGTTTTAAATAAGCGTCTTCATACTGTCTGGATAATTGCAAAAGTAATATAAAATACAAGATTTTATAGATTAATTTGAAAAATGGCCTCTTAAGTTACGATGAAAGCTGTGTATTAATTTTCGTTGTTATTTTAAACATGTTTATTGAAGGATCAGAAATCAATCTATCTTCTAAATCATAATGCATTTCTTATGTCCTAAAATGTATGTAAGTCGGTTTTCAGTCAGGTTTGTGATTCTTGATATCAGGATAAAGGCTGGATAATTTAATTATTGCATTTAACAGATCGAGTCGCTGTTTCGAAAACTGTATTCCTACATACATTTGTTTTCTAATGTTCATTTTACTTAATTATTTATATAGAATTACATCGTTATCCATCCTAACGAGATGTATTTAATGCAGCTATGCCAATTAATCCCTAGGTTAAATAAATATTTTGGAGATCGTAGGTGATCAGGGTGGGGGCTCTGATCGCCTGCCAGTACGATCTCGAGAAGAAGGCGACATAGTGTGGTCCTATGTCGCCTTATTATTACTGAAGAGCACGGTGGGACTGTCC
>JAODUI010000025.1:3761932-3807147 GCA_027563995.1 Papilio gigon
ATGGCCTAGTCACCCCCTAATAATAGGGCAGGCTCCGAGCCCCTCGGTGGAGACGTATAGTGAGCTGATGATGATGAAAATGAAACATTTTAATTTCGTTTTTTTTTTAATTTCTAATTAAACATTAATTCTCAATATTTTAATTTGTATAGGCCAATGGAATAAAACTTTTGACTCGATAGAGTTTCGACAAAAGACTTTGCCCCGTTCCTTGCCTGCGCGCTATTACAAAAAGTTCTGGAATAAAAACTACATTTTCGGACATGATCAATCACCGCTAAATGTATTCGTAAGACACGACACGCCCGCTTTTATGAAAGATCAATATTTACTTTACAAACCGAGGTCAGTCTTACGATTTTTTTTTTTCGTTTCCATTCTAACAAGCACCGAGCCAAGAATTGACTTTTGTATTAGAAATATAATATGTTAAAATAGATGTATGAATGTTTCTGTATTGGAGGTGATAGAGTCTCTGCTTACTTCTCTGTGTTACGGGTGTGAGTTATATTTAGTTGGCAATTGAAAAACTATTTCCCTCTATAAAACTGACAAGAGATCGATCTCTTTAGTTCATTTTAGTCTATACTTTGCAAACATTTATAATTGAGAATCATGCTAAATACAGTCCGATTTTAAACCTGTATTTCATTTCCTTAGTAAGATTTTCATATACTTTGAGTAACTTACTTATATATAAACATTTCATTATTAATGTATCCGGTTGTTCACCTTTAAGGAAACCGCGTTCAAAATTAAGGTCACCATAATTAATTTGCTGATAAAATCTTAAAAAGTAGTCCAAGGACCTCAAACAAAGGCAATAATAAATTTATTTTTATTTTATATTTTGCGTTTCCTTGTAATCTATGCAAAAAAAATTGAAACATGTACATAAAAGATAAAAATATGCAAAAATAAAAAAAAATCGAACGTATATATGTAATAAGAATATTGTCATCGCATTCAATCGATTAAAAATTGTAATACCAATATATTTTTATATGGCTGTAAGTTTTTCAGAAACAAAGTGAAATTATTTAATACACAATCTCAGAACACGCTGTAGCTCGGCTGTGTAGTGAATGCTGCACATTCCCCGACTCGTCCAACTAGCCGACACGAAACATGCGGTATTCTTACAGTTACATTTTTCGCGAATGCAATTTGTTTTTTTTTTAATAACGCTTAAGAAAAAACAAACAGTCATTTTTTAAATTACAGACTGGCAACAAATAAAATTTTCAATTTTTTTTTAAATCCTTATAAATTATAATGACATAAATTCTATTGGAATAAAAAAGCAACATACAGATATATGACTAATTTTTCGTTGTTTTTATATATAAATAAAGGTTATGAGCGCTAAAGGGCTAATCGTGGGGGAAATCACTTCTCTTAAGAACGCAATATATAAGATATTCACATCGATGCTAATAAAGTTAATCTTACTAAAATGTCTTAACTCAAAGTTCTTAACCTCAAACGCTCTAAAACATTAATTGGGATATCGGAGTTAACAGCACGCGGTCTGTTCATTTCACAACTGTCAAAAGTTAACAACACGTTTCGGTTAACGCAACAACTTTTGACAAAACCATTTAGAAGCTGAATT
This sequence comes from Papilio gigon, assembly GCA_027563995.1. NCBI lineage: Eukaryota > Metazoa > Arthropoda > Insecta > Lepidoptera > Papilionidae > Papilio > Papilio gigon. Next base: position 3,763,548 of record JAODUI010000025.1, read on the forward strand.
TCCTCTCTTCTATCTTGAAGTTCCAACTACATCTTTCTCTTTTAACTAGCTTACTAATAGAAGATTCTAGAAGTAAGCAATATAAGAACAAGTGATTTGACAACACATCCAATTAATTAATCGCGGAAAATGTGTTCAAAGTACCTAAATTATTAACATATTAGCTGACAATATTCAATCCGTGTAAAATACTTAAATAAACTAACGTACTTAATAGTCATCAGTCAATTAACACATCTTTTAATATAGTCACCACTACCAATGACACTCGAATGCAACTCGCCATACGGTCGTAAACATTTCATAAAGTGTGGGACTTGCGTTTTATGCGCAACCTGCGTTGGTAATGATAAGATAACTTATGCAAACAGAAAGCTCGTTCGGACCGCAGAACATATAACGAACACTTCAAGTTAACAAGACAATACAAACTTTCGTTTTATCGATACGAAAGCTTTACGAAAATTTGTATTTCGCTGACCACGACGATCAACATTCTAACAAAATGTAATTTTAAGCTGGAAGATTATTGACAATCGTCAAATGTTTTTGTAAATGTTGTTGAAAACATCTAAACCATTAGACGCTTCATTTGGTCTAGATTTAAGTATTTGGGCAGATCTACGACCAAGCTTGTGTTTGGTTTACTAACAATATCGGATCTTTATCGTCAATTTCGTTGTATAATTATAATACTAACAAATGAATTGATTCATCAAAATTGAATATAATCTTGTTCCCATCTAAACGAGATCCTCTATCATGTAAATTGCCAAATTCCAGTGCTGTTGTTGAATTATATTGCAGCGTTACCGTGGGAATATGAAGAAAATATACATGTCGCAAGTCCGGACACTCTTTCATAACTGCTACAAATAATTACTGAACACAAACTTTACAACATTTTCTCATAATTTACAATAAAAACGCTCATTGATAAATTTTGCAGTACCATTACAATAAAAAAAACGAAAGTCGATTGATGGTTTTAAGATTATACTATGAGGTAACTATTAAAAAGTTAAGAAATACAGATATTTTGTTACAAAGGACTACATAAGCTTAATTAAGCTTAAGTAGCTTTGTTCGAAACATGTCCACCTCACAGATGACGATACGCCGCGCGCGACCCACGTCATTTCTTTTCCGCGAAACATTATTCCAAATGTCACGCTTTCGTTTCAAGTTTAATTAATTCCAAACGAAGTTCAATTTTACACTCTCAATTTCTAAACATGTCGAAATTTTTCCGCTCAACATCACGTAAATAAAAAGTGTTTTTAATTTTAAAACATAATAATAATAAATAGAGGATTAAATCTTACTGACATATGACTAATCGAATTGGCCCTACTTATCCAGAATTCGATTGATATCTTAGTCGTAGTTTCCATTGCGTGGCCTTCATTTGTAAATTTAGCATTGGTCAAGCATAGCATAGCATTGTTTTTGATGCTTACAAGCTTAGAGTCGACTCAAATTATCTTCATGTAAACACAAATTGTTTACATTGGCGCTTCTAGCAAATTTGTTATATTAAATTTGCACATTTAGCAACAGCATTCATAAACATGTCCAAAAGGTTATTGTAGTTAAATCTATTACATTTAATTAAATGTATGTTACACCATTCATTGCAGAAGATATCGTACTTGTTAACAATAATCGTTATCGTGAGAAAATTGTAACAATAGACAGTAACAGGTGACAGGCTACAGATTGATAAATAACAACTTGGACCAAACTTGAGACTTAACCCAGGACGCCGAACTCGTTACTTTTTATAATAATAACCTATTTAAAAAGACATTAATGTTTTTTTCTTCATAATCAGCTCACTATACGTGACTACCAGAGGCTTGGAGCCTACCCTATTATTAGGGGCGACTAGACCATAGTCAACCACGCTGGCCCAGTGCGTGTTGGTTAACTTCACACATATCTTTGAATTTCTTAGCCGATATATGCAGGTTGCATCACGATGTTTTCCATCAAGGTAAGAACTAAGGATGTTCATATGAAATTCGAAAATCAAAAACACATTGATACAGGGCAAGGATCGAACCTGAATAATGTTGAGTACGGTCCGGTCCGGTCAACCGCTTAACAACTGCGCCACCGACGCTTTTGTTTCTGTGTATGTTTTTTTCTATTTAGTTGATTTCTTTCTACATATTTATTACTCACAACCTCGCAAACTATAAATTGTTAAGTTTTGTTAATTTATTTCATATTAGTATAAACTGCGGAACTAAACTACGCCAAAATATTTGTTTACAATATTTTTTAAAAACATTATTCCGTATTAACTATGTACATAATAAAGTATTAAACTGGGACGATGTTGTATTGAGTTTACATTGAAGCTAAGGTACGAGAAAGAACTCAAAGCACTCTCCATCGCCACTCGAGATGTTTATCGAAGTTCCAGCGGCCCCACTCGAATCAGAGCGACCTAGCCTGCTCTCATAAAAATATTCCTTTGTTTCGACAAGATATTTAAAGATGACGAAAAAAACAAGAAGAAATGCTGATTCGAGTTTCGGTTTTACCAAAACCTTTTTTAAGAGGTTAGCCGTAAAATGAGGACAAACTAAATGTGGTATACATATTGTCACAATATTTAAAGGTATGAAACTAGTATGTCGGTGAACGACGTAAATATTAAACAAATTGTACTGAAAAGATATAAAAGTATTTTTTAATATAGCCCACATAAAACTAAACGTAATCTCTGAAATCTATCGTCATCATCAGCCCTTGCCTGCCTACTGTTGGACAAAGGCCTTTCCCAATGCCTTCCACAGTATGAAATCTATATTATACTATAATCATAAAAGCGAAGGTTCAGTTAAAGGAATGTTTGTTAGACAATATGTCTAGAACGGCTTCATGTCATGTCATGTCAGGCAAAATTAAGTAGGATACAGAACATTGTCTGGGTGAACACATTGACTAAGTTTTTTTATATTCCTCGCGCACGAAGTCGCGGTCAAACATTAGTGTAGATATACAAATGTATCAATTGACCTTGATCATCGTATCACACGTGAATGGATGGAACAATTTCGCTAATTTTCTTTTTGTTGTGTTATTGCCATGAGGTTCTTATGAAAGGATAAATTAAGGAAGTTTAGCTGAACATTAGAAAACATTTGAATTTCGTATTCATAGTTAAGATAGGACATCTGTCGGAGCTGCCAGTTACTATAATAAAATAATTCGTTGATAAGGTTCACTGTTCTTTTGATTTAGTAAAAAATGAAATTGTGGTTAAAGCTGTTGCATTATTTATGTCTGTTCATCCTTCTTTTGTTTTAAACAAGTGACGTCAAGCGGGAAACATCCAGGTTCAAGGCCTTTCTCAATCAAATATTTCGTTTATAATTAATTATTGTTAATAGTTGTATATTTGATAAACACGATATACATATAAGTCGTATTTAAAATAAAATTTTATTACAAAATTAATCATAAGAGTTAGTTTACAAATGCCGGGCGCACATCAGAGAACGCGTCTCGCTACGTCTCCCAGTGACAGCTTTATTCCTTTCTTACACATTGATTTATATTTCCTAGCAATCGTAAACCTAACACTATCCAAGAAGGATGTTACAATTCATAAAAATATCGAATATCTTACTATCACACGCCATTTTTATATTTCTTGTAAAACATTAAAATAATCTCAAATTCTGTTCGACAAAGAAAAATAAAAATTCGTTTTCCTTTAAAGAGACAATAAACCGATTTAAATATAATTCAGTTACCAAACGATTGTTCAGTAAATATTTTATAATGAATTATTTTATTCAATAGAATGGTTATTAGTAAGATTTAAGTTGTGTACTTACCCACTCTGGTGTCGAAGAACTCCGAAGAATCATAGGCGCACCATCCCTGTCACAGATTATCATGAAGCACAAATAACAAATACCAGAATCAATTTATCGTTCCGTTTAAAAATAAAACATTCCACCTTCACAATGTTAAACTATTCAGCGTACAACTTCACTTTGAAAATGCGATATAAACGGATATTAAGAAATTTTTACGGGTCAGTCGGTTTGAATATCGTAAGATAGCCCGCGTCCCTGAAGTAGCCTGTAATCGACCGGGCCTTCCGTCGCGCCACTGAGCGGAGTCGCGAGCTGCCGACGCCGGCGGCCGCGCGCATGCGTCGCGCCGCCCGCCCTGACACTCGCGCCTAGACAACACTTATAGCACTTACCTCAACGTTGTTCCCCACATATAAACATTGTACCACAATTCATACTCACACCCGGCAACATGCTGCACAGTCTAAACACTCGAGATGTGTAACCACAATAGAAATGACACTGAGAGTAGCAACGTAATGACATCATGATGAGATCGACGCGCAATTGAGGCATTTGTTAGCGAAATGGACTTTCATTACCTTCAATGAAACGGACATAAACTGGCTCATAAACTTAAACAACCGATTGACGAAAATTTCGTTAGACGCTGAAATTATATCCGCATTTACCTCAGACTTCCAACAATTGTTTCAAGGTTATCTTATGGCATTATGTTTTTTTTTTTGGTACGCGTCACCTAACAGGCTAAAAATATTGAATCAATATTTGGGCTTCGTAAACAAACTGGATGAACGCGTTCCCGATTCGTGTTTACGTAGCCGTAACGGAGGCTGTGAGCTGCTCTTTGTATTTAAAAAATAAGGCTCGCGGAACGACAACGGCCTAAAATACTGCATATCAGTGTGGCTTTCCGAACAACCATATCTTGGTCTTCATCCTGATGCAGGGTCCCCGACAGACTCGAAACTAGTCGGTGCAGATACCAAATGAAGCAGTTTTCGTCTACCTGAGTGTAGTCGTTTTTAGTTTATATTTATATAAAGAAAAGAATTTGGTTTGTACAAAAAGAGATTGTTTTATTTTATTTTTAATTATAAATATATGTTACATTGACATTTTTTTTGTATAAAAATGGGAAGAGAATTTTATTTGTTTTATATCAAGTTAAGTTAACTTTTTATGTTGTTTTTACCGGTACGTAAATATTTTTGTTTGTTATATTTTTTATTAATTGAAATGTGTAGATATACATCGTTCTTTTACAGAAACGAATAAAATAAATTATTCGACATATAATTGTATTTATTTCTCGTTTATTTTAATTAAGGACCAAATAAAAGTGCAAATTCACTTTCATTTATTATATTTAGATAATATCTGTATAAAATTTACATAAAAACAACAACAAAATGCATTTATCGTGTGTCGCCCGTCCACTTTCTAAAGGTTAACCTATAAAATAAAAAGAAAGCTGTTGATACGAATTCAAGAATATTTCACACAGAGCTGAGATATTATAAGTTGCCACATTAGTATCACTTTACATTTTTTTTTGCATTATCTATTTTCGTTCCAATAATTCGATTCCTATCTTCATCGTGATCTTTTTGTGCTTTCGAGGTTCAAATGTTTCGTTGCTACAATATTTACGCAATAACTACATTACTCTCTTTCACTTCAATTTTATGTCAAAATTGTTTTAATTACTAACAATTATTTTTATGTTACTTTAAAATAATATTGTATATCCTAGCTAGTTAAATCCAATAATTGGCTAGTCACATTTTTTTTTACATCTCTCTCCGCTGGCGCTGTGACCCACACTGGGTCTTGACTTGACATAAGAAATAGCCAACGCCGCCTGCCCTGCACCGTTTTATTCACAAAAGAGTTTCAATAAATTTTTTATTTCAAATAAATGTTAAATACTTTGCTTTGTAGTCTAAAACATTTATTAGATGCAACCATTTAATTTATTATAATAGACAAGTTTATGCATAACGTCAACAGATTTTTATGTCTTTTTATTTAAATATAACTATACTATAGTTACATTTTGATTAAACTTTATCCATCTTGTATGACTATTGATAAGAAATGAGTCAGGCAACTTACTTCATACATTGACAAGATATCTACTTCCATCTGTGTTACCGCACACAGCCTCGCCGTTCACCTGATGACGTTTCGATTTGTATAAAGGTCCTCTCTTAATAAAATGGAAATGCCATTTTAAAAAAAAAGCTTGTACCAACTTTAATTATAGAGAGAAGTGGTGTTGAGTGACTGTTGTATAAAAATAGCAATATTTACTGACATGAAATTTTCGAAACAAAATGAAAAAAATATTTATTTATTAATTATATGAACAATGAAGAGACTCATTCACAGTACCGAACACTACTCGACCCAATTATAACGTCTGAAATACAAATTTTACAACCTACATTGAAAACCATTGAAAAAAAACTTAAATAAAAATTTCAACACAATACATAAGTGCACTTGGAAAGAAATGCAAATAAACTTGATTATCTGGTAAATGTTTAAAAAACTAACAGCATTTTATAATTTAATTCGACAACTAACTATATCAAATCCTCTTTAATTGCACACAAGAAGCCTTACTTTCACGAATAAGGCATTTTAACATTAGTTCAAATTTCATCTTGACTTTAGCTTACAACAACTGTCATTTATTGTACTTTCAATCTAACAAGAATCGCTACAAACAAACGATGCGCTCAGTGAAGGCGCCAACTAGAGTCATGTCTGTGGAGAGAGCAGCTCTCAGCACTTGCGGCCCCACGGCGTCCTTGACTCGCAAAGTAAACTCTTTACGGAAAGGTGGCGGAAGAACGCCGCCCACCGCGTTCAGCACCCGGGTCCTCCCCGCCACATCTAAAGGTTTCCCTTCGGCGCTACTACCTAGTATTCTACGAACGCATACTGATCGACATGCTTCTTTCTCTGCTTCGAAAAGTTCCCGAGCGGCTATCTCAAAGGTACGTCTCATGTCAACACCGCCGACAGTCGAACCGTTTCCTAAAGCACCTTCTTCTATAGCTTTCAACGCACCAGCTTTAAGTACAGCAGGCAACAGTAGTTCAGAGACCGCTCCTATAGTACGAGAGCGTAAGAAATGCAACACTTGTTCCGCCTCACGAGTTTCGTCAAACAGACGTCTCTGCCGTGAAGCTGGGACGGGTCGGGCCACATTCCACGCTTCGACCCAGGGATTACCGGGTAAAAGCATCCGATCGCCTAACGATCCACCGTCATCCGGTTTCCAGTCGCGGGGAGAATACCAATGGACGAAATCACAGAGCTCCGCGCCGGGGTTAGCAGCTTTGAAGGCTTCCATGTCTGATAGCAGCGAAGCGCTCATCATTCTAGCACGAAGTTCCGAAGCTTTGGCATCATCGCCTAAACGTACCATGAGTTCGGCATCTTCTTCTAATTGGTCCTCAGTCTTCGGCGCCGGATCCTACACGAATAGATAAAAAAAACAGTTGAAACTATCACCTTATAAGATAAACTACTAACTGACACATTTGAGATATCCGTCGAGTACATAGAAGTCGACATAACTTACGTGCCAACGCAGTAGCCAACAGTGTACAGCTACGGTGTAAATAACAGGCAGTACCGTAACAGCGGTGACGAGCGGCCAAGCGGATGCGACGCTATCCAGTTATTGTTTACGTTCAATTTTTATAGTTACAGCTAATATATAACAACATAAACTTTTCTGCTTATCAAAATAAGATACAAAAAAAAAACTTGCTGCATTTAACACATGAAGGCTCCGAGATCCTCGGAGGGGGCGTACACCATGATGATGATGGTGATATGTACACCAAAACTCAAATTATATAACAACTCATTGCATGTCTAACAAGGACAAACCTGTGTACGAGGAATGTATAATGGGGCTCCATTCTTGAGGGACTCATTAGCGAGGCGTGTGAGCCTGCCCACGGGCCGGTCCCAGGGCAGCTGGTCGTCCCCCGCCTCGCCCTCGGAGCAGTCGTAGAATTCGTCCTCGGAGGAATTGCCGGCCACGCCGCTGCCGCCCTGCGCCACCCGCTTCACACAGCAGTTTAGCAGCTGCAGCTTCTGATGCAGGAGACATGTCCTCGCGTTCGGTGGACCTTCCGCTACGCTGTTATGATGAAATATTATATTAACAAAAAATACTATAATACCCATACCCTCTTCCCCTACTTTCATAATAAGAGAAAGCGTATGTTTCTCAAAGGACTTCAATAAAAGAATAAATGGACCATGGTACATCTAGGCGCATTGTATTATGTTTTAAAAGTGAAGCCATTCATCACACGGAGCCGAGCACGTCTAAGAAAACTTTCATATAAAAAAATTAAGAATAGTCTTAACTCATTGTTCATTAAATAACAACTGTCACGTTTAGTCGATTCCATTTAACTTTCACTACGAAGACAATTTTAGGAAGACAAACGTCCGACCTCAAAATGAAAGCAAACAAATCAAGAGAGTGCACGCCGCACCGCGCTCAGACTAATACGCGAATCGTTTTCTCTTTCGAGTATGCAAATTTTGAAGCTTCCCAGCGGTGTCAGCGGATCGAATTTCGCTAGAAGCGTTGATACCAAAGAGGCCAGCGGCGAGGCACCTGCCGATGACATCCGAAATATCTCGTCTCGTATCTGTGCCGCGACCCAGAATCATCTGGACCCGGTCGGACGCGCGATGCGCAGACGCTCTCAGTACCGTTATGATATTGAATTACAAATGAGCAGCGGAGGCGGCCAGGAGGCGAGCGACGACGCACCAAGTGTTTCACGTGGCTGAGGCGCCTAATCGGTCGGTGAACCGTTTGTTTACCGGCGTCGATGGCGGTGGCGGTGGCTACGAGCGCAGCTTGGGAGTGGGTCGGGAGCGCCGGTGGGGGGCCGCGACACGGGCCGCAGTGCTACGCGCGTGCTAACCGCGGACGCAGGCGCATCAGACATGTGTCTAAATTCAACTATCGAAACAAACCTATCGAGACTCGTTTGACAGTGACCTCGTTCGTGTGACTTAACGATGATAAACAATCAGTGTTACTAAAATATTCGTGAGAGTGTTGACAAAGTGAACAAAGGATTCTCTAAATATTTGCAGATAATTAGAGCACAATGGTAAGAAATTTTTTCATCACATTTGTCGCGAATCAGTTACTTTGTAGATGAAATCTCTCGTCGCGTTCGTTGACCCACTTTATAAAAACTTTTCCAATTAACATCTCTGTGTTTCACGTGGATTAAATTACAAGTTCAATTTTATAAAAAGTTCACCTGTCGGTACACGAACTGAAATCATTATCTGCTACACAAGGATAATAGTCAGTAAAGAAAAACTATTTAATTATCATTTTAACGTCAATCAACAAATGTTTTCAACATTGGTTCTTATAAAGATCATATAATGACTGACAAAAAAACTGCATTGAAGGCATTATGGTAGTTAAATATACCGGAAGGAAATGTACTTTGGAACATCCTTAATCACATTTTAATGAGAACTCTTCCGTCCGAGTTCGTTGCAGTGTTAAATATGTTCAATAGCTGTTTATTTAGTTGGCGAGTTTCATTGTACTTGAAGTTAATGTGGTGCCGTGCGGCCGGAGACATTGCTCTGCGCGAGACAATCGCTTCCCTTCAGTTGTTTCATGAATAGTTACCTTCAGAACTTTTTACAACATCATACCTAATGTATTACAAAAAGTTTTATAGAACATAAAGTCAATTTCAACCTTAAACTAAATCATAATGCTTTACCATAAAAATCTAAGACGCCTTTGTCTTGCATTATCTTTCCTTTAGCATCGAAATATTTTAAACAGATCAATTTCAAATTAATGACACAATGACATTGTGTCAAGTGCCAAAATATGATATAATCACTGGTTCATTAGATTAACTGTTTTCAGAATGAAATTAATACTAAAACAATGAACAATATACTAAAATATGTCACGATGTAATAAAAAGAAGTAAGGCTAAATAACAACAGCACTTATGTTACAGTATAATAATTAAATATTTATGATGTGTAATAGGTAAAATATGTAACTAATAAAATAACCAGGATGATAATCAACATGCGTAATAACATCTATTCAATTTATTGATAGTATAGTATAAAGTTAGATGAGTTTCAGATTAGAATATTTCTGAGAGCATCGTGTTATACATTCATAACATGCGACCGAGCCACTGTCACACAACAGACTCAATAATTCATGGAGTGAAAACTTTGTGGATACGATAATTCTAGGAAATAGAAAATGACGAACGCGCGGACAGCAAAAGTATAAGACGATAAGATTTTTTTTAACTAACTTATCAAACTCGAAATACTTGTTAGTGAGCTGGACGATTAGATCAAGATGATTTATAGGAGTGAAATTTAAAATTAAAAGTAAACGTTATAGTGTATCAAAAATGTCAATAATTCACATTAAACATAACCAACCCAGTCGTTTCTAATATTAGACATGCATGAGCGAAAGCGTCTGAGAAGAAAACACGCGGAAACTTGATAGACAATTTTATGTATCGACAATTAACACGACTTTTTGCTTAAACAGTTTTCACATTACACTTAGAGCCGCCACTGGACAAAAACAAAGAAGCGTCGTAAAACAATGGGAAGAATAACTGTGTTAAGATTCCGTACAGCGCGTGTACCGTGGGATAATGCTTAGCTATTCTACATTTGGGTAAATCTCTACTCAACAGACTTAACCATAGAGTTTAGAGTATTTGATGAATATAAAATAAAGACTAGCTTCGGTGTTTGATGCCCTGGTCCTATGTCGCCTTATTATTACTGAAGAGCACGGTGGGACTGTCCATGGGAAAAAGTGCTGAGGGTTCCGGTGCGTTCCTTGGAGATCCCGGAACCCTCATCAGTTGCACTCGATGATGGCCACCGGGGGGGTTCTAGTAGGTCGAATCCTACATAACCCTGTCTTCCCCCCAGAGGGCAGGGTATCTTTCGAAGATTTCCCCCCCGTGAACAAAAAAAAAATGTTAAATAAATATTAACATAGGTAAATGTGGTTCGAAAATTATTCATGGTTGAAAGGATATTTTAGTTGGAGCTGAACCATTGTTTACGTCTTTAAAAAGTCAAAATAGACTTAAATCAGAACTTAACAAAGGTTGTTAAATTTGAATGTTATTTTTTTATTTTAACGGTTTCTTAGTTTAGTCTACACCGATCAGGACTTGGTAGATTCTCAAGAAAAATGAAACCGTATACGGAACTAGATTTCATGAAATGAAACAACGTGTGTCCTTTAACATTTATTACAAATATGAAAAAAAAATACACATTAAAATAAAATACACAGTACAGTACATAGTGGGGTAAAATAATTCTTAATCTAATTTATTTTATTTCTTCAACACTAAAATTTAACATTGTTCTTAACTAAAGAATACATAAAAGGGTTAAAACCAAAACCATTCTTACTTGGATTTGGACAGCGTTACTAGCATAACAGATTAGTCATAATGGCGCATCTCAAATTCATCGTATTGCTCACTGAAAAAAAAAAAATTAAAACAATCAAGGAACTTGCTTCAATAAAATCCTGTTAAATTCTGTATGGCAACTATGATACAGTAAACTAAACTATCACGATTTGTTGCTGATAAATATACAAGTAGTTGTGCTTACGTACATCAAGGTACTGATGTACTGACGTCTTTGTTTGCGGTGTTCCACTTACAGAAACCTTAGACCACACTACTAACTTATATTACACATCTATTTTAAATTTAATAATGTTCATAACCTACTACATTAAAAATGGCGTTGATAATTCCATTATACTCACCTCAGATCATCGTTATCTTTGGAAGCTTTTACAATATAAACGAAATGCAAAATAATTATAACTAGACCCAATGTTAGGAGGCATACTACTACTAAGAAGAATTCTTGTTGCTTCGCTGCATTCATATCAATTTCTTCATCCTGAAATACAAATGTTAATTAAGTAAAAATCATTTTAATGTGCAACTACTAGAACATTTTCAAACTATACTACCTCTTTGCACTCAGCTTCCCAATCAACAGATATAAGTGTACCATATATTTGTGTAAAAGTTGAAAATCTACACAGGATGCCACATTGTGGTATGACCAAAGCATAGGGCGCGTCAATGGTATTACGATAGGTTATTTGTACATGATAATCATTTAAGATGTCATCTGTAAAAAATATTAGAGTTAAATATAATCATTTATAGAATGGACCACCACTACACTTAGTATAGACAATAGAACAGTCTGTAAGTACACAGCTATACTCAGATTTATCTACTTTCACGCGACGGAGTCACAGGCGACACCTTCCTTTTCAATATATCTTTATTAAAAGATCTAGTACGTTTTCTATGTGTCGAAGTGTACAACAAAACAACATATTGTTTAATACAATTAATAGTTTTACTTGCCGTGTAGAAGTTCCATTAAAACAGTTGCATTCACCGGTGGACATATACCATGAAACAAATTTAAAGCAGATAGAATATTTCCTATAGTATTATCATTGCCACTGTATATTGATAAAGTAACATCACTTGATAAATTCATCATTACATTGGACATGTTATTCACAATTTCTTTCATCAACGGACCCACTAATATACGGGCCATGCATGTGGTTGCAGTTGACAGAGAGTAACTGAAAATTATAATTTAATTTAATTTATTTATTTCACACATGAAATCAGTTTCAATGGAGCATTGGTTCCTTTGGTATGCTTACTTGTTCTAAAGGAACCAATGACTTCTCATTATGTTAATATTAAAAATAAAATAAACAAAAGAACAAATAAAATAAGGTAAACATAATTTTAATAATTGCTATTTATATAGCATTTTAATATTCTCTTAAAGAACATAAAAATATAAATCATAATAGTAAAAGTAAGAAGTATACACAAGATGGCAGATGAATCAAAGAATTGTAGAATTCAAATTTCACCTTGAACCTGCTAAAGATTGGCCTGAAGAATATTAAAAACAAATGACTGGCTCATATTATTTTCCACATTCATTAACTTGTGATTACATTTCATTTAATTATTAAAATTCTAAGCTCATCTGTTAATTAAAGTTGTGGCTTACCTAAAACATGCCGGGTCTTCAAGCTTTTGAGGAAAAATGTCATGGGTCCAGTTTGGCAAAGTTAAATTGTTTGAATCCTCAAGAGACAAAATGTAATAAATTTCATTGAGATCGTCATAGTTGTCAACAGTTCTATTTGTATGTTCCGACAAGTAACTAGAATATATTTAATAATTACTTTAACAATAATTAAAACAAATGATAAAAAATATATTTAACTTTTTATAGAAATTGTCACTTTAGTTGTTTTTAGTAGGTTTAAAATTTAGTAAGGCATCTTTACTATGCCGACAAACACAATTATTGTAATTTAATGATTGTCAAACCAACCTTAACTTAAAGCTTATTCCCACAGGTACTACATAATGATAAATGTATGAAAGTTTACACAACTAGAATAAGACAATTATGAGAATTCAGAATTACATACCCCATTAGATCTTTGTGGGAATTAAGTCCATCTTTATATGACTTCGAATTTGAATATTCCTCTTTAAGTTTAACATATTGTGGACATACTCTTTGCATTGCCAAAATTTCATCATCATTTATTGGTATGGTTTTTATAGTAATAGGCTGCTTGGATAAGTAAGCATTCGAAAAATTGTTGGTCATATTTGGGAGACACAAACCTGAAGAAGAGAGTAAATAGTAGTAATAAGGAGAATATAAGCAACAAGTAGTAGGGAGCAGATAAACAATCTAGGATCATCTTACCAGCTAAGGTTGCTTGAACTGCTGTTACAGATGCATTGCTGTCGATAGAGCGTGCGAAGATATTTCGAGGGTCGCATCGCTTTGAAGACGCCTTCTAGAAACAGAGAATATGTTAAAATATACCTTTGTACATGCTTAATACTATTCTATAAGAACAATTAAAATTATCAATCTTACGAGATATCGTTCTCCGAACCACTGTCCTAGTGCGTAATAGTGTCTTTTGTCAGTATCAGTAAGTCCACCGAATTTCAACTGCCATATCGATTCATTACGCAATGGATCTGCAGGATATGGGTTTATCGGTGTTTGAGGGCCCGAGCTATATATCACCGCTGAATATTTTATCGACAATTGAGCTAAAGTTTGGCTCCCAAAAATAAGAAGAAAATACATTAAAATCATTTTAACAGCACAACAATGTTAGGAACGAATATAAAAAGACCTCACGCATAAAGGGCTACTCTACAAATGGCTAAAACAACGACACTGTTCTTTGAATTACAACCGTCCGCTTCTAAAGAATTTGCAATGTAAGCATAAACATAACAAAGATTATGCACGCAGTATCAAATTAATCGTTGTTTAGTGTTCGCCGAGTGAAACATAAGGCATATAACAATATTATAAGACTAGAACGTTCGATATAAAATGCTGAGAACAAAACAACTGTACCTACTTCTCATAAACAGTAAATTTATTTAATACTGCCAAAAGAATTGGTAAACCCGATTCCAGGAAACACTAAACATGTTTTTTTAACACTTACATTTCCAAACATTTACTGAACATTTGGATACAGCTTAGCTCTGGAAATCCAGCAGAATACAAACAAAAATACATGTAGTTTCTATTCGTCGCACATGGCCAATAACTGCTTTTATGAACCTTAAGGATACAAGGTAATACATAGTTTCATATATTGAAGTGAACTCCTTACCTCCCTTTTTGGCCATAATTTTAAATATTAATCAGTTAAACCGCTTAACGGTGCTCGCTTGGCTACCTGACATTTAAACTACAACACGTTAAAGCATCTAATGTAGATATTTTTTTCACAAATGTATTCCATAAATTCAAATATGTCATGTCTTTATTCCTTATAAAACTTTGGCCAGTTTCTTACGATTCTTTAAAGATCTATTTACCATATCTGAAAGTCCAAAGAGTTGAAACTTATAATATAGAAAAAAAAATCTAGGTAGAAAAGAAATCTAAGAATATATACATCTTGAAAGAAGGTTGTATGTTATAGTGGTACCAAACTGCAGGTTTTAGTTTTTTGTTTTAACGAAGGGTTGGTACTAAACTTGCTTACCCATTTTTTATCAGTCTGGATGGTAAAAGATTTCAGGATCATTTTGATATAATTACTGTCTCGGAAATAAGAAAACAATGAAAAAAATAACTACTCTAAACAAAAGACAGCAATGGTGAAGCTACTTCACTAAATCAGAAAACTAAAAAAATATATATTCACTAACAGGTTATCAATATTATTGTATAAATTAGAGTATTTAATAAAAAAAAACAAGCAACAAGATTTCTGGGCTTGATTTTATGTTTATTTTAATTTTTTAGAGCATTCAATAAAAGCTATCTTTTTTACAGTAAGCTAAATTAGAGTACTGCTTTACATTTCTTGTACATATTAATTTTATAGACCCTTATTAAATATACTTACAGAGCAAGGTGTATTCAAACAACAAAGTGAAGATTTCGTTTTTAGGTCAGTTACAATTATTATTTTCCTAAGTAAAAACTGTTACGATTTATATTATCTTTGCCTATCTAGCTTTGCCCTCGACTTCGTCCGTGTGGAATTAAGTTTTTTAAACATAACTTTTTTCGAAATCGTGGCATAGTTGAAGTAGAAACCTCTGTGAATAAAGAAGATTACACTCTTTTAAAAAATATCCTATATAATGTTTTGGTAAGTAATCGATGACGGTGACATTTTCTTATATGTTTTATGAAGTTTCTTATGAATGCATGGAAATTACTATGGGAATTAGAAAAACATATGACATTGTCAAATTTGAAGTAAACAAAGTAAAAGTTGACACTGACATTCTGTCTGTCATTTATGAAATTATAAAATTGGGTATAGGTTCTCATTGCCATATAAAAATAATGGCTATTTTACTTTCCTTTTTTTGTCACTAATTGCTAGCGCTACAATCGCCTTTGATTTTGGAATAATCAATAACTAGAACGTCCAAAAATGAATGACATTTAAAACAAAATTATCATAACGTACTAAATTATAAGAAACTCAAAAATTGCATTGCGATTACCCGATTAACCCCGATTACCATAAAATAATTTATGCAAAAATGTCATTATTTACCGTAAAATGGGGAATACGGACAAAACGGATGTTCAAGAATTCAAGAAGAACTTTTACTTAGTTATTCATTTATATATAACATTTTTGAAAAAATATATTATAAGCTAGACGTACTTTTTATTAAAACTGTTTAATTTTTTAAACAACGATGAGATGTTAAGAAACAAGAAATTTTAAAATATATGCAAAATCTCAAATCGCAATGAGATCCTTACATTTATAAGGGCTGACACTCTCGGATTTATAAAGAAAAATGATACGATATATGATTGTTAAATGAACGTGCGAAAATTTCTAGAAATACTACTACTACTTCTTTACGTGCTACAAATACTACTTGACCTAAGTGTAAAACCTGTGTAGTATTTTGTAACATTTTTTTTAATAAAAAAAGAGCAATAATCATACAATGTACCGTTTTCGTTCTATCTCTATTCACCCCTAATCTCAGTTCTCCTTACTTTAACGGTATGTGTTCGTTGTATCGGGCAAGAATCGAGGATCGGCCATTGCTATTGCTCGTATCCTACTTGGCGGTCTCATATTTTGCTTATTGTTATCGCTACAGGAAGCAAAAATGCTGCAGAATTGACAATCGTACATTATTTAAAAAAAATTGTTGTTGAAATTAGAGGTAAGTAGTGCTTATTGTAAATTTTAAGTTTAAATTATTAAATCAATTATAAGAAGTTTATACATAATATAGTTAAGGAACTTGTTTTAAAAATAATTTTGAATATCTTAGAATCCATATCATTTTGTTAAAGTTAGAAATGGTTTTTGTCTGCGTCTCTGTTAATCGCTGATAAAGAGATAAGTGATGCCACGTTGTTATGTAAAAATCGTTAAATTGTCGTTCTCACTATTTCTCCTACATCAATTATATTGTTATCCTTGAGCAAGTACGAGTATACATAATAAAGCCTATACTTTTTATTCACGGGAGACTTATTCTTATAACTTAAAACCAATGTGCATAAATTCTATTAAAAATAATAAGTAATTCCATTAAAGGTAATGATTTGACACCATAAATTAAATGAAATTAATTCTCTAATTAAAGAAAGGATACTAATGTTACAATGATCCTTTTTATATTGTTAATTTTCTTTTCAGGAACAATATGTTTGGACTTTGCCTTTCTATTTTAAGCTGGGTAGGGCTCAGCCCTGTCCCTTTTCTTGCTAATATCCTAAATACAACTGAGCCGGCACTGAGACTATTGATATCAATTTTATTGGGTTACCCTTTGGGTATTATTTACCATAAATATGTACGCAAATACCCTGAATATAGGAACCTGTATTTTGTTATTACTGGAGCTGACATAGCATTGTATAATTTTGGTAAAGCTATAATACACAACACAATACCAGCACTTATGATATACTTTACTACATACATGTTTGGACCTGGTAAATTGAATGTGATCATAACATTTGTTTTCAACATGACATATCTTGTTGTTGGTTACATAATGACAGAGTCTGAAAACTATGACATTACATGGACAATGCCTCACTGTGTATTAACTTTGAAGCTCATTGCATTATCTTTTGATCTATGGGACGGACAGAAGCTTCTGAAAGGCGCAGAATTATCTGGAAATAGTAAAAAAACAGCACTCCGCCAGCCACCTACATTATTGGAACTTATTGGATTTGTGTACTTCCCAGCTTGTTTTCTTGTCGGACCTATATTCTCATTTAAGAGATACTCTGACTTTTTGACGGAGAGATTCCCATTAGATAAGGAAATTGTGAATACAAAATATATTTACGAGAGCAAAGCTATGAAGAGGCTATTACAGGGCATAGCATACTTGGCAGCATTTCAAGTTGGGGGTAAGTTTTTTAAGTTATTTAATAATTTTCATTAATTACACAATAATTATTAATTTGGATATTTGTAACATAAAGTTAAGAAGCTGCCATCGCCAATATAAAAAAGTGGCCTTGTCTTTTATTGACTTTAAATTTTAACTATTAAAACAATGCAAATGAGAGATTAAAGCAGTGTAGATAATGATAACATAGTCCATGTATGTTTATTTGTACATGTTGCAGGGTCTTTGTGTGCACAAACACACACACACACACAGCAATATTTTGCCACCATGAATCTTTTATTTTCATTTTGTGATCTGTGTTTTGCCAAAGAGGTTGACAATATATTTAAGAATAAAATGTATCAAAAGTAGATGGATTCCGTTTTCAAAAACTTATAGCTGTAAACATATATTTTGATTTCATTCTTTCAGGGTCCGTTTTTAATGTGAAGTACATGTTATCTGATGAGTTTTGGGAGAGGTCAATATTTTACAGACATTTTTACTGTGGTTTATGGGCCCACTTTGCTCTCTACAAATATATATCCTGTTGGCTGCTTACTGAAGGTAATTACAATTGTATTTAAAAATTACTTAAAGCATATATACCTAAATTAATTTGAATACAATGCAGTACTCAATTACTACACATGCCTTAGTAAACTATAACATTGTGTAAACAGACATTTCGTCTTTGTTAACTTACATCCAATTGACCTTTATACCTTTGATAAACATATAGCAAGATATACAAGACTACAAAAACATTAGTTTTATAGAGATATGTAAAAGTGTTGTATACTTGGTTGATACTGTTGGGAGAAAGACAAGATGACGTTAGATGATCCATTGTTTAAAATTAGATACATGTTAAAAAAATATTGATATGGTCCATTTTCTGTTAAACCAATGAAATTGTCAGCAATCTCTTTCTATTTCTATCTGGAAACATATATTTTGATAAGAAATATTTCACAACAAATAGTGTATAAGCAAAATAAAAATGTTTGTGAAAGATATCTTGTGAATAATATTTTTACTGTTCAAATTATCAATGTCATTATTGGTAATCAAAAATTAAATGATTCATTATGCAATGGATATATATTGATAATTATCAACTATATTTACACAATGTTTTTTTTAGCAACATACAGACATGTCCTACTATATCTTTATTTATAGAAAAATGAACATTAACATGGGTATTTAATATAATATGTTTAATATAATTTTGACAGCGTCCTGCATTAGAATTGGCATATCATATAATCGTGCTGATGAAACACCGGGCAAGTTATCAAACTGGGACGGCTGCAGCAATATCAAATTGTTATGTTTCGAGGGCGCAACAAAATTCCAGCACTACATAGACAGCTTCAACTGCAATACAAATCATTTTGCCGCGGAGTACATATACAAACGTCTCAAGTTCTTGGGTAACCGTAATCTAAGTCAACTGTTCACTCTATTCTTTTTAGCATTGTGGCATGGTACACGCTCAGGGTACTACGTTACCTTTTTCAATGAATTCCTTATAATTTATATGGAAAAAGAGTTTGAAAGTATAATCAGCAAAACAGCAATTTATCATGAAATGTGGCAAAACAAATATGCCAGTTATGTTTTATATATTATATTGAAAATATATACAATAGTCTTTATGGGTTGGAGCTTGGTACCTTTTGATGTAAAAATAATATCAAAATGGTGGTCCCTGTATTCCAGTCTGTATTTTTCTGGTTTCCTTATTTTCTTGCCGTGGGGTTTTGCCTATAAACCTCTTCTCTTATGGTCTTTTAAATATTTTAACGTAAGAAAAATTACAAAGAATGAATAAATATGTTGATATAATACCAAATATTTAAAATGTATATAAATTATATACAAATAAGAGTTATTTTGCTCGATTTAATATAATGTGATAATGCAATGTTCAATGAATTTACCTTGATGAACTTGAAAAATTATGATCTACTGAATATCTTTGTTGTTTGTTACAATTTTTATTATTATTAACAAAATATATTAGGTTCATTAAGTATGAGTTTTTAAGATGGCATAGAGATTGTATTACATTTTATTGTTGACATTGACAAGTTATTGAATGCGGAAGGAGGATCGGAGACTGCGGTAGACATTGGGGTAGGCCTATGTCCAGCAGTGGACAGGCAATGGCTGATGATGATTGACAGCATCAGTTAACTGTCACCGCTGGTACCACATCGAGTTTGTTGTTATTACTATCGTACAATTAAATGCAAATTAATGGTAATAAAGTTATTATTGTAGTATTGCATAGTGTTTTAATAGTTAATTGCTTTCATTTTAATATTGTATGCAATAATATAGGAAAACGCGTACATCATACACAATAAAATATAACTCTTTAGCATAATAATTCTATCAGTCATTTATAATGTATATTTGGAACTCATATCAGATAATGTTGTGTTTGATTATATATGCAAATATCATATAGGCTTCAATATGTAGTAAAATGGGTTTTAATATATCTAGGTAATTAATTTTCAATCATAAAATATTGAGTGTTGAGAATTTTGTAACAAATAGTTGTTCATAGATAAATAAGTAGGTAAATTCAAAGATATAACAGTGTTTTAACGTTTGACATAGCTTGTGATCATGCATTTACGACATGTTTCAAGCAAATTTTTTCTCTAATTCTAAGTATATAGTGACATTGAAGTGTTTCACTGTAGTAGTATTAGTAATAATTATAAGTGACACTGTTGTTTTTAAATAGTAAGATTTATTCTATATTTTGCCTGTTTCCCATAGCTGAATTTAATATAAAATTTAATTTCATATCATTTTTTCGATTCCGAGTTTTTTTTTGTGAATTATTCGACTGATTACATGTTAATGACACTTGTAGGTGTATTTTGTTATGCCAAATAAAGCTGTATAAATATATAAATCACTTTTATTTGACTTCTTAAACCCTGTTACGTCCTTCCCTTGTAATATTTGAAATCTCTTTAGATTAAAAGAAGGCAATATAGGTTAGCGTTGAATTAGATGTTATATGAACGTTGCTAGTCATCCGAGTTCTTTCATCATCTTGTTGCATTTAAATATAATTTTCTTAAACGATAAAGTAGAAACTAAATGTCAAGATTTAATTTATGTCCATATTTCTTAATGAATCGACTCAAAAAAGAAATTAGCATTTGTATTTAACTTTGAAGGAAGTTGATTGTCATGCAAGGCTAGAAAGGTCAGCCATATTCAATATATTTTGTAGCCGTCCGTGATGTAGACGTTTACCTAGGCTTTTTATTAGACACGAACAGTTAGATAACATTTACTGAAACACCTTGACTTAGGTCTATTATATAATCTATTATTTCATAGATAAACCTTTCCTACCGCCTTATGAATTATTAATCATGAAAACCACATACGTAAACTTACTTCTTTTTTAGTATTTAACTGTTTTGAATTCGCTACTGCCTTTTTCTTTAACTTGTTGACCCTCAGCTTTTTTTTCCCGTTTTCCACCACAACCGGGACTCCTCCCGGGGACACTGGTTGAAACAAATCTATTCATATCTTCTACACACGAGAAGGCATGTGTTTATTGCTGAATTTTTAAAGCAGTCTTTACTTGGACGACCATGACGGTGCCTGAAATTCGATCCTAGTTGATTTCTTATATTTTAGAAAATAAAATATGATATCGTAGTAAACTATTGTGTTAAAATAAAAAAAAAATCGATGTCTCAGACATCGTTCGGGGCGTTGCTGGATCAATATCCAGCGTTGTTGGATTGGCTACAGATGTTGGTTCACATGCCAACCCCGCCTCTCGGCTTGAATACGAAAATATTTCACTACGTCTCCGTTACGTAACCATGAGTTTTCATTGTCGAAGCTCGAAGTACACTAGTACGAAAACAGTTTAGTGTACATGTAGTTTTTCCATATTGGAAAACCACGATCATAAATATTTTTTTATTCATCATTTTAAAGACAATTATTTTTTATCAAAACGTTCCTGATGAAAGTATGAAAGCATGAAATGCCACAGTTTTTTTTTGGTAATCCACTAACTAGCCTCTGCTTTGGCTTGAATTAAATAGGGCCTATGTATCATCGACATTTATGATTAAGTAACGTAGAATAACTATATCTACGGGAATTTATGTATAAATAATATATCGGAAATTGAGCAATAAATTAGGTGATAGAAGAAAAACTAATGAATACGGTTATAACACTTTAAATACAATTAATTAGTTACATTGTGTACACAGGCGCTAAGATATAATAATTTAACATAAAACTATTTATATATACAAGTAATATAGAGACGTAATTAAGCTTGGTATACAATAACTTATAACAATTTAACAAAGTTCTGAAATGCGCAGATTCAGAATTTAAAATATGTTAAGATTCATATATTACTTTTATTCTTTCTTCTCGATGATGTTGTTCGAGTTGCAGAACATCTTTGGATCTTCGGGGACCCAAATTTTAGCGTGCAGTGTACCAGCGGTGGGCCTCTCGCCGCGACGAGACCAAGACAATGAGTGAGCTTGGAAATTGCTGCCTGTAAGTAATCAAATCTTATTAGTAATATGAAATAAAAAAAAAAAATTACAGTTCATTTTTCGACGGTTTTGTTTTTGTTCTGTTTATGTAGATTATATGTAATAATTTTATTTATTGTTTATAAAATGGCTTGGTTTTTTAATTTTGTTTCAGTGTATTTAATTACTTAATTACTGTAGACGTTGAAAGTAGATTATAATTTTTTTATTTATTCTTATCTTATCTAAAATTAATCTAATACCTTATTAGGCGTATATGCAAGTAGGTAAAACATATTTTCAATTATGTATTACTTCTGTTTCATTATTCTGGTCCGTTAATTCAACTAGACACGGGGTTTTAAAAAATGATTTTTGTGAAGTCCGATTTTCACTTTCACGAGTATCTAGTGAGTTTACCTTTACGTATTAAACTAATACAGTTGTAGGGTTAGTTTCTTTATAAATTGATTATCCAAATTAAGTCGTCACTTTAACATTAACTTCTATATTTGAACAAAAATGTCTAACATAGATTTATGTCATTAACAATACATAATAATCGTCGTTTTATAGAAAATAGAACTATTAGTAAATTAGTATGAAGTCCATAACATAAGTATCAATTCCCGATACTCATAGTGAAATTAAATGGCTAATCCGTGATCGGTGAACTATCAATTAGAGTCGCACAATAGCCGGCGCGCGGCCCTCGCTGAGCACAAACACAATTCTTATTTATCTGCAATTATGCTGAAGAGAGCTTAAACAATTCTTTGTGGGGGCTCTTCTAACTAAACATTTCGCGATGTGGTACAATATCGGGGTGTCGTGTTAGGGGAAAAGCGGGGGACGAGCGCACGTGCGGACCGTTATGTCCCCTTTCTATTATTCTCCTAGGGCTGTCAATTATTTATCGATACTACGATGCATTTTCAGATGCTGCTTTAATTAAGTTTTACAACTAGTAGAAATATAGAAAAATTAGTAATTTGTAAACGCGTCTTACCGTTTGAAATATGTATATGTGCTTTGCATGACGTTTTCGGACATTACGTATAACTTATAATTTCTTATATAAATCATTTTCAAACAATATTTTTATTTTCACAAATTTAAACAAATCTATTTATATGTAGTTCGGCGGAAGCCAACACGTCTATGCCTATGTTAAAAAATTCAAGTGCCCATGAGCTAACTACATTAATACTTCTTCTTATCGATTTTTCTTCTTAATATTTGGTTTCATTGGTATTATTTAAATGTAAAGTAAACAAAATTCATGCTTTAATGTATATTTTATTCCTTGAGAAAACATATCGATATTTTAAATAGGACATCCCTAGCGTATGACGAACAGTTATACAAGTGCATTAATAACAGTTTAGGACTATATCACAATGGACATATTGCACATTTCCGGTAATTACACCGCTTGTCATGCATTTAAGAGTACCACAAATCATGAATATCTAAACACCCCGTGTACGTAAACACTTGTTCGTCTTTTACTTTGAATAAGAAAAAAAAGTAAGTTTAAAGTGTGCCGCGGTAATTCTTACCCGCGTATTTTGCTAACGCGCCTAGTTCCTCCTCGATTCTTAGAATCTGGTTATATTTACCCATACGTTCAGATCGAGCGGGTGCGCCACATTTTACCTGGCCCGCAGAGAGACCAACCACCAAATCAGCGAGGAACAGATCGTCGGTATCCCCCCATCGGTCGCATACTACAGCACCAAATCCGCTCGTTTTTATCAATTTAAAAACCTCTATCAATTCCGTGAGTGTCGCTGATTGGTTGATTCGGATACCTAAAGTATTACCGGCTCGTTTTTCAACAGCTAATCCCACTCTTCTAAGATTAGTTTGAGTTAAATCATTCCCAAACAATTGTGCTGTAGTGCGAGAGGTTAATGTTGACCAAGCGGCCCAATCATCGAAGTCGAAAGCATCTTCGAATGAGCAAACTGGGAACTCCTTCATACTTTCAAGATATAACTCGGCGAGCTTGTCCGAGGACATGTAATCTTGGGGATTTGTATTGGGATTTTTAAACTCCAAGTCGTACGCTCCGTCCTTAAATAAATCCGTAGCGGCGGCGTTTAAAGCAATTTCTACTTTACCAGTGTATCCGCACTGTTTGATAGCATCCGTTAGAAAAATTAAAGCATCTCTGTTACTTCGTAAAGGTATAGAAAAGCCGCCATTGTCGCTAACATATGACGCTTCAGTTTTAAATTTTGAAATTATAGTTTTCTTGACGAATTGATAAATTTCAGTACCAAGGCGCAACGCTTCGGAAAATGAAGAGGCACCTGTGGGCATAATCGAATATTCCTGAAACGGCAATTCATTAGAGGTCAGTACCCCTCCAGTTAGTATCGTGAAATGTGGAACTGGCATTATTATCGAAGTGACTTCGGCCATGTCGGAAATATGTCTGTATAGAGGCATTCCTTTTTTTGCCGCTCCAGCTTTGGCAACAACCATTGATACACACATAATAGCGTTAGAGCCGAGTCTTGATCGAGTTTCGGTGCCATCAAGAGCTAGCATGAATTCATCAATTTCTTTTTGCATTGTCACTTCATAGTTTTGCTTTATAAGTTCTGGTGCAATTATAGTATTAATATTTTTAACAGCATTAGTAACACCCATTCCTAAGTATTCAGCTGGGTTATTATCACGCAATTGCACTGCTTCAGCGGTCTTCTTCACATCAGTATTTGGTACACCAATTCTGAAGAGGCCGAGTTCGGTAACCATATCTACCTCTACGGTAGGGACCCCAGTGGAGTCGAAGATTTGTCGAGCAAGTAGTATTTTAATTGGCATTTTGGCAAAAAATAGATGAGATCCAAAACACCGCAAAACACAAAAATTAAAAAATTGTCAATGATATGTCACAGTTACTTTTAATTTCTCGTTTGAATTATTTATATGTTAGTCGCCAGTAAATAAAAAGTTGACGACTGATTTTTTTTATTTCTGGCTCGCATATTTTAGAAGCGGGGCATCGAGTCCAATGCTACGGTAGAGTTAATAGTAGTGGGGTCCAATGGTACACGTGCGCGATAATCTTTATGTAAATCCCATATTATGTTTCGATAAGGTGTTTTTATTAATTGAAAAAGAGATTACGTGGCACTCACTAATAGAATTGTTTTTTAACGTTTCTATTGCAACTATTGTGAGGATATTATTTAAAAGTAATATTTTTGAAAATAATTTAAAGTAATTGAATCGAAGATAGCGTATGTATTAATGTCATACTAATTTTGTAATCATCATCATCATCATCAGCCCCTGTCTGCCCACTGTTGTACATAAGCCTCCATCCTCACCTCGCAAATACCTCAATGCTTGAAGACGAGAGTTTTCAATCAGTGCGTCCTCCCCACAATTTTGTAATCGGACTAGGAAAATTGTAAAATATTGATTGATTGATTCTACAACAAGATCGTAAAACGTGTTATGTTAAAATTAATTGAGGGTTGTTTTTTGAAATCTAATCTTCAATTTTCAAATCTGTCTTCACTCGAATAATAAAGAAATGTTGATCGACACATAACGGGGTGTGAAGTACTTAATAGTTTTCGAATGCACTCCTCCCTTCTGTTTGCAGAGGGTGAGCACTTAGTTTGCTACAGCGTGATTCGCAAACGCAAAGCTTAACAAATACACTTTGTTAATGCATTCCCTTGACGAAAATGCGCCCCATATTGTAAATGTACGAAAACATATGGACAGTATATATTGTAATTTAATAAACGTTGTTACAAGATGATTTTTACTATAATCAAAATTCAATTGAAGTTATGATTCGCGATGATATATTTGATATACTACAATTATGAAGGAGGCATCTGATATAAATATAATTAAATGAGTTGGCAATTAGTGCATGTTCCTTTTTATTATTAATAATTTTTATGTCTCTACAGACTCGCGGTCTGTACTCTTTTTTGCTCTGAATGAACATGCTTTTTCCAAGATATCAGAGGCATAGTAAATACGTTTTACACATTATCTTTTTGTTATTTAAAACAAAAAAATAATGATGCTATGTCATGTGTCGTTTTTAAAATAATTAAGAGGGGGTTGTTGGTATTGAAATTTAATGATACAATTGTTTCGATTAGTGCGGATCCCACGGGACGAGGCGCGGCATCACGCGACGCGCCGTGGGAATGGCGCAGGCACAACACCTGGACCAATCGATCGCAGATATCCGCACGTCAACGTTTTATCATAGTACCTACTGAGGTGCGCGGGGAAAGGGGGGGAGGGGGTGTATCCAAATTAAATGACATATTTTTTTTTTACTTTTTTAGTGTCACACTTTCATAAATGTCGAACTTACGATAATTTATTGTAATAGATTCAAATATCTATCTCTTTTCTTACACTCGATATCGCAATTATGAAATATCACAGTTTACCATATTTTCATAAAGAGATGGTTCATTTTATTTTTTAATGTTATTGCAATCTGGGTAGCATCGCGACAATATCGATCATCAAAAGGTGCACAAACGATTTGGGGGCAACAGCGGTCGCGCCCTGGTACCATTTGACCCGGCGACCCCCGATGCACTTTATGAACTACGAACCGATGCTAAATTTGAGAATATATAAACAAAACCGTAACCTTGCGGGGTAGGCCAAAATTACAAATTTCCATTTAAATCGGTCTGGGAACAATTCTGTTTTAAAAGAAATAAAAATTGTAATCCAGTGAAACCCGTTCCAAAACACCAATTATCAGCCATTTTTATTTTTGTCATAAATTATAATTTTGCTATCAGCTAACATGAGTAAAAGTTAGTTGCCGTAGGAGTGGGGCATAGCGCCGCACAAAAAAAGGAGTATAGGCTATTGCGTAAGGAGTTGTGGTCTAGCTCACCTCTGATGATCACCTTCTTCTGTTCTTCTTTATTCTGGACGTTTCCGACCCCAGACAACATTGTCTCTGATATACTGCGATCTGTTCGTACCTGTCAAAGAATACATATTTCGACTTTAACAACATTTTTTACGCAATTTAATTTAGCACTAAAAAAATACTCTACACTAACATCTGAGTTCTCAGATATTTTTAAGTAAACGCCTGTCTGTTGGAATTACTAAAAACAAATGAACAGTTTTTACAAGAGCATGGGCTAAAGATGAGCCATAAAAATTAAAGAAAAAAACAACCTTGTTTAAAAAGCCTTACCAGTTCACCCAAGAAACTTATATAGCCGATGGCAAGCTTCAGAGTGTCAACTTTGGAGAGGCGTTTCTCATAGGGTAGAGTGGGAATGTGCGCTCGGAGACCCTCGAAGGCGTCGTTTATGGATTGCATGCGTCTACGCTCGCGGAGGTTGGCCGCCTGCCGCTGCTGCATCTGCTGTTGGGGACAACGCGACCGACGCTTGTGGAGGCGTCGGCAGTCCGATCTGTAAGTATTTCTATCATTTACACACGTGAATTAACTTCAACATTTAATAAGTAAAGTTTACATGTAGGTATATCTTTGATACGCTATATTCCACAGTAAATCAATCTATAGGTCCTCGTAAAACAAAAGAATGGAGTCTTTTTAGATTTTTTAAAGAAAATTATGTTTCGCAAATACAGTCATACGTACATTAAAGCAGGTGAATGATGATTAAAATGTCTTTGCCGAGCTTATTCCTTATATACAGACAAAAGGTCATTCTCGATTCTCCAGATTTTTGCAGATAAATATTTATACACATGATATTGCTGAGTAAAAAATGTGAGCATATTATTTTCAATATACCCACAATTATTCTCTTTGATGTGAGTCAAAAAATATAAGATGTACATTAAACTATCATGATAATAGTAGGTGTTTAGATTTCCACAACTCCAGTTCTGGCGTGTATTTGGTAGAGCGCAGACCCGGCTCAGGTATTATGATTTATGTATTTACTACCACTTCAAAGAATATAACGCATCATGTTTTTTTTTCGTGTAATAATCGAGGCGGAGATACAATGATATGATGGACAGGTCAAATCGGAAAGATTACAACACACATTCGCTAAACGTAAACAATTAATTATAAAAACTCGCAAAAGGTCATAACCAGTTTTGTATTCGCTGTTATAATAAAATTCACCGACCTTTTCCGTGGTGTTGACAGATTTTCCTGATCACTTGCGTAGAGGCTGCCGTCGGACATCGAAGAGTCGTCATAGAGGAAAATATCAGATCCATTAGCTGATGCCGGCGAGCCTCCCAATGGCACAGGTACGCCCGAGCCCAGACCCGGACACAACCCGCTGAGACTATCCATGTTGAACATCCTAACAGCTCTCCGCAAGAAGTACACTTGTTTACATATTACGGCACAAGTTTATAAGATAATGAGCCTTTCCCAACCACACTCTAACGCATAATGAGGAAGAGGGTTGATAGGTAGCGGGCCCTCGTGACGGGGTGACCCCGCCTACTTGTCATTTCTCCGCCCACGGATTTTCCCAACCATTCAACGAACAACTATGAAAATCGATAAAATTTCTAATTTCAAGTACCTTAATATACTATTACAAAAACATAGTTTACACTCACATACCTGAGAGTGATTCGGTAAACTTTTTTTTTTATACAAATTCGTATTGTAACTCTAATGAACAGTAACTTTTTTTATTTAGTCGAAGAGTAAAACGAGGAACAATTCGCCCTCGAGTTTCGGTCTACTTAATAAATTTTTAAATAATTGAAAGTGCATTACATTTTAAGGACCTAAGCGGTAACTCTTTTTTCCTGAAGCTGCGTAAGTTTTATTGGTCTAGAGATGGATCATTTAAAAAAACAGGAGCAAGCCAAGGTGACAATATGTCAATCGTTAATATAGGCTTAATGTAATTTAATACTTTCATCATCATCATCATCAACAGCCCTTGTCTGCCTACTGTTGGACATAGGCCATTCCCAATGCCTTCCACAGTATGCGATGTATGTATGTATTCCACACTTTGTCTTGTATAAAATATTCTAAAATATTGTTTAGGACACCTGGTAATGATTAGAAAACATGAAGTGCCTCGCCGTGCTTCATAAATCGACAGCGAGAGTTTGGTTGTTAATGATTTGTGGCAATAGGTGCTACTAAAATTTTAGAGTATGTTTACGGTAAGGAATGAATCGTTGAAGTTAAACGCAATTATGTGAATATCATTTTCATTTAATGTTTCATTGTACTAAACAAAAGTCATAATCTAATTATGGAATAGATTGCCGATACGACACCGACATTGTCATCTTATTCTCTATCTAATATCTATCTTACTGATAAATATTTAGTAATAGTAACTCAAAAATTTTAAACTTAACAATCGTAAACATACAAGTTCCCCCTAAAATTTTTAAGTTTGACTCTGCTTTTGTGCTTCCGCGAAGAAACGTTATGGCGGAAATATGATTGCGCCCACAATAACAGATCTTTCATATACTTTAGTATATGATTTTGAATATCCATATCTTTATTTGCCATATCCATATTTTTTATTTGAAGTTGTGTTTAAAAGCCTAAATCAAACATTTAATTTATCATGTATGACTTAAAAATTTGCTTTTGAATTCAGAAACCGACATTTTTGAACTGAAAACTGTCAATTATCAATAGTGCCGCCGCCCGCCGCCACGCGCCTTGCTACTTCGTATTTTAATATTAGTGTCATAAACGGTAACTCTGAGCTGTTATCGATCACATTATCCTTCCAGATATTGCACATACGTAACAGAACAGCTGAACGGAGCTGGGTGAACTTTGGCTAAGAGAATACAGTCTGATAGAGCAAGGCAACTTGAATTCGTCAAAATTGCCAGGTTACCAATGTCATATGCTCTGGTAATCCGCAAAGGAGACATATAGAAAAATTCTAATCCCCTTTTCTACGTGTCTTAGTATCCTCTTATTGAGGAGTTTCAGTACCGACAGATTTATCGTGTCTGAGTGTGACGGTTAACTATCAAAACGTGTGTATTTTACGTTTAATTTTGTTTCGTGTTCCTAAACCGTTGATTTCCAACGCATTTGGATTTAGGTCACAAGCGCACCTGGTGTGTGCTTGCTTTTGAAATGTTCTAGCACAGCTTCACAGCAAAAGCAACAACCTGTATCGCCAGCAAAAGATACACAGTTAGTAAAAGATACACCTTGTATACACGTGGTAAAAGATACATCCTGTATAAAGGCAGAATTCATAATAGCAAAGCTTGCTCTTTGCGGAATCGTGCGGCACACGCATTTATATTTGCGAAACGTGCTTTGTGCGCGAACAGCGGGCGGGCGGCGTGCGCTCTAGCTCGGGCTCCAAGCGAAATTGACAAGAAAATTTTGTCGTTGGAACACAAATTTTTAGGTACAGTGTTCGAAATTGGAACATGTTCGAATACAAAAGAACACTATTAATTAGTGTAAAATGTATTTCATCGATACAACCGCAGACGGGTTTAATTTTGGATATTTTATTAAAAGCCGTATTTGCAAATGAAATGAACTATTTCCGAATTTCCATAACGTCACCTGTTACATAATTTGACCTTCGACAGTGTATGTACTCCTGGTACTTTAAAAAAAGTACAAAGGAAAACTAAAATCGTCATTCATTTAGCATCCGTCGTGGTTGCGGGGTCAGGGGTGGGGACGCCCCTCCCGTGCCCGGGCCTTCTCCGAAAGCCTCCGCTCCGCTAATTGGGGTGTGAATTCGCCCGCAGGCCTCTTTGCAACCCGTCACGTTTCCCGAGGGTTCGGGACGGCGACCCGTGTTTGTGAAATATTCCCAATTCAAGTTTTTCTCTTTGTGATAAAAAATATATATTTTATTTTTTCCACAAGTATAAAATATCTTTTAGTATTCTAGTATTGCTATTGACTTGGCAAAGCGGTTCATCTGTGTGACAGCGAGTGCGAGCTGCTTAGACCACGCCGCTAAGTTCAGAAGTATGTCTTTTCAAATATCTCGGCAGGCCGCGGTGAACTGCGCGCTGGGCGATGCCCCCTCCCCCGCACGCCCATTGTGTTCTGCGACTCCTACGATCTTCGGCACCAAGATCTATGAAACTCCATACGTAGGTAGATTATAAAAAATTAAAATAAACATCACTATGACATGATTTCGGTGTATTTTACTGGATGACTACAGACTGAGCGTACTCCGGACCGGACCGTACTCCACATTGTCGGGGTTCGATCCCCGCCATGTACCAATGTGTTTTTCCATTTTCGAATTGCGTATGTACATTGTATGACGCTCTTACGGTGAAGGAAAACATCGTGATGCAAGCTGCACATATCGGCGAAGAAATTCAAAGATATGTGTGAAGTCAACCAAAACGCACTGGGCCAGCGTGGTTGACTATGGCCTAGTCGCTCCTAATAGGGTAGGCTCCGAGCCCCTCGGTGGGGACATATCGTGAGCGGATGTGATAAAGAATTATATAGACAATAATTCGTTTATAGAATGGTGCGATATAGACATCAGGCTGGCAGTAATAAATGTTCTGTGATCTGTACAACCCTCACGCAGACAACGGATAATTAAGAAAGTTGCTCGCCTATGTAGCTTAGTGGAAACTAACATCTCTATACCGGCGTTGTACGTTATAAAACTAGCAATGCTTCCTTCATTGGCGTGAAATAAGAAAAAAAACAGAATTGTATAGTTTTACACCGGATTCCGCTCTGTAGTCTAAATGTCTTCCAAGTATAATTCAGTGAGATTTAACCTATGGATAGGGTTTTTCCACTTTATTTATTTCAACTTTGTAAACAAAACTAAACGTATATAATTTTAGTAAGGCAAAAACAAAAGAAAGAAGGTCAGTAACTACTGGCGAGCTTAACTATTCAAGAGTTCTTTTAATGCTAACCCCTTGAAATATAAAAGTTGTCTTAATATGTGTAAAAATATTACATTTTGCATATAACTATATTTTTTCATACAAGTTTGAGATCAATCGAGAATCGACTTTTGAAACAGCATTTAATATTTTAGATGACAGGACTGAGACAATTTACACCAACTATAACCGTCCACATGCTTGGAGCATTTTGATCAATTTTTTATAGGTTACATTGGGTAATATAGTTATTGACTACAGATTAATGATATTATTTTCTCAATAGTGATGCGTTGACCACAAATTAATTACTTTGTATGGGATCGTTATCGAGTCGTTTGTCGCGTATATTACGGGCATTGTGTACAGTCGCATCAATTTCACTTTGAAAGCAATAAGCTTGGTTACAAACATGCTTTGTACTTTGTGGTCGGGGATTAAACGGAGCGTTTCCCCAATATTACACCACTATACTATTCTCTATACGCCGGCTTGTTATACATATATGTTTATGTAAAGAATATACAACTAATATTACGCATGGCAGTAAAATTATATGTATATAAGCCCTCTACCAACACAAGGGTTTACATTAAAAACGTTTTTATTAAAGTTTTTCTATTTAAATTCGTACAAGGTGAGATAATGCAGTACTGGCTTAAGGTAAAGGTGAAACAAATTGAGTGCTTGTTGTAAACCGCAGTTGCTTCACTATGCAACTTTTCCAATTAGCTCGTTGTTTGCGCGCGACAGGTAAAATACTGCTTTTACATGTGAAATGAATTATCAAGCTTTATATAACAATTACAATATCTATTTGGATTTGGGAAAAAAAATGTACTATAATTTCATAGTAACGGATTTTTGGGTCTCGAAACTTATCCAGCGGACCAAACATGACAATATGCGAGAACGTAATGATAAGGACAACATATTTGCAAGATTCCTGCAGCGCCCCTATCGGCCGGGAAGTACACTGACCAATCTCATACAAATTTCGTCGATACGAATAATTTCTCGCAAATTATCGTGCAAGCAACGTTGTCAATATTGATTTAGTAATTAACAGATGAGAAAAAAAATATCAATTAAGCATGTAGGATTTATTTCCGTCGTTCGTATTAAATATATATAATTATTCGGGTACTAGAGGTTTATTCTCACTGTATCTAGTTCTGTTGTCGTATCTCTTCAAATTGAATCACTTAAATATATTAAATAATTCAATTTCGTCAAGCAGCACGAACAGTGACGCCATTAAAACTTAAATTAGTTTTAGCTTCACTATCAAAGTCTTGAAAGTCTCTGCATTTAACCTGTTAAAATTTACATTGTCTTTTACATTTCCTCGTACTGTGTAAAATAGTGAATTATGTAGAATATAATATTAAATGCGCTTGTTTCAAAGTATATTTATTAGAAGGTATCTTCAGAGGAACTTTATGGATTTGGATGAAATTTGGCGTATATATAGAATGTAGTGTACAAACACATTTTTGTGTGTGTGTATGAATTGCGCGCGAAATGTAACTCATAATTATTAAAATCGTTCCTTTATAAGATTTTCAAATGATATATGTTTCTAACAGTGTTCGTATTATCAAAAGTAAACATTTTACTTTTAAATTAGAAAACCATCAGGGATTAAAAACTAAAGCACACTGATGTGTAATTTGAAATGTAATGGAGAATGAACAGTAATAACGCTTTGAGGAATGATGAGTGAGCCGTATATTGCGCTCGTTCCTTATATAAACAGTACGTATAACCGAGTATTAAAAGCTTCATATATCCGACTATTAATTAGTACCATGTATCTATGTACGATAGTACGTACAGTCAAGGAATTAAACATACTTCCCTCTATTGAAGTCACCTCTTCTTTGTCGTATCAGTCTTGTCAGATTGGTCGTGGTCATCATCATTTAGCGACCCGCTTCACAAGCCGGCGCGAATCCTCCCTGGTGGCCGCTTTTTGGTGCATCGGTGCAAGAGGGCGTCCATAGCAGATCGCACTTGGTCCGCCCACCTCATTGGCGACCTTCCTTGCGATCTAGTTCCCTCCACTTTCCTTTGCACCACCAAGCGCATTATGGACCAAAAAAGGTGAGTATGCGAACCCGAATAATGGAGGACAGACCCTGCTTGATGCCTAGTTCTTCGAGGATTGACTGGTTAGTATGGTTACTGAAGTACTTATCCAAACTATATGAGATGGAGGAGAGGACTATTAGAGGATATGCGTAAGTGTGCGAGTTCAGATTTGACGGCTGACAGATGTATGGAAGAGTACCTACTGTGCCGACCCTCCGTAGAGATGATGAGGGTGATAATGAGTCACAAGACGAACTGTAATTAAACACGTCGTTATGTTAAGTTTTCGAACTTACCACGATACGAGTATTAAAGTGAATAGGAAATAAAGGTATTCGACTGTAAAAGTTAACAGCAGCAATGTTCCTTATTTTTTCCAATAAAAGGTAATATAATATTGTTATGTTAACATTATAATTGTAAATTAGGTAATATAATACAATGGTATATTCATTGAATAGAGTTGTACGCCGGAGGTACTGTTCACGAATTCCATCAAAAATTCCTCACTTGATCCAATGTTGGAGCGCCCGAGTTGCCGACATCTTGAATAAACTGTAACAATTGTAACCTATATACCTCCTACTTGAATATAAGATCAACTTCCCACGTCACACAATACGCTTTCCGCTCAATTATGAGATGAAATTACAATTTTGCAAAGTTCACGTGAAACTTTATTGGATAATAATAAATTTATTTAAAAAAAAAAATTGTAGCAGCATCCTATTAGATAAGATATACCTATGCTAGAATGCTCTTGTCGTTCATGTTGTGTGTGTGAGAAGTATTGAATGGTTTTAGAGAAGTTACCATACATAAAACGATAGTTCCCTTATCGCGTTAGATTTATCATCATTTAAACGCCGGCAACACATCTGCTCCTCTAGTATTGCGGATGTCCATGCGCGTCGACAATCACCTCGGCTATCCCGCCGCTCGTTTACCCCTCTTCTCTTATAAAAACAAAATATAATTCATTTAAATGCACTTGTTAACATTTCGTACTTTATTTTCAGTCGTCAATTTTTTTTTTCATAAAGGCAGTAATCAAATTAAACAAGTCCAGGCGTCGCTACGGCGCATATCGTAAAGCTTCGAAATATTTTTTTATGTCGTATTTTCTCATTAGTCGGTGTCGGTGCTATTCGACGATTTTTATTTTGAAAACAGCAAAATTGTAAAAGATAATAAACGAAATTGTGATCGTACAGAGTTCCGTAAATTAATTATATTATTTTTATTTATTTTTCAACATGTAATTTCATATCTTACTTGGTTTGTGTAGCAGGATATGCGTGTCTAAGTGTGTGAGTTCAGATAGAACGGTTGAAAGAGATGTATGGAAGAGTAGTATCTACCGTACTGAGCCTCCATTTAGAAAATGGTAGGTTGATGGTGAATGTCATGTCTGACTCATTCGTATAAATATATAAATGAAATAACTGATTACTTAAATACACAAGAAAAATACACCCTGTAACATTATTACAGGTGGAAGTCAATTTCGGGAACATTCTTTCACGTGAAGCGTTGTGACGATGTATTAAAATGTATGAAGTTAGCGTACACTGAAACTCGCCCAGATGTAATGTTTGTGGGTTCAGCAGAAACATTCCTTTTTAAGTATGCTGTTAATTCAAGTACAACACTTTCTTTGTAATCTTATTTTGTCTGCGAATAGATTTTTTGCTAAGTTCCAGATAATTAATGAACGTGTTATGATTTGTTTTCTAAAGTAACGAAAATTGATAAAAGTCTTTTTTTTTTAAATAATATTTAACGTTGATTGCAAATCACGAATATTTGGGAATATATAATAGCAAGTGAAGTGATTTTTTTTTTTTTCGTGAGTGGTTTTCAAGTAAATTTTTAATGTAAACTTTAACGTCAAAATAATCCGCAGATAGTACTTTTTTCCATTACAGTACAGAAATAATGAGATAACAAAAATGATATACGAAAAATGAAATGAGTTTCAGTCGTTTTTCTATTCATGTATATAACATTTTTTTATTAATTTATAGAGATTTTTTTTTAATAATCTTTGTACTCCGATGGTTTTCATTGACCAGATTTTTACGATATAAGGTGACAATTGAAGAAGCAGTCAGAAAAAAAATTAGCGAAATGACCGCAGCACTAAGACGTTTGCTTTTGCGGTTGTATTACCTACATTAATTTACAGCGGAGGGGGCGGACAGAAAAAGGATAGTCTGCATCTCCTCCCTGACCAAATCTACTAAATCGATATTGCCAATAAAAATTTTACAACAGTTTATAGCATTTAAACTTATGAAATATTTTATAGAGCATCATTGATAATATACTTGTTTATCCACGTGTATTAAAAATTATAGACAATTTAGTTATAATTTAGATTGTAAGATTTATTATTTTGACTTGATAAATAAATTAAATGGGAACTCAAACTGGGATGTTTAGTCAAAGTCTACTGCGGCCGTTGGATCTCCGATCGTTTGAACATTCGAATAACATTCATGCATATTAATAGGTCGTCCCATCTACATAATCAAACGCAACGCTTTCGATTGAAATGCTTCAATTTACGAAAATTACAGACACCATGAACTATTTTATTATATAAATAAAGTCAAGTACAGTCAAATCTTCGCGGGTGTTACGTACCGTTTGTTTCTCGAATACCGAAAGGGTTTTCAAATGGACGTAAAGCTTGATAGAAATAAATCTTTTTTCTTTAATTTAATTACTATCACCCTGTACCTACAACATTTTTTTTTAATTAACTGTTAGATAGATGGCTTACTACGTTTGAACAAAAACACAACATCGCTATCTATACTAAAAAAATGAAAAACAAATTTTTTCTTGGTACATAATGTCAGTTGCCACAATTGCCTTTAGAATCACATATGCTACTAAATTTTCAAATGCCCTTGAATTTTTTTTTCCTCCGATAAAGGTCATGCAATATCGCTTGTCATCATAACTTTACTTGTTCTGTAATTGTCTTACGGAAATTATTTCATGCAGAATTAAGCTTCAAACTGCAAATCTGTACGCAACTGGCTCGTATAAATTCACGACAACTTTATGTTGCGTTGTGATGCCGACAGAAATGCAGTCGACTCGCGTTACTCAAATACTCTTGCCGGATAACATTCCCCAGTCACCGCAAGACAACACATACCATAGCCTAGCTGCATATTGCTAAGCTTGGAGGCACATATATACACAGCTAGAGCTACGTAATCTGGAGCACAAAAGAGATATATTGTTGGTGACAATTCTAGAAGAACTCAGCGTAGGATTGCCCCATGTTTGTCCTCCATTGTTCGGGGCCCGACTCTTCAAACAATCTTTGGTAACATTCTAACATGTAACTATATAAAACTGTTTAAGGAACTTGAATTAAGGTTAAGCATTAAAGAAACAATGTTATGTGTAGCCTCGGTGGCGCAGTAGGCAGTCTCATAACCTTAAGGTCGTGAGTTCGATCCTCACCCGGGGCATTTATTTTATTTGGTTATCGCTTAAGGCAGTAACCAGTACTAATTTATTTTATTATAACAACAATTACGTTTGTTCTTAAATGTTGGTCGAAGTTAAAAGATTTCAAAGTAGTTTGGGAATGACATCATCGTCTCGTAAATTTTGAGTCCTTCCGAACTTCGGACTATCGTATTGAGTTACTCCTTGCTAAAAGTAGTAACTCAATATTGTTACTTCAAACAGACCGCACTGATTACACAGAAGTCCAAAGTTTCCAGAAATATCTTTTCGCAAGTGTATCAACTTTGCTCGATACTTTATAAAGTGTTTTTTTTTTGTAACAATTTCATTTTCCTTTCGCGATTTTCTTTACATGTGTTATAGTAACAAGTTGGTGTTTATAAAATTTGTTAGTGAAAAACAACGCAATACAAATCTTTATTCTTTTATATCTCAACTTAGATTAATTCCGGGTGTTTGCTACCGGATAAGTCCAAAACGGTTAAACTGTAATGAACGGAATTTTGCATATATCTGGAATAACGCATAAGTTACATTTTTGTTTTAAATTCCTTGCGAACTAAATCGTAGCGAAAACTTGTTTAATTAAAATGAACTAACATTTGTAACACTATATAAAATGATTTTAAAACAATTGAAGTGTCGATGAAAACGCCATCTATAAAAGAAACACAAACTGTCCAGGATCTTTTTACAAAATAGAAACAATAGGTGTTCCGAACCGAGGTACGTTGGACGTTGTATTTCGTAGCACGTTCCTCTGGGACCATCTGGACATGTGAGAGATTTATTTGGTGATCAATCTAGTTTCCTACGGAACATACGTACAGGTGCATTTTGTATGGGAAATATTACAAAAATGAAGCGATACCATAAATTGGTATACTAACATTAAAAAAACATTGGTTTAATAACATTCAAAAACATTTTCAATGTTTCGAAAACAAAAATTATTTTTGATTTACAAATTATTTTCTTTAACTCATAAAAGGATAATGTTACCCAAATTTAACATGTTACATAATAATAAATATAATTTCAAAGTAAATCGTAAATTATTATTCGTTGTGTTCAATTTAAATTTTAGTTCGTGTTATTATAGCACGCCACTTGACTTAATTTCAGTATTGAAAAGGAATATTTCAACGGAATCGGAAACGATTCTGTTCTAAATGTTTCGAGGTTCAAGTCTAGTTCATACATTTTAATATATTTTTCCATATTCATGCGCGTCACATGTAAAAGAATGCTTCCCAAAATTGCGTTTTATGTGCAAATTTTATGTACCCTTTTCTAAGCGTCTCGCTTGTACCTACATATTGGGTACACTAACTCGATTTTTGTAAACCAGTGAATAGCTTATGTTTAATTAAAAACAAGTTTAATTTCTAACTTACATTACATTAAATATTCAATGTATATTAGTTATTTTTTAGTACAGAAATTACACAAAATATACAATTTAAGTGTATTTTTTCCTATTGTTACGCATAGCCTCGGTGGCGCAGTAGGCAGCGCGTAAGTCTCATAATCTTAAGGTCGTGAGTTCGATCCTCACCCGGGGCAATCTTTTTTACCATTGTAATAATCAACACTTATTGTTTATACGACCTTAGTTTGATGCAGACGATGACGATATTAAGGTTAATATTTTTGTAAACAAGGATGAAAAACACTATTGACAGTGTAGGTTGAAATCTAAAAGAACAAACGGCAGAAACTTTGTAATATTTTCATACCCTAGTAAAGAGACACATGTAAGGTGCACACACAAAGCAAACTGCAATATCTACATATTAATAACAAACACGCAGACCTCTGTCTGTATCGTAGTAATATCAGGAGCGACGCCTGTCCGTGCCCGGCCTCAGACTACAAAGGATGTTTGCAAACTGCCTAATTGGTTCCAAAGCGAAATTAATGCGTTTGTAGCCGCTGTATATGACAGACGGGAACTTACGACTATATAAGATATCAATTTAATATTAAACTACCTAACTTTGTATTTAAAAGAATGTAATATAAGAGAAATTACTTAATTTGATCAAATTAATGAAAGATTTTTTTTAACTAATTCTTTATATTATGTATATATGGTTTTAAAACCGTATGTTCATAGATATGGAAAGTTAACAGTCGCAGTGGAGCATTGAAAACCATGACCCTATTCATCCCCGGCACAATTAGGACGCGACAAAATGAATTCAGTCACCGCAATACCATTTGTATAACCTTGTAACTGTTCTGTGCTGGCTTTGTATTCAAAAATATGAAATACACGTTATCCGTATTCACAATGAATATACAGTGGAATAAAACATTATAATTAAAATAATTTAGTCTCTATTGTACATGAAATTAGATTTAATTTTGATTGTAGACGTCGCGAAACACTTAATATCTGTTTACCCACAAGACCACTGGCGTGAGAAGTTGTTCATCCTTAAGAAAATTCGTAGTTCACTAGCACATGTATTAAAAAAAAATCACTCCCATTTTTCATTAATATACCAGTCGCCTTTTTTATCAGCGTTGTGTCAGTTCCACTGACGCAGTCGCAGGAAGCAAGCAGCAACGTTCTACTAGATACAGTATGTTCACTGTGTATATTAATGCAAACTGTAACAAAAGTAAACATGAGCCAGGCGTAGGACTAAATCCACGTTCTCTCTCGTTTTATGAGAATTAATAAGATGGTACTTCATGAATATTCAGGAGAGATGAGTAACTAAGTTATTCATCATATGCATTTAGCTATTTAAAATTAAATATATGACAATATGACAGCTAGTAGTAAAATTATTTGTTACTATAGTTTCATATTTGTATTTTGTGTACGATTTAAATTAGTTAAATATTTTAGCTAACAATTTATTGATTAATAAACATTACCAAGTCATTTATAAATTACTGATATCGTTTAATTTACTTTGTTTGTAATAAATTAGATAATAATCTTTTAGATTGCATTTTCTATTTTTGAATTCAATTCTAACAACTTAAATAAACTGTGTTGTAATGTAGGTACTCTATTAAAGTTGTAGGGTCGAAAAGTGAGTTAGTATAATTAACAATGATGTAGCCGCTTACATCGCACTGTTTATAGTGAGCTAACGCAAAGGGAAGCCTGTTTAATAAGCTTATTGGTCTCAAAGTGATATTGATATGGTTGTCCACAATGCTTCCTGCATACAACACCACACAACGCGAAGATATTGGTAAAGCCATGATTAATATATTCACGATTGCACAGATAGGATTAATATTCAATACTATATAACAAAACGCAGAACTGTTTAGTGGAAAATTACGGCATTAATGTTATGAAATAGAAATAAGAAAATCTTCTACGTTTATTGAACTACAATTCTAGAACATTCT
This sequence comes from Papilio gigon, assembly GCA_027563995.1. NCBI lineage: Eukaryota > Metazoa > Arthropoda > Insecta > Lepidoptera > Papilionidae > Papilio > Papilio gigon. The sequence goes on from JAODUI010000025.1 coordinate 3,804,843, forward strand.
GTAGTAACTCGGCGGTCAGGAATTTTCTACATTCAAGTTTTAAATGTTGTAGAATATTTTTGCTTTCTAACTGATCTGTAATTGTCAATTAACCGATATTTCTATACGTGTATTAATTAATATGAAAAGCAACGTTTTTGGATTTCATTGATTTAGTTTGATTCATAGAATTAACGCCTACGCTTCAGTAAACAGTGACCATTAAATTGAAAGAAATCTGATTTTATACAAATCAAATATGTTGGTGTTGACTAATTTTTGGACAAAATAAATAGCATTATCAAACGACTCACTAAACGTCCCGCCGAGCTCTCAGAACCAACCGTATAGTAGTGGTGACTAGACCATAATCAACCGGCCCACGTTTTTTTAAATAATTATATTTTTTGTTAATTTAGTAATATTTCTTTTTCCACTCCAACCAAGCTCTACGCTTGTGCTAGGATATGGTCCACGACAATAGTCGAATGGTGGGATTCGAACAGTCGACCGCGTAGTCGGAAATCCTTACCCTTAACCATTAGGCTATAGGCGCTTGTGTTGGAATAACAAATATAAATAATGGTAATTTAAATCGGAAGTCAACTTGGCGAGGGTGAGGAAAGCGATTATCAGCAATCGGTATCCACTAACGAAGAGGGGAACGAGTGTAACCTGTCCCATGGGCGACACTTGTGAAATTACCGCCAGAGAAAATATCTAGTAAGCAATTTCTATTTGTGCGAGCTACACAGTCGTTAATTTCAATGATTTAACAAACGATCCCCTGTAGGCGGGAAGCGGTTAGGTTTTCCTTTATTCTATATGAACAATATAAATTTGCCGTAGACGGTATTGTGCGCCTAGTTTAGGAACTCCTCAGGTAAAGTGAACTTCAAAAAGTAAGGACAAAGTTCTTCTACTATTTTAACAACACACTGATTATAATATTCCTTAACATGGCCTCGGTGGCGCAGTAGGCAGCGCGTAAGTCTCATAATCTTAAGGTCGTGAGTTCGATCCTCACCCGGGGCATTAATTTTATACATTATAATATTTTAGCGTGTTTTAAATAACTCAAGTGAAAATGTAATCTAATAACATTATCGGACCAGGTGGTGGGGCAAAAGTCAAACCTAACTTCCTCTTGAATATCAAAATATTGTGTCCGAGACTATGTCCTTTTTGTCTTTTTTTCATTTATGTCATTTCCTATTTCTATGGAGGTTTTATATATTTTCTCACAGAACCAAGCGCGACGGCAGCGCTCATCTTACCGGATCGGATAAACATCAAACTATAAGTTCTAAAAATTTGGTGGGTTGTTGAAAGTCGAATGTTACCTAACTCGTTTGTATTTAAGACAGTTTGTATAGTTTCATTATAATTAAGTTTATTTAACTTTGACCAGGTTGGTTGTTTGAAAAAGTTAATTCTAATTAAAAACATTAAATTCTCTAGTACGATAAAACTTTACGCAGTACAAGGCTGCTAACGAGAATCGTAAATCCAAACTTTTACCAAATTGGGTTAGTTCGTTGAATTAGCTTCTTGGGCGTTACGAGCATGTAGATTCGTGCTAGGGACTTTGTTGATGTGACGATACTTATTTAAACTATAAAATATACTATAAATTGTATTCTATTACAAGCCTTAATATATGATGACACAAAAGAATAACGAATACTATCTGTCATTCGCGATTACATCCGCACAGTTTGAAAAAAAAAACTTTTTTTGTAACCTATGTTCTATTTCAATCAATAGTCAATTGGACACAAGATAAATAAATTCCTTCCCTGACCACACACATGCATAACGGCTTTACGACGTTTATTCTAAAATTGTCTATTTTGAAATTAACATCTCATAAATTTTATGTTACATTGATAATTAAATCACGTTATTTTAATTATTAAACAATTATATTGACTTTTTTGATTAAAGTGTTTTTTTTTATAACTACAAGCTTAGTAATGTTTAACGTTGATTTATATTAAAGGTGAGACGTGTTCATGTTTACCTTAACATATTAGCAGGGGTTTAGTTCAGACAAAGGTTGTCAGTGTGTTGAGACCGCTGCCTGCGTCCACCACACAGTACAAAGATTGTTTGCGTCCAATATTATTAGAATGAAATTAATCTATTGATAGTCTATCTTTATAAGTATAGCCTTCACAATTAATAATGGTAGTGTTTTTTGGTTTACTTGGTAAAAAAGATTTGATTTGGAAATTCTTATTCAGAGTTATACGCTCAAATTTTTATAGGAAAGCTAAAAAGATATGCCCCGGGTGAGGATCGAACTCACGACCTTAAGATTATG
>JAODUI010000025.1:3819488-3830724 GCA_027563995.1 Papilio gigon
CATTAATAAACGCAGAATGCGTTTATTCTATGAATGGAACTCATCTGCTTTTTAGAAGGGTAGTTTCGACCTACGACCTACACCGATGTACACGTGAGTTAAGCCGTTTTTATTAGTAATTTAGTGAAATGTCTCACGAAAGTTTTAATAGTTTTATTGGCGCTTAATAACGTTTATATGTACAAACTTTTTTTAATTTCAATTATATTATGATTTTAGTCACATGTTTATCAAGTACGAGACAGATGCTCTCTAGAGTGTTATATTTAAAAAATAATCCCATGTTTTAGGACATGGATGAAACTAGTGACGAAGACGAGTGCACATCAGCGTCGGTCTCGAGGAATGTGGGGTCCGGTATGTCGGCGATGGGTAACCCCGATTCTGGGGTGTCCATCCCGGGAGCCCTGAGCAGGTATGACCCGAGCACCGCCCTACTCGAGTCCCCCGACGAGGCCAGAGATATGTCTGTCAGCACGCTACATCTGTACGACTTGCATTTGTCACAGGTAATATTGACATTCATTTATCTTTGATATCTGATGATAATTTGTTTTAGTTATTTTAAGAAAATTAGATTTGAAAAAAATGTGAAGTAATGTAAAAGAAAGATAATTTATGTTTGCTTAGAAATATTTTGGGATTTTCGAGTTTCGGCGTAAAGTGCAGTTTGTTTATGGTTAATTTTTATTTGATTGGAACCCTGTAAAAATGGACTTGGTTACTTTCTAATGTAATAAATTGTTTCTTTTACTAATTCGTGAGTTCATTGACATACGATATGAATATAGTAACATTGGTTGTTGGTTTCTATCTTAAATTCTATTTTATTTTATTCGCAGGCCGGCCAAACTGTATCAGCGTGTTGTACAAAGAACTGCAGTGAACGTAATCGTGGCGAATCCCGTTGGGCGTCCGGGGAGGAGACGCCTTTACTCCATCGTCCTTAACAACGACACCTCAAAGCCGACCCTGAGGCCCACCCCGTGTGGGTATGAACACAACATGTAATTGACCTTATTGTACTTAGATCAATTAATCTATCAATGGAACATCGTAATTTTATAATTTATAGATCGTAAAATAGTGACCTACCGTCTTACCTTAAAACTACTTCAATCAACCTCTAAAATGTTTGTTCTTTGACTATTTCAACCAAGCTAATTATAACTTCATTTAATATAAAATTCTAATAAACTTTGACCCAGAAATTAAAAATCAATCCAAAATTATATTAATCAATGTAAAATTAATTTTCTATATATTTATAATAATAATGAATTTAATTATTACAACACAGAATTCTTTATACCTTTTTGAATGTGTGTACAATCAAAAAGATATAAAGAAAAGATAAAAATCTAATTTTTCATACATTTATCTAAATTATTTACGTGCAATGTTATAATTTAGTCTTTGGTTATGTCTTCAATTTTCAAATTCATTTCTTTTCAGTAACGTCTTAATAATATATCGTCAATCTATCGATTTAAAATATGATTTAAAATTGTCCTCGTAAACTGCGCATTCAAATGAACATTTTTAATAAATAATATCATCATCATCAGCTCACTATACGTCCCCACCGAGGGGCACAGAGCCTACCCTTCTATTAGGGGTGGCCATAGTCACAACCACGATGGCCCAGTGCGTGTTGGTTGACTTCACACATGTCTTTGAATTTCTTCGCCGAATATGTGCAGGTTGTATCACGATGTTTTCCTTCACCGTAAGAGCGTCGGATTATGTACATATGTAATTCTAAAATTTAAAAAAACATTGGTACATGGCGGTGATCCAACCTAGCCAATATCGAATACGATCCGGTCCTGTCAAGCGCTTAAAAACTGCGCCACCGACGCTCCTAAACAACACAATAACAATAATTAAGATTTAAATGCATAAATGATTACTTTATCACATTAAAACGAAGGATATATACTTAGTGTACTAAAGTCGGAATATGTGAAAATTATTATTATTTTTTTTAATCATTAGATCTTGTATTATTTTTATTTTGTGATATATACACATGTTATAAGTCATATAAATAATTACTAATCTGTTATATCATTTGTGATACTATTTTTTTTTTAATTACAATATGTATGAATAGTTATTAATTTTATTTACCTAAAATTATTTTAATAATTTTAATATACATTTTATTTGACGATTTTAATTTGATTTTATATTATGATATAAATTGATAATCGTGATGATCATTTATGTGTTTAAATGTTACATATATTCGACAATAAATAATAATCTTGATTTGGAAAATGATGATCGTGTTCGTTGTGCTATCTCTTTCGCACAAAGCAAATTTTGCCTTGTGGGACAGAGAACACTATATGATAAATACAAAAAGCGAGATGTTCAGTATTTACTGACAAATTATTTACGTAGAATTGAACTGCCGCGACACAAGTATTAATACATAGTTATTATTTTAGTTAAATTTAATTAAATACATGATATATGTATTATTAAGTAAATGGCAGTGGAATTCTAAGTATATAATAGCTTGGTATAACTGACGACGTAGGACCTCGTTACTTCTTTCCTTGATGTTATTGAAAGACTGATTGGTGTATGTACTATAAGGTGTGTATAAATACGATATATCACTTTCGTATTAAAGAACATGATGTGAACAGTTAATATTTTGACTGTTTTTTAAGGGTCGGCTGTACCTCGTGAATATTTTACTTTATTTTTTTTTATTACATTCAAAGGGATACAAATGTTGATGAAAACTATGTTAGTAATAAATTTTAAAAATTCTTAAGCAGTACGTATTAGTGAGAAATAATATAGTACGAAGGGAATTAATTTAACAGCTTTAGTACAAGTAAGTTTTTAACTACGAGTTTCTACTGTCGGAACACTTGTATATCGTGTTGTCTCTGACACTGACGGACAGACGTGTGTATAGATGTTTTTCGACAGTGAAATATCAAAGGAAAGGGCAACAAATAACGGTGCTTAATATCTTAAGGATATGTAATGTGTGCAAGCAAGTAATTATAAAAAAGCAATAATAGTGAGACCCGTTTTAGAAATAGTGTAATAGTTAATGCCAGAGAGTATATCGCCAATTTAAATTCGTAATTTTATATAATATATATGTATTTATATCCCACATACATTTTTATAGCCTTTTTAAAGTTATTTGTACTAACGTTGTCAATTCATTACTTAAGGGAAACAAGAACACCAACAGTATGTACACGTTGAGATGTAACTCTAAGTAACTTGTTCAAACGCACATTGTGATTAATTTGTGTAGAAATATTCTAAAAGGGAACGATTCTAAAGCATGCGACAGTTTTAAAACATAGGCTACGGAATAAACCTAATTAGATTAGATTTTTAAAAATTTGGATACTATATAAATCTATAAAACTTTGAAATAACCAATTGCATGGACGTGCCTTATGATCGTGTGTTTTCATTGATTGAGTTCTGAATTGAAATCATATTGTTATCACTGTTCTGTCTAATAAATATGAAAGAGATGACAATATACGTTTTCTGTCAATGAAAACTCACTGTTATTCGACCCAGTATTCTAAATATAACAGAAAATTCATAAATGAAACGTACTTTAAAACGGTATTTAATTGATTTTATAATTCAATCGTTTATTTCGAAATGTTTATTAAATGTCGCAATCGAATTACTCTGAATGTTGTGGCATAATATTTACATTCAAAACAGTCTAGATCAGAACCGTTAATATTTGCGATGTTCCAAATAATAATGATGGAAATCAAGTTATTTTTAAAATACATGTGATATGAATTTGTGTGATATCAATTTACAACGTTCTCTGTGTCAAAAACATACAAGTAAAGGCAAATGAAAGATTATTAGCAATAATGGAAGGAACACAATGTCTTTTAATCTTCGTTATGATAGGTTTTTTATTGTGACAACCCCCCTACGAGCCAATGTTGACAAAACAACAATGTTTTTAAATATCTTGTCCGTGTAAACCGACGCTTATGATGGAATAACATATTTCTTCGATTTATTTTATTGCGTTTTTCAACTGATAATTAATATGATGTAATTAAATGCTAAATTTTTAACGAGCTCGTATTTATAATGGCATTAGATACATTTCCGAAATTCAATATCATGAATATTTATTATTTTTTTTTTTATAAGATTACAGTAATTATTTGATGCTATAAAACACGATGAGAACATGTTTATTGTGGAATCTATTAATGTATAATTTGGTCCTATCAGTGTTTGATATAAATACATATGATTATTCTTAGTCGATGTGACGCAACGAGATGGTCTCGTTCAACTTGATCTTTTAAAGAATTAGGTCACAGTTCATCATGATTTAGATTTTGACATAAAAAATATAAAGACCTCACTTGATAGATTTCTCAAGTAAGTTCTTAACAGAAGACTCAGAAGTTTGTAACTTGACTCGACATAAATCATAAGAGAATTCCATTAATCGCTTTTCTCCTTAGAAATATATGAAAGGAAATGAAATAGGAAACGTTAGTTATCACCGTGCCTCGATAACATTTTAATATTAATAATTGAAAGTTTTATTAATATTGTAAAATGCATACAATCAATAATTTTAGCTGTAATAACTCGTACCTTGTATATACCATGTTGACAATATTTTGTAAAATTTTTCATGTAACAAATTAAATATTTATATAGCCTTTACTTTTAGATATCATATAACCTGGTTATAGCTAACGTGTAAGGCATGACGCTATTTATTCTAGCGCTTTCATAAATCTGAAGTGGCTTAAGCAAGTACAATTGTAACCATTATTACATACTTATTTGGCTTAGACAAAAAAAAATGCAGTAGGAGGAAAAAATTAAAAAAAAAAGTGTACGAAATGTTGATTCACAACCAAAAAACGGTCAATTGCAGTGTTATAAACTCTCAGAGAAACTTCATATCGTGATATAGAGTTGTAGACAGTTTTACTAAATTTAAACGTTGAAAATAATAATAAGCAACAATTCTTGTTATTAACATTCTAAAACACCATAAAGTGCACTAAAAAAACTTATACATGCAGTTAAATGAATATTCCAATTTTTACAGTTTTCATGAAACGTTGAGCGTTTATTAATAATATAGCATTAAGAAGTTATATTTGGCGAACATATTGCAATTAATATACAATTTATTTTATATACATGTTTATGTGCGCGTGGTGCGGTTTGAACTAGATGTTGTTGAAATTGTACGAAGTCTACATACATAGTACCGACATTCATTTTCTTAATTGACATCAATATGTAGAACAATCAAATGATATTGATAATATAAACAAGATTAAGTAATTAGTCACCAGTGAGTAAAGTAACCCAACTTAAAGTCTGCCAACCCAAATCGTTCCCATATATAAAAAAAAATCGTAATTCTAAATCAGACCTTGAAAATTATGATACGAAAAGACTTGACTTTTTCTATTTTGTTACAGACGTAGTGATAAATGATTTTATTTTGGGAAAACTCGGCCCTTCATCGGAACAATGATATACCAACTGTCATTTAATGATAGTATTGAATGACTGACATTTTCACATTTGATTGTTTAGTGTCAAATGTCAAAATAATATCATTCACTAAGATGGGCACTGAAGCTATTTGAAAGATCATGATGAATACGTACTTTTCCCAAAAATAACGAAGGAAAATCTTTTATCACTACATATGTAAATACTCGATATCGGTCCCATGTGTTTAATGAAGTTACGTCTTCCATAAAGTTAAAAGTAATTTTTTTGTCAATCATAGCGCTTTTTAGAGTTTCACATAATAAAGGTAGTAAGATCATGATTGAAAATGCATTAATGTCGCAGTACTTGTGATTAATATATGCCTTACAGAAACTAGTTCAAACTAATTCCATAATTCAGTGCCTATGCAAGATACCATTGTTGCGAATGAAGCTATTAGATATTTTATAGTACAAACAAATTTTTTCAATGCGATCCACTGCTGTGTATGTGCATTAGGAGAAACGAAAAGGCATTAAATCGTATCAAAATTATCAAAACGAAGTACATTAAACAGAATAATAAAAAGGTATTCATACTGACTTTTTAAAATGGATAAAAGTTTGAATGTACAGAGAGAAACTTACAAATTGTGCCTTTTTGTTTTCTTTCCTAATGACATCTTAGAGAATACAAACGATAGATACATAAAAGATACCGAGCTGACAGTTTGTTGCGAAAATATTCAAATTTTTGTACTATATTAATAAGGAAAAAAAATACAGACGTGAATCAAAATAATAATAGAAATAAGTCTTTAAACAAAAAAATATAATCAGTCGTTTACTATTTCTTTACAACGTATTTTAATCTGAAAAGAAATTCGACTCAAAAACAAAAGAATTTTATTAGCAACATGTGCATTTTTATTGCAAGACAAAGAAAGTTATGCGTCCGCCGACTGAACCGTGAGGTGCATACCAATGTTTGCAGCTCTAGGTAATAGTTTTGAAATTTTTCAACATCTCTTCCCCTACTCTAATCTTGTACACCATTATAAATCTAATCACTTATTATAAATGCTTGATCTCAATTTTCAACACCAACTTTAATATCTTAAATTTCGACTTTATTCATAGCTATAATACGATTGTCAATATTTTTCGATATGAATTATGAAATTTATATTTTTTAAGATACAGTGTGATAAGAGAGTTTTTTTTTTTTACAATAATTTCGCGTGTTGCCGAGTACCTCGAACTGTCACAAAATTGTTAATATTAAATGTGAACGCATCAACGGATGACAAATGTGAGTCATTATCTTAACTTTTATGACGACCAAGAAATGTAACTCGCGTGTAAATGTATTGTGTATCTAGTATTCATTCTGTATATTTGCATTAATTATGACATAAATTGTACGTTATTTTTTAGCATATAGTGTTTTACATAGTTTAGCATGTCTTATGAAGTATCATTGATATCTAGTATAAAAATTGTACGGTTCTTTTTTATGAAAGCCATTTGTATTTGTGCTTAGAAATGATAGATGGGATAACAAGTGAAAGAAAGGAACTTACCTTTGTTGAGTGTAACGTTTAGGGTTTTAGTAAAATAGTTGTTAGCGTTTTGACATTATCTAAATTGCACTTACTTGGTAAAGTAGATCCTCAAATTATATTCTCTCATTCAATAATTAGATACAAAATTGCGATGTAATGATTGTTGTATTACCACCGTCATTCGCCATCTGACTCAATAGCAAATAATTTGATTTACAAATATAAATTCGGTATCATAATTTTTGTTGGATTCGTGTTCATAAAACAATGTAGAGGCCTTTAAATATCTGTTTATTTTAAATATATGTGATTCATACATTTCATTAATAATAAGAAATAATAGCGATCGATTGCTTCAGTGCTGAATTTTTGATTTTATGCCTCGGAATTCGACATTTTATTCTTGTAAAAGTAAAAAAAAAACTAACTAACACTTTGACAACGAATGTATTTATCTATCTAGCGATATTTCCGTCCTATTTTTTCGCACTTATAATGTTTGGCAATCTTTATATATTTATATAAAATATATATGTCTTATTCAAAGCAATATTAGATATAAAAGGGACGCTTGCGTCATAAAAGATTGTGAATTCCGAAATTTTACAAGTTTTATCCCGTTTCCCTGATTGTAGCAATGACTTTATATGTACGATTTTAATTTTATTATGGACAAGGAAATGTAAGTTTGCTATTACTTTTAAATGAAAGAATATTTTCAAGTTGGGAATGATTTTTTTTTTATTATTTATTATATTATTCGATTGTGAAGTCACTGATGTTTTGCTTTTTAAAGAGATGTGACAACTGTACAGCGATCCGAAGTACTGGGTTAATTTTATTTAAACTCTTGGCTGTGTGTTTTTTTTTTATGATCTAATTAATATTTTTAGTTGTACGTCATTTTTTTTGTTTATCGTTTCGTCTTTCGGTTGAGTTATAGTTATTCGTCTTATTAAAATATGTAATTCTTTCAATTGTAAAAAAAAACTAATGCACATCTTGTAAATGTTGATGTTCATTGGATATTCACTTCTAATAACTAACTGTATATTTAACGTTTTATGACACCGTTAAAGTTAAACACCAAATTGCGAAAAAAATATCACGTAACTAATTATATGTATAAAAAATTGCATATGTCGTAAACTTATGTTTACATTACACGTACCGGTGATTGATTTGTAAATTAAAAAAAAAATGGCGTGCAGCACATCCGTTATATAACGCTTATGTATTTACTGTTTTGTTACTTCTTACTAAGTTAAATACTTTAAAAGGTATACGTATGTGATTAATTTTACATCGAATTAATGAAAATAATTGTAAAAAAAAATACAGTACTTAAATAGCGTCAATTATGACACATGTTATAACTTGGCATAGATGTAGAGGATAGTCTGGAAGAACACGTTGGTTACATTTTATCCCCGAGATAGTAATGGTTCAAATCGGTTACAACATTTGACAATAAATGTCATATACTATTTATGAAGACAGTTAACTGACGTGCAAATCGGTGACGGTACTGACTAGTTACCGACCACCTACCGTCTAGACTCAATGAGCGACGGGGCGCGAAAACGCTATAGTACCAATCCCATTCACCCTGAAGAAGAGCCCCCCATGGGCTCGAAACTAGTCGGCACCGCCACCGATTTGCACGTGATTTAATGTGTTTTTATAAGTAGTATATTGAAATGCGTCACGATAGTTTTAATAATTTAATAAATGTCGTTGTCAATAACTTATTTAAATTAAATTTCTCATATCCATTAAATTCGATTATAGTAATGTGTCTTACTTTATTTTTTTCATATCTATAAACAACAAAAGAATTTAAATGAATACATTCGAGACGGATTTATTTCTGCAACTTTTTTTTCCAGCATAGATTCTTTTTGCTACTATGCAATAATATTATCCAATGTCATAAATAAATATTATATCAGATTTTTTTTTTTCTAAATATCAAACGGTGCATGTCATAATGCATCGATCCTACTAACCTTTGCCTCTTTCGAAAAATGCATAATTCTAAATTTAAAATTTATTATCGTTTATCAGATTTTGATAGAAAACTATTATTTTTGGTTGTATAACATACATTGCGCGATCGACGCGTGTATTTACATAATAAACACGTGATTACCATCGACACTGAACATCGACACCGATGTAACATGCACGATCTGTTAATCACGAACTTGATGTCAGTTAACAATTATGAAAAAAAAAAAACTACTGCAGGAAATACGTCATCTATTTTAAACAGTACTTTATAGCATTCATTTTTATCATTAATTATTTAAATTGATACAGATTTTTATTAAATAACTAATATTTATATTACCGTGCCAATTAAGGTTTAGGCTTGTGTCAGGATATGATCCACGACAGTAGTTGAATGACAGGATTCGAACTATCAACCACGCACTTAACCACTAGGCTATTGACGGTAATATTACGAGAGGAGATAAAAAATACATTACATTTTAGAACGTCTTTCCATACTGACATCAATTCAGATAATGTTGGTGGCGCAAACATCGATCAATCAAGTATATTGTCATTCGATGAACATAAAAAAATTATATAGACAATATCGGTAAGCTTTTTAATTAGTGCCTACTTATTAACTGAATGTAGGTTAATAGCGACACGTAGTTTAATAATAATTTATTTATTAAATTATCATAAATAATGATTTGATTGTCCTTTAAATGTTAGATATTGCATTGTTGACGCGTTGTGTTGTGACTCATCTTCGGGCCCGGTCAATATGTCGTAGGTTACATGACGTAACACTAACATAATAATCCCACTTATTGGATGTTAATCGAATAATTCCTGAGATATATTTATACAAAAACTAACTTCTTGTTTAATTAGCAACTCACTGTAACATTCGTGTTGGATTATTTTTATTGTAATGTTTATTTATTATAAAAGTTTTAACCTTATAAAAAAATACGTAATAATTTGATAAATACCATTATCTAGATTCATCTTTAATAATTATGTATATTTCCCGTTGGACCGATTAATCGGCACAATGGGAAAAAATCCGATTCGGCCGACCGGTGGACTCAAATTGCTACTTGTTTACATAATTCCTTAGAGCTCCCTAATAGAAGGGATAGTTGATATTAAGGTACTTACTACTTACTATTTGATAGGAAACATTTTATGTATTACAATCAACTAATAACAAATCGGTATGTTATTTTGTAACGAAATAAGAAAGGGATATGACGGCATTACTTAAGCCGTGTAACAATACATAGAGTAAAATATTACACTTCCTGTTACCTAAAAAAATATGTTAACTAATAAAGGCCAACATCAATCAAGGCTATTGTAAATACGTATATACGATTGGATATGTTTTACCTTTGCAATATATCTTTTAATCAGTTTACGTAACGAACCTGTTGCCGCAGACCTCACCGTACTTTGTACTTACATAATCTACAAGCGATTTAGTAGCTGATAATGTAATTAGTAAAACTAATTAATAGTTATTAAAATTAATTAATCGATATTAATCACGATTTGTTCCTGTCACTTTTGTTCTTTACGCGGTCTAAATTCAGTCGAATATTACGCCGTAACCCTTTTATTAAAAACTCCAAGACCAAACGTTCCTTTCGACACAAGAAAATTTCATAAACTATTCATTCAACATTGAATTTATATCAAAGTAAAAAATAATTCTAAGCGTTTTGTTACAAAAAAAAAATTAGACCTTGATTTAATAACCTAGTTAGGAAATAATAGAATAGTGAATTCACTAGCGTATCACCATTGAGAACTTCCTTTGATTCTTTGATAAACAATTTTAATATCTTCCGAAAATCGTAAATGGTAGGTCGTAGCCTAGACGGGTTACTAATTCGCATTTATTAATTGTATGTATGGATGTTTGTTACCACGATACTTTAGAACGGCTGGAACGATTTGAATGAAATTTAACAGATTATAGTCTGGAACAAACCATAGTCCACTATACTTTGTTTTATAATCTAACGCGAACTGGGCATAGATTGTAACTATAAAACGTCCCAAAACAGCCGCAGGTGTTATATTATTAGTTATTGTCTACATGTGTATCATCGAGATAATTATAAGATCAAAAACTTTACTCTTATCCTGGGTTTATTACGAAGA
>JAODUI010000025.1:3833195-3864535 GCA_027563995.1 Papilio gigon
TTCACAAACGTCGAACGATTTTCTGACCATTTCATTGAAATATATATTCGATTTTATTTTCGATTCCAATAATAATTACGAACACGTATCCTTGTTGTTCGTGACACATCTGACATACTGGGAAAATTTGAGTGTAATTGAATATAAAAATAAAAGACGATATAACGATATGGGTGCGACATGAGTTCGCTATAAATTTTTTTCAATCATTAAAATTCAGAGACTAGTACGAAGAAGAGCAAGAACTGGCCAGCGCGGAGTGAGTCGTACGTCCTTGACTTTTTGATGCATTGCCTAGAGTGGACCGCGCTGCCAGTAGACACACATCATTACATATTCATCAACATATTTCACGCGTAATGTATGTATGCCCTCACTTCCTCGTCTTTTGGTATTTGAATTTTTCGGGAACTACATATTCCGTTTTTGGTCGTAATTATATTAAGTTTTAAAAATAATTAGTAAGTCTCTGAAAATCTATTCTTTAAAAGTCATAATATACGGTATGTGAATTTATTTACTTTAACATTTGTTATGAATGTTAAAACTTCAATGTCTCTATGTTCAATTCATAATTTTTCAATATGCCACGAGGAGTACCTACCGTAGAGTTTTGTAATCTTATATGATGTAGCTGATGCTAAATATCAAATATCAATGCAATCATATATGCTAACAACTGATGAGTAATATATTACAATCGCAATGAATATAGAAAACTTGTTTGCTTGTTGAACATTTTTGAAAAAGTATGTTTCGCAGCGTGCTTATCACGCGTTTATGTCTTTTGTATTAAAGTATTACTCAAGCTTTCTATCTCATAGTTGTAAGCGTTTATCGTCTTATAATTCACGATGATTTATTGTTTATTATTATCTCATTACATAACTTGCTAAAGGATATTAAGTATTATACAATTTCAAGGCATGCGCACCCTGAAGGCATAAGGAACTACCAAATGTGTGATCAACACAGGAACAGGGTGTATGTGTCAACGCAGGCGCGGGCGCGGACTGGTAGGTGTGTGTCGAGTTCCGAGGTGCATAAAGTGTCCAAGGGTGAGTTGCTGTTGGCTGGTGGCGGCGGCGGCGGTGGCGGTGGCGGCGGTGGCGGCGGCGCGCGGGCGCAGCCTCTGCGGCTATAAGTAGGAGGTGCGCGCGCGGCGGCGAGGTTAGTCGCCGTTCGGCAGCGCGTCGCCTGCTGTGTTATTCTTCCCCGCCGTCCCCCGCCGGTGCGTTCCACTACCCCTCGAAGTACCCACGCACTCGCCTTTCTCACACGATCACCGGCGATCCTCGTTTGCGCAACCTAGTTCAAAACCGAAAGGTCGCCACTATTGGCATTTAGCGCTCTTTGACATTAACGTTGCATTTGAATGTGTGATGTAGCTTCCTCATCGAGCTTCAACTGTCTGTCGCAACTGTGTGTCGTTTGGGAAAGGCGCGTGTGCTGACGTGAGGTTTCTGTTGCAGTCAGCAGCCCGCAGCCCGCAGCCCGAGAGAGCCGGGCCGTGCGCACGCTACCGCACACACCAACGCTACCCAGCCGAAACTCCAACATGCTCGCCAGGACACCACTGTAAGTCTAATATCTATATATGTTCCGTACTAATCTATGGTTATTTTAAATACAGCTGTTATTAACAGTAGTAGTAGTATGATCACTTTCTAAATCAAAGCTGATCAGTAATGGCCTGCTTGAAACCTGTCAGTGTGATATCACTTTCATCGACTGTATGCATAGGTGAATCTTACGCAGCCAGCGAGCTTTATGTAATACCACTCGCTAGATGGCTCGGCTCGTCTTTTGCCGATAACGCGAAAATTTGATCTGATTTCTCGTGAGGAAATCAGGTGTTGGTTGCCCAACGGCAGCTGACTGACATCACGAATGAGGGCGCGTGTTTCTCAATGAAGGCTGCGAAACGTTGTTTTAAAATATGCAAGACTCAGCGCGGTCGCATATTGTTCCCACAACGAACTTAAGTGTTCATACCATCGCTCCGCCCCTAAAATGCGTTATACGTTTTTACCTACCTGTAGCTATTACAGAACATAAAGTCAAGTAAGAAATTAACACAACTTATTTCACAATTCCTTTTAATCTACAAAGTTTTGCATGGAAAATAGAATGGGTGTTTCAATGTACATTAACAAAACATTAAATGTACAAGAGTTTTAAAGTTAACTTATAGTTAAAAGTTATAAAAGTCATAAAATGTCGTTTGCAGAAATTCATCCAAGGCAGGGCTATGTTTTCAATCCACACTTTCAAAGCTCAATTTGGTCACGGATGAGAGTACCGGTTTAGCATTAAGCTTAGAATTCAAAACATATTGTTGCAACATTTTTCTGTGACCCGCGTCGCAAGCTTTAACTCGTGCATGCAACTTACCAGTAATTTACAGTCAATGTCACTTGTATTTCCATAAACATGTCTGTGTAAAATGAGTATTGCCGAAGCTGATGAGTCAACCGGATTTACCAAAGAAATTATTGCCTTTTAATGTCTGATAATTGAGTTGCGATGAAGACGAAATGCCTTTTTATGCAACACGGGAAAGATATTTAGAAGACGACTGAGTTGACTACATAAATATTCGATAATAGTCGTACACGAGACGCTTTTGTCAAACTCTCTCTGTTAAGGTTTGCGTCATAAGACGCTAAATGGCTTTTCGAAAACACAATAGTTTAGGCATCGTGTTTGTTTTCTTGCACTAAAGTGCCAAATCCAGCGGTACAGGTGTGTTGATGACTAGCCACTATGTCACAACAACCTCGACTTTTATTAATTTAGGAAAGTTCACACGTCTTGTGACTTTGCTCATAAAATTAGATGTACGTCACATTTATGTAGCTTTGTGTATGACGTTACGCGTCTGATGGACACTTTGTAAACGATTTGTTTGTTAATACTGTGACAATGTAGATTGTCGCAGTTTCTATCAAAATTGATGTTCTTTGATGATTGTTTTTTAATCTATTACAGGATCATTAACCATAAAGTTTATTTTAAAATTTTTAATTCTTTTTCATAAACTGCCGTCTATACAATTTTAGAACATTTCATTTCATAATATTATATTTAAAAAAAAATATCTTCGAAAGGTATTTTTATCTGTAAAAATTACTTTTTTTTATTTAAATAAAATAGACCGTTTTACAATTATAACTTTATTAGTTTTTTATTACTTAATATTTTCATTGAACATCTCGTAAGAAAGTGGGTTAAGTATTTATAACTAAGTTTTCGCACAAGTTATTAAAACAAAGCGCGATTATTCAAGCGTATAATTCCTAATTACGTCAAACATTCCGGCCTACGTCTGTATGATAACATATCTAACTTTCGCTGTCAAAATGCTAATATAAACACGGCTTAAATTTTGTCACTGCTGATGCGTAATTCGATTTAGGTGTTATTGGAATACAAAACAGAATTGAAATTTCTCTGCGTTACAGATTCGGCTATGTAACGCCAATAAAGTGTACTTGAAAAGAAAGTAACCATCAATAGATATTTACACCACGTTCATTCGTTTACTGAACACATTTCGTAACTAATGATTCGAATTTATAAACGCGTGTGAAAGCATTCAACAATTACACGCACTGTGACGTTCACTATTACAATTTTATTTTTAAATTTACATCACACTTTTCAATGTGTCTATTGTCCGTCGTCGTTTTAATCTTTTATTATTAAAAACATTTTCATATAACAGTTTTATAGATATAACAAGTAACTTAGTAATTTCTAAGTATTAAATTATACAATTCATGTATTTCATTCGAATCTTTTTATGTTAATCGCAAGTTAACCTTGATTTTAAGTTTTTGATTTAAAATAATTTAAAGAATTCGATCAAAGAATTCTAATTAGAATTAAAGGTTGATTGTATAAAAACTGCGTCTAAACTTTTGACATTATAGATTCTCGAATAAATTACATTAACAATATTAACATATTAACTACGTTTCATTAAAAGTAAAATAATCAATAGAAGAAGCATTACAGGAATACTTTGAAAACATATTACGTACGCATATATTATAGGCGTATTAAATAGGCTGACTGTAGAATTTATCACGTTATGGTCTGTTTTTGAATATGAGCAGAAAACAATCGTGAGTTAATAATTGGTATCCCAAGTTAAATACTTAATAAAAATAAAATATTCAATTCGATTCCATTCCGTTGGTTTGTGATCGTGTCGTGTCCATGCAGTGGTCGTCGCGTGATGGTAGCGCGTTGCGTCGTCACCGGCGCGACTCGTCTTCGACTCTGTTCGACCTTCACTTTCGCTTTTTACGTGTTCCGGCGTATCTCAGCGCGTGTGCCTTGTCACGATGTCCGTTGCTATTATTTTATTAATTACGAACCAGTTAGGTTGGAATTATTAATAGGAAGGGATAATTTAAATAGCGGTATTTATTGAGTTATTAACCGTATAAAAGTTACTTTTTGTCGCAAATAAATGTTGGTTTCGTTGGCCTTCAAATATCAAACGTGGGTAATTATATTCGAAGCCGACTGTCGGATTTCCGAAGGAATACAATCATTGACTGTTTATCAATATATTTAGACATAATTAAGTTAATTTTGATATAATACGCAGGAACAAGGCTATGGTCAACAGCTAACATAACAACACAACTTATATTAGTGGACGCAGACCAGGCAAATAACTTTGGGCTCTCTTGATTTCCAAAAACATTTCTAATATTTCATATAATGCATTTGCCGATGTCCCATCTAAACCTCTGCTATTAATTTGTCACTGATTACGCAGTCACTTGTCACAATGTACTAAGATGTATGACATTAGTTAGAACATACTAAATGTTCCAACCTTGTCATCATAATTATTGAAATTAAAACTTTATGCGACTAGTAATACGTAATATTTTTGGTTACCCTTCGTCGATTTCTTTGGAAGTGATATATTTGTTTTTTACTTTCACCTCAAGTGTTTCTATAGAAATGAGAAATCACCTTTACACCTTCGACCAGTAGTATCGCGACTATGAGACATCACTTTCGATACGTATAAAAGATTAAGAACGATCTCAAGTCTGGTAATCAAATGAGTATCACTGACACAACAATGTTAAGTGTTTAAAGTTAAATAAATACTCTATTAGAATAGCAATCCTTTCATGTTTTAACGGCAATAATAAAAGTTGTGCAATAAAAAATCGACTGATTAATTTCAACCGATGACCATTTAATTATTTACGGTCGGCACGTGTTCGAAATTCAAACATAAATCATTTACCAAACTTTTTTTATTGTTGATTAAAGTACACCTTCATCATTTCGTGTAATCTCCTTAAATATGTGCACAAAGCTTTGTTAAACATGGGAAACAGGAATTCACTATTCCTCGTAGCCATGTAATAATTATCGTTTTGTATGACATATGGTTTTACATCATCGGTGAATGATGCGAAACAATAACGAGAATGGAGTTGTGAGAAATTTCTATTGCGGGATTCTGTCACCTAATATATTACGTACTCAGTCGGCAGCAAACATTCTATCAGTAAGCTATTCAAAACTGTAATCTATCAATGTTCCTAATTCCATTCACAAAAATTCATTGGTTCTGGATTTTCGGGTAACAAGCATGAATAACTTTTCGTAATATTCAATCATGCATTCAGCGAAAACAGCTTGATTATATGAGTGGTCGAGTTTGATGCTTTGCACTTTCTACATGTTGATATGTCAAGGGCAGCCAGCAGCGTGTATCGGCGACAGCGCGACGGGTCACGACCCATCGGAGCTAATCCCGCCACTCTTGCGTAACCACCAAAAACACGTCGTACTCACCAACTTTGACATAATTAAGCTTGTTTATCCGCGATAGAAACCAGCCTCTCGGAACCTGCTCTACAACTATTTTTATTGCTTGCCCACCGTTATAACATTGATACAATCTTATACCATAGTTCCAGCTCGCTCGAGCTTGAAGCGGTAAATTACTAAAGTTATTTTCACAGCACGTGCTTATATTTTTATCACAGTTTATACTTTAACTAAATTTAACTGATCATTGTTATCTCATCTCCTAAATACATCTTTCACACACCTCTAGTTTTAACTGAACGATCAAACATTACTAAGTTTAACTGACAGTTAATTAACTGCATCCAAGCGTAAGTTATAACTGTGCAGTTAACCATTTAACTTACAAGCGATCAGTTATTACTGGAAGTGTGTACATGTATTGTTAAGTTATTATTCCAATACGTTACTTAGATGTTGGTCCTGTAATACGGTAGGCAATAAATAAGAATATAAAATAATAAATTGTTGGAATGTGGTAAGTTGTAATTCTATGCAACTTATCGACGCCAAGGCAAGAATGTGGCTAGGTCGTGACCTAAATGTTTAATTTGTCTTACATTTGCTTGATGAAACGTCACTTTCAAACAAACCTATACATCAACGATTAAATGATAAGTAAACAATTAAATAAAACTCAAATTCTCCAAATGTTAATTCTGCAAAGCGTTCCGTTCAATATGAAACATTCATTTGTTTTGGATTTAAAAAAAATATATTTTAATATAAAACTAAGTCTATAACGTAATAGAGAAAGGCGCGGTAGTCACTTTCAATGTAAAATATAATTGTGATTTCGTGTTACCTATCCATTGTTTACAGCCAACGTATAATAATTACAAGCGCGTAATTTCTTGTGAAATAACTTTTGTTACTATAATAATAAATTAACTTGTATTTAGACATTGTCAAGATTTAAAAAAAATAATTATATCGTTTAGAAATCCTTTGTATTATAGTTAACAAAAAAATGGTGAAAGTGTAACTAATGAACGTGAAAATGTTATTAACAGAAATCATAATACGCACTTGACATGCAATACGATTTGGTCACCTAACTCTTAACGTTCAAATGGAATGACCTTTCGATATATGTAAATAAGGAGTTGTTCTCTATTATGCAAACATATTTGAATGCTTGATTTTTTTTTATTAAAATCACTTTGCTCCGTCGACGGACAAGACTAAACAGATACCGCGTTAACTAGGCATTCAAATATATTAAAATCTTTGATTGCCCTTAACAACTAAGAACACAAAACTTGTAGTAAGATATTGACAAAATGAACACTAATTAAAATGCTCAAAACGTCCCGTAAGATGACATTTTAAACACGTTCGAAACTTCAACTACGTAGTCAATAGATATAATAGAATGCGAACAGAATAGATGTTTGAAATACAGGCAAACAATGTTTGCGCAAACTGCATTATATCATCGGGTTTCGTAAGATCATTTCGCGCATCTCTCGAGGAGAAAAAGCTAAGGTGTGTCATAAGTATTTGACATTGGATTAAATCTGTTGCGTCACTGACATTAAGCGATCTGGGTCCGGGTCCGATCCCTGATTCATTTATGGCAGAAACAGAAAACTCGGTTGTATATTTTTACCATATTATGATTATAATGTTATCACTTTCGGTTTCGACCAGTTTCACTTTCCTGCCGATGACCTTTTGCGGAATGTGATGAGATAACGAATGAATAAAACATAAACCATTTAGTTTTGTTTATTACATTAAGACTGGGCCTATAGGATTTGTTTCTAGCTTTGTTCTCTCGGGACATCTTTGACTATACACTTTTATTACTTATTTATATTATAAAGGCAATATATTTTTAGGTTATGATTTGTAATCGAGTAAGAATAGAATGCATATACAAGTCGAATCAAGTAAAGCGTAGCCGGCACGCCCGTGTGATTGGTTAGATGGATTTGACCTTGGCTCTTTCTAGGTCCATGGTCTGTTAAGAACGTGACGAAAGCTCTTCGTTTATTGTACTTGAAATTAAATTTATATAAATATACTTCTGTAATAATATAGCTATTATATAAGGTAACACTTTGAAACTACATATATGCATAATTGTCTTGAATATTAACGTATCACTATCTATCCTTTTATTTTTATTTACGTCTACATCGTATGTACGTAAATATAAAGCCATAAGTAATATGTCCATATGCTAATTTACAGTGTCAGTGTTAGATTGATAATTCTTTAACGATGTTGAACTTTCTTTAACGGACCTGGACAATAGAAACGGCTACGTTCTGTTTTTATAAATAAAGTAATTACTGGTGATTTTAAAATCAATGTTTGTCAGGAATAAAATATTGATATTTAAACAAAGGACGTTGCGTTAAGAAAACACATGGAGGTTGCACACGATACGAACGCACGAGCAGTTCCTGTTTACGACACATGTTTTGTGAGGTAAAAGTTGATTTTCTACTTGGAGAAGCGTAGGTATTTAGCAATCATGAAACCTTGACATGAATGGATACGGGAGCATAGAGAAATTTAATCCGAGACCCTGTTCCACTTTTTAGGGAACATACCCTTGTTTTCCTTATTACTCCTTCGGTGTACCGAAATTAATCTCCAGACGTTTCAGGCAATTTGTAAAGGCAAATAACATTCCTGCGAATTATTTAATTTATTGTTACAATTTATTTATTTATCGATATGGCTGATGCGTAACGACTACAGAGAGATTACTATCTGAAGTAGCGTATAGGATATTACTTTTTTTTTTTTTTAATTTGAAACGAAGGAAGTTCTGGGCAAAAGCTAGTAGCTATATGCGGTGGTAATCGATTTCTTTTGTTTTGGCTATAATCGAAAAAATCGAAACGGTGAGTTTTGACGTCACCCGTTGAAAGCGGTGGGGTCAACATTTATTGCATGTCCGTGAGATTTCTCGAGCTTTGTTCATCGCGAAGTGCGCAACAGTTGCATTCCATTCGCATACTCACAGCATATTTCACGCTATTTTGAAATTGCTTATGAGAAAATATAATTTTTTTTTTAAATTTCAAAGACATACTTGTACCTGCCGGATGAAATGTCTTTTGTGTATACATGCATATATTTTTATTAGCTAAAACTTGATTAATGTTAAGATACGCGAATCGTGATATCTAAAAAAAAATATATCATATACGTATCTTTATGACATGCTCTGTATTTCCCGAGATAAACACATATAATATCTTAGATATATTGTAGGTATAATGTAAAGATAAAACTCAACATACAAAGACAATATAGGTAGGTCCGTGTGAGGCGTAGAGCGGCGCGGTGCGTGCTGCGGATGCTCAAAGCGCTTTATGATTCAGCTCACGCGCAACTCGCCATCCTACGACAGCAAAATATGTCGTGTTTTACTCACTTATAAATACATAATTAAATTCAACATAAAGTTGTTTTACCATTTATATTTTATTTATAAGTATATAGTGACTGGTGGAATTGAACAGGATTAACTTTTCACTTCTGAGTCCGTTAACGAAGAGTCAATGAGATTTTCAAATTCAAAAATTTAATACCCATAGCTTCAGTTGGTACGTCGAGAAAAGCAGTAATCTTGTTGCCTACGTGACAATCAAATGTTGTATACTACGAGCTTTAAAGAAACAGAATAGAAGCCTAAACACGTTTAAGATGATAGTGCAGTGTTTCGGCACATACTTTTGGTTTACGACCTTCTATTATAATTCACTTATCTATTAGTGACCGGAAGGGCGCTAGATGCGGGTGGCACAGGACTGGTCATCGTGGTACGGGGGAAGCCTATGTTTAGCATTGGACTACCTTAGGCTAATAATGATGATGTTTACTGACCTTAAGTAGTCGCTGATATTTAGAAATGTTACATATCTTAGACACGTAATGTTTTAAATATGACTCATATAAAATCCGCAAACTAACAACAATGTAGCGGTCTCATTGTCGGCGAGGTCGGCAGCAAACACATATCATTATATTGTTTGAGACCCACGTTAATTTTATAAACATCAACTCCATCTTCACTGAACATAAAATCTTTACTATTATAGCTTAAAGCTATGTGTCTAAACCAACCTATACAAAAAGAGTTTCTTATGAAAATCGTACCTAAGAAATATTGTAAAATCTATTATTTAAGCTTAAATTATTTGAAAGGTGGATAATTTACTTTGTAACATTAATTCATAATAATCGTACTATGTTATAAATGCAAAAGTTTGGATGGATTGATAGATGCTTTTTATTAATTCCGCACAGTCAAAGTCGCGGGCGACAGCTAGTAAACGATATTATAAACACGTTTCTATTGATTGCGATTTGGGAAAATACCATTTCTCGTAATTTAGTAAACATTTCTAAGAAACAATTAGAGGTATATGCTATCCATCATGATATATGTCGTCGATTGATAATATGCATTAAATAGATTCACGCGATATTCGTGATAAAAAAATTAAGCCACGGAATTCCCCAAATGTAAGATAAACCGAGTCATTTTAGAATAAGGAAAAATACAAGACTGACTTTAAAATCGTTCTTAGTATACACTGTAACTTTTTTGTCAGATATAATTAAAACCTTTAGGTTAGTAGGTGGTTAGGTTAACCCTGACCACCCTGGAATACGATCCTGGGTAGACAGCAACATAGCATAACGAAGAGTTATGAGTGCAGTGGACCACCGGTGCATTCCATTGGAGATCCCGTAGCCGCACCAATCACATTAGAGTTAGGACACCGTTTTAGAGAGGTTTTAGTAGGAAAACCCTACATAACCCTGTTCCACACTAGGAACATTTCAGTATTTTTATTAGGATTTTCCGGTGAAACCAAAAAAAAATTGTTAAAGATTTTGGTTGATGTAAAAATTGTAGAAAGCGCAATATAATACACACAATTCAGTTGACCACACTAGCAATAATAATAAATTTAACGCATGTACCACCCATGTGAACGAGGTGAAAGCTGTAGGTTGCGGGTAAAATATTAATTCTAAAATAAGTATTATTGCGCACGTTTGCAGTATCCAGTATGTAGTAAATTTTATTCCGAAATACTTACATTCGGTACAGATTTATCGCTTACAAAAATTGTCTTGATCGCCAATATCTCTTTGCACAATACTGCGTTGCAACATTAAAAAAAATAATTGTTAATTAATTTTTATTTAAACAAACGCCCTACAAACATAATGTACGTTAGTTGAGGTACGGAAATCGGCACAACTTTTACGTAATTATAATGTTAACTAAATTAATTTCTTCACTTTGTTATGATACTCTATACGATTTTATTTAAACATGTGAATTATTTCAATTTGATATGTCATGGAAATTAACAAGAAGTAAATTACAAATTTTAACAGACATATAATTTGATCACTTTCGTATTTTTTAGGATATCATAAAGTGCGAAGAGATATAAAACTAACCTTTAAAATTAGAAATCAAGCAATTTATGGTACAAAGGTTTTATGAACTAATAGAAACTTTTTTGTCATTTGGACACTAAACATCACACTCATAATTTCAAGACTTTTTGTTCCCTATATCGGAACCTTTAATCCGTTAGTAATATCGAATCACGGACATGTATGTGTTTGCGTTCAGCGCACGTAGGAAGTATTAATTGTTACGTGACGACCATAAGGTATAAAGCAAGGTCGATGAACCTGATTACCGTTGAAACCTTACAATCTGAAATGATTGATTTATGGTACCCATATACCGATCCTCAATTTATCGATGCCATGATTTATCGAACACGATGATGAGGGTTGACATGTTTAATTTCTAATATAATTTTTTTGAAAAAAATCTTATGAAACTTAATTTATGGATTGGCTAGCATCGGTCATCGATATAAAAACGCGCTATTTAGACTTGTACATACGAAATATCATCTACAATATAACTTAAACGAGTGCGCACGGAAATGCAATTAATTTCAAACAGCACCGGTTAAGGTCCGACCCTTGAAATGGTCAACGAAATCAATTACAAACGCAATTGAAGCGTAAACGAGACAGCCTTTATGAGCCTTTACAAGTATTATCAAACTAGTGCTATAATAATTTTAATTTGTATAATAAATTAGCAAAATTTGAAGAAAAGATGACTTAATTCGTTCAAAATTTGTTATTTGTCTCGTTATCTTTGATTGCGAGTGAAAGAGACAAGCGGCATGGCAATCAGTAGTTGGTTACGGTTACATATCGGTCAGCGTACGTTCACCGGTGACCTCGGAGTGTACGACAGGCAAACCAGACCTTGTGTCAGGATACTGCCTTACACACAGCAAATGTTTACTGTCGCTGTCGCCAATGTCTCACCTCGCCTCCGACCACGTCAATGAATGCTGCAGGAAGTTTCCTATTGTTGGAATTGGAAAGCTTCATTTAATAATAAAACAATTCTTAAATATTGAAGAAGGTTAAACTTTCGTGAGATATATTATACCGACTACTTATGAAAACGGCAAAACTCACTTGTATCGGCAAGTTTCGAATCTGGGCTCTTCTTCAGGGGAGTGGAAGGACTAGTCAGTACCGATACCAATTTACACGTGAGTTAAGCCGTTTCTGTAAGTATTGTAATTAAGCAAGTTCATATTTTTTTTGCCACTTTGTCCTTTGAGAGAACTTCGAACGGAGTTCGAAGTTGTTTAGGTATTGGGTTTATGAATTCCAAGCAACATTTTAATACAAAATTTGCAAGGCATGAGTGTAATAGGGTCCGGTAACTGCCGATAGGATTTGTATGACCGGGCTGTCGGCCAACACTCTCAATAACGTTTTGTTTTTTCTCACCTTGAAACAGCTCCGTTGAGCTGAATTACCAATATAATGATTATTGTAACGTACTTTCTAATATTACTATTTATTGCGTGATTCGGATTATTTAACTAATATTTAACTTTGTCACGTTTAAATATAATTTTCAAACATTTATAAACTGTTATACACTTTTGATGCTCAGCTCTTTATTTGCGTGCAAATTTCATAGTATTGGACATAATTGGTACTGCTGCATTGTAACAGTGCATCGTATTGTAAAGATATCATAAATGTTGTAAAGAGCTTGTACTGTATGTGCACTTTATACAACAGCGTTTTATTCTTTACCGGAAAACGGAACAAAAATCCATTGTGTTTAATTATCATTGAATTATACTTACGGAAGTTGTATACAATGTAAGTATCCATACACTGGTTCTACACAGCAGGAATTGATAAGATTTCATAGAACGTCTTTTAATTGTAAAAATATTAATAACTTTCAGTTTAATAATTAAGATTACAATAGAGTTAAGTCGGAGCACATTAATAAACGATGATGCTTTCGGATTCTCAATCTATATCTCGTAGTATATTTTCGTTCGAAATTTAAAAAGGAACTTATCTTTTTTTATGAAATAAACAGTACGAAATAATAGCTGGCCAGCTTTAAATGGATGGAAGGTAGTTTTACACGGTTTATGAGTACCTAATTGGCGTTATTATAGTTCTGATGTAACATTGTGTATTCAGTGACACCTTGACATGGTAATACGAGTCCGTGCTTCAATAACGTGATGGAATGGTACACTGAACAGCGCAATTCGCTACTAATATTTTAACTTTCAGTTATAACTGATTCAAACTACCTTCATAATAAATAGCCAAGTTTGACGACGTAAAACAATAAATATAGAGACATTAGTTTTTTATAATACGATTAGTTGTTTTCTAGAATTTACATATTTTAATAAAATGCCGTTTAACAACTTATAAAATAAAAGGTATCGGCTTGTGACGTACATAGTATGAAATGTGAATATTATATCGTTCTTTTAACTGTCTCTAGATATTTATAATTCGTATAAATCCGACAAAAAAAAAACATTTTAAAATAACTTCGGCCAGTATCTGACATTTCACACACTACCACAATAAGAATCATTTAAAGGTTATTTAGCAGTCATTTTAGGACTCCCTTAGTTATCGTTAAGCGATTCCGATTGTAAAAGTTAACGTTTGTTCGTGAGATTTTTAAACTTGCTTTAAAGTACTTTAACAATTAATTAAAAGTCTAGATGGCGTTGTATGCGTATGGCAATATGTATATTTGTTGCCATATTCATAGAATTCATTACATGTTCATCGAGTCAAAGAGTGAGTTGGGAATCCTAGCATTTCTGTATAGTATATTTAAATGTAGATAGTTAGAGGGCATGTCCGTGTGAGTGCATTGCTAACCCAGTGAGGTTGGGTTACCTCAAGTGTTAAGTTGCGTATTATTAAATATGTAAATACGACATAACGCTAAGATGAAGGTGTGGGAAATGTTGATAGTCCTTGACCTACTCATTGTACAGGTGGAATTGGACTCCCACGAATAACAATCGCCGTTTCTGTCCAAAATTACGCTTTGGCAACGCTTGGCACACGAGCTTTCAGCTAAAACCTGTCTCCCACCGGTTTTCTGTTACTTTTTGCTTAAATGTCAACTCTGCATTTTTAAACGAGACTATTTTATTTTATACCGATTTTAAATGACTCTTTATTAGATGATTATGCATGGACGATCAAAACCTGCTGGCGGTGGGTAATTTCGATAACACTACGTCCTGTTACATTTTATAACATCATGTTTTTGATATTTTTACATCTACCTCACACTAAAACAATCGGCTGTTTGGTATTTCACGATTGCCAGTACGCATTTTATATCGCAATGAAGTGATCATTACATTACATTTGTTCATTACTACACACAAAATAGACCGTGAGATAAAACGAAAACTTAATTTCCTAACGCAACTTCATTGCTTGCTTGCTAGTACATAATTGTACAACAAGGTATTTCTATTAATCACGGCATAAAAAAACAAATGAAAGAGATTGCAGTGAGCAAACGGCAAACGTTCTAATATTGCGGATAACTAAAAACAAAAAAGGTAAAAATCTAAATCTAAATCTATCAAATCTAAGAAGATTAAATATAATTGAGTTTAAGAATGTTGTTTATCTGTCAACATTACTTTACCAATAAGAGCTGTATAAGGAGACAATGAAACAGATTACCAAAGCGAATCGCTTATCTCTAATTTGGCGGCTCGGGCACCGCACGAGTCACGAGATGTAGTGGAGTGTAAAGGGATGTGGGTAGAGGGCACTGCTCGACGCGCAGTCAGATTGTCCGTCAAGATATTTGAAAAATGAAGTACAAGAGGTTATGTGTTTAAGCTAGTATAAATGTGATGGTATAGGCGACTTATGAAATGACGATTTGAATGTGTAACATGGCGTCGTAGTTTTTTTTTTGTACGTTGAAATATATCGACAATTATATACAATAAATTGTTTATATCAAAAAGTTTAATTACATAGTTATTGCGTGTTTTATGTTGTGTAATACATTGCCTGTGATATTAGGTGTACAGAAGGTCATCCCTCCTTATAAGTTATGAGACAAAGCAATGTATATAATCAATTTCTATTGTTAACTGTGACCTCAATTTTCATACGTTACTAACATTTACTTGACATTATCTTGTAGGTGTTCGAGGCATGGTTAAGTAAAGTTTCTGTAGTGTCATTTAGTGATAAATAAACGTTTTTGTTTTTTGAGAAATGGACTAGACAAATATGAATTGACGCATATATTCATGTGTTCCCCTCTAACCGCGATGTTATTATGTATGAATGTTTAACCACAATGCTAACATAAATATCTGTTACAAAAGCATTACGTAAAGTTATTTAAGGATGTCCAGGCTCTCAAAGAGCGTGCATCCACTTCACATATTTATGTAAACAAGTAAATGCCTTGTATTTTGTTTCATTTTTAATGACACTAATATAAGTATGTCGGCTTGTCCATTTATAATAAAATACATATATTCTTATTTTAACGATTTCATATTATTAAATTGGAGTTATTATAATTTTTAAATGTGACTTTGAAGGCTTAAAAGGTTGTGTAGCTTTGAACCTTGGATCGGTTTCCGGGTGACGCGTATTTAAATACTTTTATCGGAAATCAGTCAATAGCGACAACTATCTTTTACTTGTAGGTAAATTGACATCGATGGAGATTTACTGAAAAAAAACCTATGAAGCGTTGATAGTCTAATTGTAGAATGTACTGATATCCGATCACGTAGTCGAGAGTTCGAATCCCGCCATTTAACTATTGTCTTGAGCTTTCAGCTAGATTGGAGTGATTCAAAAGAATTACTAGTAAATTAACTGACGTTTTAATATTTCTATATATAAAAAAAAACTGTGTTAACATTTAAAATAATTATAACTGATGTTCACATAGTACAGTTCGTTGAGAATAACTTCCTTATTAGGCGGTCGAGAGTCAGCGCGCCACGTGTACTGTTGGTTGAATAGCCGGGTTGTCGAACCCCGGTGTAATCGAGTCACGCAAATCGTAGTTACGACATGCACGAACCATCGTCTGGGGACATTAGGCGTGGAGATGACGATATTGCTTTATAATGTACCTCTCGGACCATTGCTACTCTGGTTTAACTTCGTCTACAATCTAATTGAATCGCATGTTTTGTTCCCGTACATCGCTAGAAAAACACCAATAAATACTTAATGATTTTTCTCATCAAAGTTATACAAATACATTGGTAGTTCTGGATATCAGTTATCTTCATTTTACCATTTATAGCAACCGGTTGACTTACAACGCTGAGTTTAATATAACCTAAGGTCAATTTGAAGAACCGATGTAACCAGTATACTAAGATCTTCCTTTCGTTCAATTATAACTTTTAATGTAGACGAATAAACAAACTAAGTGTTGGTTCATATTAAAATGGTTCAAGTAGATACCTACGCTCACCTAGCCTTGCTCTTAGTGCGACCTTACGTCTAGTGAAATTGAACCAGTACGATAGTACCAGTTCTGTTGTGCTCGTGTATGGAATTGAGGCTAAGTTATTCAATTGCATCGTCTATTTTCCCTAACCACGATAGCCTAAATAATCAACGTAATGTATTCGATCTTACCTCATACTATATTATGTTTCAAATTCTATAACACGCATTATGCTAGCCACATACGTTAGACATGACCTCACATATGTAAACATCAGGCAAATCCTAGCGTGTGTTACTAAACTACAGATTGACAGTGAGACGAGCAAAATCATAACCGTTATGGCCAACGTAAGTTTGGTTACGTAGTAATGAACATCCGTACCTGAAATCCCGACCGATTTCCGCGTCTCATGGCAACATACGCAAGAAATATCTCGGAAGTCAAGTCCTTCCGACTTCAGTAATTGTATTAATTTGTTATGCGATATTGAAGGTAGGTTCTCGGTAAAATTCTTAAGCTTATTGGTTGGTTTATTTTTACGAAAAAATATCACGTCATTTTTTTTAATTTATGGAAAATTTATTCACATTAAAAGTGCAATGAAACTTATAGACATGAGTAAATAATACTAGGTGTAAATACAAACCAAGTTTTCATAACTACTAAATAGTATATGTATAGAAATGAACGAGAATGTATTCAGCTAGCGAAAGTGATCGTCACGTACTGCTCTATCGACTTACACTTTCGTTGTATTTGTGCGCGTCATTATTTCACCTACGCTCGAACCAGCTTCCGATAACGTATTACCACGTTACAGTTTTTTATATTTCACTTATATCATTACGCTCTTTTTGAAAATACCTTTGGATTAACGACAAACAGACGGTGGTACAGTTTAAAATACTATGCGTCCATACATATATACGTAGTAGAAGTAAAATGGATAAATACTTTTCTATGATATTGTTATTTACTTGCGCAAGTAACACTTACTACCAAGCAATACATTCCTGTAGATGAGTCATTGCTTTTTGCTTTAAGTAACAATGAACACGCTCAGCCTTCTTACGCCCCGCTGCAACAGTCAGATGTCGTCTAGATGACTCATTGGATACTAACTCGTATTATATCGTAGGCAAATACCATACTAAATTATTTGACAAAACATATTACAAAGATATCTTTGTTTCAGGTTCATTTTAATCTGCATCTACACGGTATGTGCGGATGTAGATATCATCACGGAACCGCGACCAGGGGAAGAATATGTATTGGTCAGTTCTGGCCAACAAACACCGTTGCGAACTTTCGAAACTGCACACAAGATACCCGAGAAACACCCACACCATCGGATTCTAAAACAAGAAGAGAGCAATGATAAAATTATTAAAAAATTGCATAGCGGTAAAATAAAACACCCGACCGAAGGCATTGTCTCCATTGAAGAGGACAAAAAGGCTTTATTTAAAAAGGGTCAAAAGATTAAGGCTACCGAATCCATAGAAGTTGATATCCCTGTGTCGAAACTGGAAGATATAAAAATAAAGGAGAGCGCAAAGAATGTAGAAACAAATCCAAACTTGGCAGTTGCTTTAGAAGCAATGTCTGAATCTGGTAAACTAAGTAACAAGGCTAGTACGACTACTCAAAAACCAGTTTTAACGACAGAAGCCATCGGTACCACTAAGGCCTACGACTACATTCCTATCAATTTCGATACCATAGATGATATTAACAGTGGATTACTATCTTCTAACATTAAACTAGAAACAGCGGGCACCGAACAGAAACAACATTCACGGATTCAAATTAAGAAAGGTCCTAATGGACAAGATTATGAATACGAATACATCTACTATTACTATGACGAAGACGAAGATAGTAAGAAGGAAACTAAAGAAAAACCGACAACAACTACAGAAAAGATACCAGAACCTACTGTAAACTCCCATGACGGGCCAGCGAAAGTAGAATCTGAAAATCAAATTAACAAAGAAAGTAAAAGAAGTAAATACAGTACCATTGATCGATCGAGCGTAACAACTGCAGCTACGGCAGAAGTACAAAATGAAGTTCTACCTGCTGCCACTAGAGGCCGTTCACGTGGTCGCCCTAACTTTGCTCCCGTACCAGTGGAGGAAGAAATTGAAGATGAAAGGTATTTATTTAATATTTAGTTACATCTTTTTCTTTTAATTAAATATTAGTTATCGTTTGGAATTATTAATGGATTACTTTTTCTTGAACAAGGCTTCCATCGAGCACACGCTTTCCGCCCCGTGGTCGTAACTTGGGAGGTTCAGCGTCCGTTACTACCCATATTCCGGAAGCAACGTCGGAAATCACGAAACAACGAGGTCGCCCACAAAGTGATAGCGTCGCCGACGAATCGATTGGACAAACTAGGAGCAGGGCACGAGCCCATATTAGGTAAAGTTATGGTACAATATTACCTTATTTTGTTATAAATTTCTATTCATTTCCCTTAATCTATTGTATAAATCTTTCAGACGTCCGAGCTCTGAACTTGTAGATCTCGATAGTTTCAAGACTCACTCGGGAAACATTCCTTCCCAGTACAAAGAGCCCCCAACGAGGTATTCTTCTGAAAGTAAACCTGTATCAGAAGTTTCTGAAGAGGAATCAGTTCCTAGTGAACCTTCACATGCCAAGGATACTGTAAGAGAGGGACACAGTCTCAGCGGGAATATTAGATTCCAAGAGATTACGGATGAAACGAAATTACCTTCAGATTATAAGCAAACTACCACATATGAACAAGATACAACCGAGTACACGACAATGACCGCAATGGAGAAGGTTGCCCTCGACCTTTACGCATATTTAGCTGGAGAGAATTTGAATAACGAAATAAGTTCTACCAATGATGTACTAACTTTCGATGGGTCGACTACTGTCGGGGACGATAATTGGACAACGGAAGCGATAACTACTACAGAAGAGGATACTACTTCTAGCACCACTACTACAACCCCAGCAACTACTACAACCACGGAGCCAACAACTACAACAACCACTACCGCCGCGCCCGCTACTCGGCCTTCGAGGTTTAAGGGTCGGCCTGGAGCTCGTGGCCGTGCGTCTGTCTCGACCAGCCTTGCTACAGAGGCGCCACAGGAAACATCAACGAGAGCAAGAGGTAAATTACATTTCAGGATTAATTTTATAAATTGTGACAATTGAAGTAAACCATGTATCATGTTTTAAATATTCACCTTCTGTGAATATGTTACTTGGTTTAAATCAATTCATTCAAGAGAGAACTTGATGACGATCACAAATTATAAGATTTCATATAGTTTTTCAAATCCTGTTTACACATAATTTGTGAAGAGAAAGTTGTCTTCACATAAGCTACAAAACAGGCTCTTCTCACGGCCATTTTACTAACTAAGCTTTCAATAATTATCTCGATGACTTTTATCTATATTTAGTATGTACGATATATAAAGTGCGCGCGAAAGCGAAATACCAATTATTCTTAGTTTGCTTTGCGATTGTTTTATGTTTTGTTATGAAATAGTAAATTATAGCAATTTATAACATTCTAACACTTTGACCACTGCGTTGTTAGTTTCTTTTTTAACGAGACATCCATCACCAATACTTAAATAAATAGACATATTATAACAAACCACAATTAATAAGTTATCAGAATGATTTATATGATTGAATAACATCCATCTCATACGAAAAATGTTGGTATGAAAACTGTTGTAGCGTTATTGATAATAAGTGTATCCTTGTTATACTAGAGTGTTCTCCGACAGGTCGATTTGGTAAACCGAATGGTGTAAGGAAGACCACAGCGGCCGCACCATCCCCTGCCGCGGAAACCGCCTCCGCCGCACCCGTAGACAAGCCGGCAGCACAACCTAAGGTTCGCATCTACCATCTTTTATTTTTTTTTTGTTACTTAAACGCGAATGTCATGCAATATTCTATGCACCAGCGACTGTTTGCAATGCGAATTATCATTCTTTTAAAATTGTATGTTGTAACCGACGCATATCAATTGCGTCATCAATAAACGAGAATTGTGTAATTTTTGCACAATCAATGTTAACTGGGAAACGATGTGAGATAATGAATAATTGATTTATTTACAGCTGTAACATACATAATAATATCTAATTTTAATCCCGATATTTAACACATTATTATTATTATTATTATTAACACTCGCTTGGATAATAGTAATTTATAATTACGTTAACACTTTGATATTTAGCAAGAATAAAACTTTACTAACAATGATATCTGATTTCGATTTTTAAAACAAATACAATTCACATAGTTCTTACCACTAAGTAGACGATAACATAACCTTCAAGTCAAGAAGTCATATTAAGTTTTCTCTTAAGAAACTGAATCTGATTGAAAAGACGGAACTTTTCAAATAAGTTTGGCTTCTAATCAAGATTCGATTTTTGAAATGTTATTTAGTATTACCAAAGACAACGCACAGAGAATTTACTCCAGCCAAAGGCTTTCAAAAACCTCTTTTCATGTTTATTTTTGTGCTCCCTACTATGTCTAGGTTATAAATCTAGGCATTAAATCTTTTAAAGTAAACCTCAAAGTTTTACTGTTTTTTTTAATATTAGTAGATTTTTCTTAATTTAGTAATATGTTCTTGTAACCATTACCTTAGCTTGAAAAAGCTTGTGTTCACGACAATAGTCGAATGGTGGGATTCGAACCCAGGACTGCTAGATTAGGAGGCCGTACCTTTAACCATTAGAGTATTGGCGTTTCAATTATAAGTATGTGTTTTACTAATTTAAAACACGGATGGTCATTTTAAATGTAATTATTGATATACACACTTATTTAAAATATCTTTTTAATATAGAATGCAATGGCGTTTGTTTATAATGTAATTATAATTCATTGATAGTCTAATGACTGTGGGACCTATTTACAATCTAACGGTCGAGTTCTCAATCGCCGTTGTGTTTGAACCAATCGTTGTTTGAATTTAATATTAAATAATAATTTAAACAACAAATCTATAACATATGTTAATCTTTATTAAAAAAATCATATAGCCTGTAGTTCGATGTAGTTTAGTTGAGATGAGATTATATGAAATAATTTTGAAACAAATCAAAACCCGTCCCTCGGTTGCGTACTGTAATCGATAGCAACGTCAGTAACGCATCAGTTACACGTTATACAAAGATGGGTCGTACTGATAACCGCTTTCTTTAATGCACGAACTCACTATTAAATTACACAAGCTTAACATTTTTTTTTTACGCTCATCCGTTTAAATTAATCGATCATAATTTATTCCTCTGCCACATGCTGAGCGAATTTCTTTACCAACACATAATAAAATATTGCTTTGTCATAAAGAAGGAAAGTTAATGTTGATTTTCAAATATGATCTGTAGTACATCTATAATGTTTTGCAGATTTATAAAACCCGAACACAAGTCGTTACGCTGCTAGAGTTTTTTTTTATAAACGTCATTTGTTTTGTTATAGGCGTTCGGTCGCCGTGGACTGTTTGCCGGCCGGACTCGTCCCAGTTCAACCACCGCTGCACCAGCACAGGAAACTGCGAACGCGGCCATCGAAGCAACAGCACCTAGGTATGTTTACACTTATTTACACAATACACTGACTATCAGTCTATTAATATATTTCGGAACGTTTTTGTGTTTAAATTGATTACATAAACTAGTCTGTTCTGTTGTTATATTATCTCAATTTCAACTTTCAACACGCTTCACTGAAATGACAGGATTTGTTGTTGGCAAAATTATATTTTTTTATGACAAATAACTTATAAGTACAGTCACGTACAATAGTACAAAGATAAATTTGCTCCTTATAATGTCTTTATATTATCTACAAAAAGGATAGAAACGTACTTGCAACTTTACTTGTGTTGTCTATTATTTAAGAGTATGGTACTTAAGGTTAATCGATAGCTAATTTGTCTCCTATATCAAATTATCCTACAATCCTAAAGAATAGGAAGTTTTTACGCTCCCCATAGCGCTATTAATTGGCAATTTAATCGACTAATAATTAAATAATTAGTTAATTTAATCAGTCTATTAATATCCATTTTAAAATATTTAATCAAAGTGGGTCGATAAAACCTGCCTTTAAGTAATCAGAGCATGTCTTGGTTAAGTAACAAGTACTCGTGCATTCAATGGAAACTCGAATATGTTTACTTAACTCTTCTATTATTATTAAATGAAAAATCCACACTAAGGGAATGCTTAGGTAAGTGTTAAAACAATCTAAATGCCAAATATATTCAATATACAATATATTATCCGCGTATCACATATTTATATTAATTAGCATGGAAACTAAAGTTTCATTTCATTACCAGACCACGCCTGCGTCCCGGTTTGCGTCGAGGATTGACGACAACTGCCGCTACCACTGTCGCGCCATCATCAGCAGCGTCCGCCGCTTCGGGAGAGGAGACAACAGCACCCAGCGTTGGCTCGGGAGAAGTTGCCGAAACAACAGCTGCTCCAGTCAGGACTATCGGGTAGCCTTCCAATACAATTATGCACATGTGTCCATTTTAGTTTCAATCACAAGTAGTCAGAGCAGAGGCCGATATCCAGCAATGAATTGCGAAAGGTTCATGATGATAAGGACGATATTTATTACATTGTAAACATAACAAATACTTACGCAATATAAATTACAAATATCACAAAGAACATAAAATTTTATTACAAAAGATGATATAAAGTTACATAATTAAAACATTCCATTACACGTTTCAGTCGCAGACCGGGTCAGATTCGTCCAGTGCCGTCACTACGACCTGGACCAAGGTTGAACTTGCGCCCGAACGCGAGAGCTAGACCAGGCTTAGTGAGCGCAACGCCAACGGAAACTTCCGAGACTCCAGCCGCTGAGACATCCGCAGTAGAAACACCAGTAACTCCCGCCACTGACGCCGAAAGTGAGGTAATACAACATTGATTTGAAAATCGAATACAATATAATTTCCGGCATGTGGAACAACATGGGTTCTGATGATAACAGTCGACAATTCTTCACGAAAAAAACAATTGAAGATTTCAAATCTGTCAAAAGATGTCAAATCAAAAAAGTGTTTCAAGAAAATATAACGTTTTATTTTCTGGAAGGAAAAACAAATGACATTAGCAATACGTTATCGTACGTATTCATTTTATCACGTCACGATTCGTTTGTAATATCAATTTATTTCAAAGCATTTGAAATTTTATCATAAAAACTACAATTCTATCTTATCTAAATAAAATAAACATTATTACTATAATGTAATACTTCGTACCTTAATTTCCTAATTGATTAATTACATAATTAGATGATACTTAAAAATCTCATTTACTTAATTTAGTGAACTGTTCCACTGTTCCTACTAAAAATGTTTACTTGCAATACGCAAAGAAAATTTTGTCCGTAAAAAGTAATTTATTTAATTTACGTAATTACATTACATTATGATTTTGTAATGAGCGTTATCTTTTTTAAAACACAATTGTACTATGTCCTGTTTTCTAAAATAAATGTAACTTTTCATAACCTTCCATTTATAAAACAGTAATTACGTGTTGAGCAGGCGAATAACGTCTTTACAGAAATTAATATTTTACACTATTCATTTTTAATCTGTATTAACTCCATCAGGGATCACCCGCGACTCCAGTTCCCGAACAACCGCGTGGAGGACTGAAAATCAGGAACCGCCTCCAAGTTTCTCCGTCTCCTAAGCCACGTGTTGCCGTCACGCCGCCAACTCGTCGTGTCAACCCATTGCTGAAGAGAAAGCAGCCGACCACGGAGGTAATGTATCAAATATAATAAGTTGGTGGGAAATAATATGAATCTTCAAAAAAAATCAAGATCATTTCAAACTCACACATAAACAAAAATATTTATCAATTTTATGTAGGATTTGCGTAATGCTTATAAAACAATAATCGGAATGATGATCTTTTTTTCCTAGTAAGCATCAAAGGGGTAGGCATTTAGTTTATGCGCATGATAGCATATTTTAAAAATCTATCTTACTTTTTACTTAACCGTAAAATGCCTTCGACAAAGCAACTGTGTTTGCGCAAAACAGATACGTTGCGAAAAAAATCGTGGCAAGATATTCTGTTTTAATACAACATAGCGATATTTAATTATAATTTCAGGCCACAACGGAGGCGGCAAAGAAGTTATCAACGGAAACAACAGAGGAGAGTACGAGTGAGGAGAAAAGTGAGACAAAAACTGAAGCACAGCCGGCGGAGACGACAGCAGCGCCCCCATTGCGAGGCCTCGATGCTCTGATAGCTCGCCGCAGAGCCGCTGGCATCGGCCGAGTCGCTAGGCCCGCTAGAGGAACGCGCCAGCACAACTAAATTCATAATGTGGATCTCTTGACACGTACGACACAGTATTTAAGATCGATTAATACCACAAAATAAGGATTACAGTTCTAACAGTAATTTTCATCCGAACGTAAACATCGGCTATTAGACGATTAATTTGTTTTTTGTTTACATTTGTTTAATTGTAACAGTAAAATAGATAAACGGTCACTCGTCAAGGTGTGACTAAGTAATCGCTCTGTGTCGTATATTCAAGAAATTTCTGCATATTTTTTTATAATGTTGGTTTAATGACATGCTTTTAGAGCACTGGTAAAGCAAACAATACTGTATTTACAAAAATCCATTATAGTAACTACAATTTGTTTGATTTTAAAACATCTAAAACTACGTGCTTCTTTTGTTGGCAAGTTTTTAAATATGCGTAATTTCTAAATTGTTCATGCATTGTCAGTGCCAAAAATATTAAGTAGCAAAGACGTGTCATTTTACTTTAGTCAATTCACTCCCCCAAACTGTTTAGAGATTAGTCTAACTTTATTCATTATTTTTCAAATAACCTCCCCAGTTTTAGTAATGTACCATTTGTATGTAATTATTTAGTTTTATATATTTTAGTCGTCTAACATATGCATGTTTTATGTATCCATGATTCTATACTTGAATCACAGTAGCCTTTTCTATGTAAGAATACTGCTTAGCGTTTATTTTATGAGTTATGTACATATTAGAATTAAACATTGTCACTGTACGTGGCCACGGGTGGCGATCAAATGGCGATACTATTTCCTAATGAATTGCCAATGTAACAACGCCATTTGTCTCAAAGTGGTCTTGTACGCCAAAGCAATCAAATTATTACTACATCACCTATCTATAAAATATATGTATATTAAAATACAGCCAACGATATAACCTTTTCTATTAAGTTACACATTTCATTATCCATACATATATGACTTGTATTTAATAATATTTTATTACAATAATACATTTTCAAGTATAATTCATTTACTATTGAACTTCAATTGAACACTTTTTTTTTAAATTTCATAATCAATAGAATGTATATTTTTTTAATTTAAAAATTAACATTTTCACAACGATACAAAGACTTTTTTTTAGATCAATTTAGAATTATGGATGTTCTGAATTTATAACACTTTTGGAATATACATTAAAAAAAATATCCTAATTTATTACAGTTAATTCTTGAACCTATATATGGTTTAGATAAGAAATTGTCTATCAATAGTTACGAAAATTCATCACTTTTTTTTATTTGTATCCTGAAGCACTGATAGTTAGTGCCATCGTGATATGTTTTGTATCTTTTGTAAGTGTGATAATAAACTTAATAATAAGAAAATAACGTACACATTTCATTGGTTTCATTTCACTTACCTTTTTCACGCATAAAAGATCAATCAAACTTGTGCCAATGAACAATAACTTTTTCTTGAATCGTTTAGTAACATATTTAATTGTTGAATTGAGGTCAAGCAAAACAGAAAATATTATCGACGTTGACAGTGGAATGCCTTGAACTATGTTTATGACAAAGTGTTTCATAAGATTTAAATAAACACTGGCTATCTTAAATTATGTACGTTCCAATTTACATTTGAATTTATAATTGTATTGTTAAGTTTTTTTTTTTAATTTCATAAGAAAACATAACTTAAATTGTTGTCAATGAATTGCAAAAATGTTTTCATAGGACAAGCAAGAATGATGCCCTCTGTACAATTAATGTCTCGTATATATGTATGCTTCAATGTAAACAACTTGTTATCTTATACGACCGTTCGGCCGCTACTGGTTGTTACCAGCTTTTTACCTTAAAGATTTCGTCATACTACCGCAAATTGGTGTCCCAACAAATTGGCTTGGACCTGTTTACCTCCCGCAAATCGACTTATGTAATTTGTAGCTGTTATTTCACAACAGTTTTATACTAACGCGTTATGCTGTTTAGAAATAACGAAAAATAACTAAAGACTAAAAAACAATGTAAAATTTGGTCTTGTTAATTTTTATACGAGAAGAAAGAAAGGAGTGGCAAGATCACCGAATATCGATACCCATAGACATCCGCCACAATAGAGAACCAGATGCGTTTCCGACCTTCAAAAAAGAAATACGCTCACTTCTTTTGACCCTAAGTCGTCCTGAGTCCTATTTTATAATCTATTGAAAATTATACGCAAGGACATCTAACACCTTCGTCTTGTTTTTGAAAAATTCTTTAATATAGTCGACATACATAAAAATAAAATAATTTCTTCCCGTAATTACACAGCCTCTGCTACTTGTGTTTTAATACGTAGGCGTGATAAACTAGACTTGCTGCTTAAAACAGATTTGTTATAGTGGTAATAAGTCGTGTATTATGATTTGCTTCGTAACACAGTACTGGCACATGTTATGACGTCTACCTTTCATCATTTATTCATTTGTTTACTCATTGGGCATCAGTGTCAAAATATAACAAATTCAATATCGTCGACGATTAGAGTCCCCGCAGACTATAATAGACTTTATCGGCCGACAGTAGGAAGTTTAATTAATATGAAAATACACATCACCGATTTGACGTAATGTCACTTTGGCTTAACAGACCAACACGATCAGACTATCGGCCGATAAAGAGCCTGCAGTCTGGGATGACTCCAATATCTGGCTCACCGTATCATTGAGATAACGAATAAACATTTTGCTGAAATATATTTAGACATCGGAAAAATACTGTAGGTATGATATTTTTAAGGAAAGAGAATGTTCTTTATCGATCCGATTTTTTATGTTAAGGGGACGATAAAAGAAAACTATAAACGTGTTTCTTTTACGTTTTGAAACTCAGTATTTGTAGCCATGAACCACCAAAGATTTATTGAGATGTCAATTTTATATAAATAACTACTAAATACATCTTAAGTTACAATTTTTTTTAACAGAAAACAGGATGGTTTATCCCATGGGTATTTGGTATAGAACGTATTCAGCAGAATTATGGGTAACCTTAATTTAAAGTTTTAAAGGTTGTTTTTTTTATTAAAAATTATGGTCACAACAAAGTACTGGATACTTTATCAAGTAAGAATGGTTACTCTACTTAATGTAGATGTGTGCGATTGTGATAACTTGCGCAGTAACCGACCAAACCGCTCCACACAATTAGTCCAACGCCGACCGCCGCCCGACGACCAACGAGCCAACGACCGGCTTCTCGAAGTGATTGATTCAAGTATTGGTACGCCGACACTGTCTTATCTTCATATTGAACTGATAATATAATTGTAAGTTATTTTATTATCTATTTTATTTGTCTACTAGCTCATGTTTGCGATCTGATAATTTCGATTATTTGTTAGTAAAAATTATTTACATGTATTTCTTTAATTGAGAGGTTATTTGCGTTTTACATTGAAGTTAATAGTGTCAATAACATAC
The DNA here is from genome assembly GCA_027563995.1 of Papilio gigon. Taxonomy (NCBI): domain Eukaryota; kingdom Metazoa; phylum Arthropoda; class Insecta; order Lepidoptera; family Papilionidae; genus Papilio; species Papilio gigon. The sequence continues at coordinate 3,861,717 of JAODUI010000025.1, forward strand.
TTCGAAGCTGTGCGTGCCGGGCCATCTTTGATCGAAAATCACTGAACATTATTATTGTTTTCATCGGATGGTATTTATATTTAATAATTAAGTTTTATATATTAACCCGCATCGCGAAAATAATATACAAATGATACATACTCAGATAAATACAATAGTTACTGAATTTTTAAACGAAAGCCGGCATTATGATAACAATATATTCATGAATAAATGTTATTTATGTGCATATAATTTAACGTTTTAAAAGTTTTACAAAAGCGCATATTTGTTTCATTGTTGTTACCAATTTTACGACAATTGTTGCATTGTTTTTTTTTTGTAAGTCCTTCAGATCAAAATGGTGCTGAACATCGGATCTGTTCTCATACTCGATGGAGTCGGCAACAATTGTTCGGAAATTTTGTCGAAAAATGGCATTTATTCTACAAATACGTTGAAAATAACAGAAGAAGAACTCCTAAGGACAATATCTGTGAGTATTTTCTCTCTATGATATTATAGCACGTCACAATGATTACAAGTTACTTGACTAAGGTTAGGCGTTTATTTTTGTTTGTCCTTTTAAATACGATCTTTGTTCAAAGTCTCCATTGAATACATAGACCCTTTAAATATTATGACTTTCAAATTAAAATTAAAATTATACGTTTCAAATGACCCAATTTCATCTTTATCTGTTTAAAATTTTCGGCGTTTATGCCAGACACACTGTATGACACGATTTTTTTTCAGTAATATAGGTACATAATAATTTATGTTCCCAGGTTTATGATGCGTTAGTGGTGCGTTCCGCAACTCAAGTGACAAGAGAGGTTTTAGAAGCTGGGAAAGAGTTAAAGGTGGTCGCTCGCGCTGGCGCCGGCGTTGATAATATTGACGTGGGTGCCGCCGCCGAGAAAGGAATCTGCGTTATAAAGTACGTGTAATTATGGAAATATTATATTGATCTTATTTTAGATTTAGATGTTGCGTATTGTGTAGCCGTGGGCTTGACACGTCCACACCCCTATACAATAACATCTATCGCTATATCTTTAAAAGAACAGATTGTTATTCATTCATTTTAACATTTAATTGGTGGTTTCAATTGCGAGGGTTTATTCTATTAAAATAAAAACAAATTGGAATTAACTAGGGACGTTAAGAAATCTATTGGATTCTCACAAACCATTAGGTTATTAACATAAATTACCCTTTAACGTGTTTATGTGCTGAAATTAATATTAATTAGTTTTGATTACTCGAATATATTTAGAGATATCGTTTTAATTTTGCGTCGTAATCGAATTGTGGGATCATCCATAAGTACACCAATAGGTACACGTGTGTGAGTAGTCAAATCAATAACCAGCTATCCGACCTATACAATATTAATACGATGAGATTCACATGTCAGGAGAGTTTACACTTAATATGCAACACTTAATCCGTTCTCGTTTCTTTAGTATAATAGAAATGGTACGATTCAACGAGACAATTATAACAGTAGCGACTAAAATTAATTTTTAATATTTACTTACTGTTATCTTGTAAAATCTGTTTAAATAGAAACTGCTGAAGCTATACAGATAAAGTGTTTATTTGTCTGATAGCAAGAGATCATGTTTCTATAGTACAGTCGATGTAACGAACTAAAGTTTCATAGGGTGTGCCCTCTATGTAACTATGTGTATCTACGTTCCGTGGTAGACAGTGTAATAAAATTAATTACTCGCTTATCGTTTCCCCCTGAGTGCTATTCGTAATCCGGAACGAGTGCGACACGTGTGGTTTCTGAAAGATCATCAATAAATTAATTTGCCACTAATTTTCGTTAATCTTACTAATATGATTAATGAACTAAAAGTATTGTTTTTGTTAGTGTTAGTAGAATTTTGTTAATTTATTAACATTTCTTGTAATCATTCCACTTAAGCTTGATAAAACTTGTGTTAGGATATGTCTCACAATAGTCAAATGGTGAGATTCGAAGCGAAGACGGCAAGATTGATAATTTATATCCTTAACCATTAGGCTACTAGCTCTCCTAGGTTATAATTTAACATCTGTTTATTGATACATTGCAGTGCTCCAGGCGCCAATGCTCTAAGTGCTTGTGAAATGACATGTGCTCTGATCATGTCTTTAACAAGACACATACTGCCCGCTGTGTCCGCCCTACGCAATGGCCGCTGGGAACGATCTAAGTACACCGGTATCGAAGTCAACGGCAGAACTCTAGCGATCCTTGGTCTCGGCAGGGTCGGCAGAGAAGTTGCTACGCGTATGCACGCTTTTGGCATGAAGGTAAGATATTTTCTAGTTTTCTAAGAAACAGAATTTATGGTAGCTTGTGGATAACTGTGCTTACGTATCAACACAACTATGCCGTCATATTTTTTCAAAAAAAAACTTCAATGCAAACAATTCTACAATATTAAACAATATGTTAAGTAGATTATTGATTGTTCACGGAAATGGTTACTAGGCGACTTTTGCCTATCAGTTTCTCGAGTTTTATTTAATAACAATTACTATTTTTCAGGTAATCGGATACGATCCGTTCGTCACCGCGGAGCAATGCGAGTCTTTCCATTGCACCAAGATGGAGCTGGATGAAATCTGGCCGCTAGCCGAATACATCACACTCCATACACCACTGATTGAATCTACGCGCAGTGAGTATCATATCTTGATCGTTACTGCAATTGCGTTTATGTAAAATTTATCTGAGTCTCCGCCGCAAATCGTGTCCTTCATCCGTTTGTAAATTGCCTAGGCAAATGATAGAATGAAAATTTAAATTAAAACACAATAGGATCTACAATGCATGTCCT
>JAODUI010000025.1:3871025-3922518 GCA_027563995.1 Papilio gigon
GCGAAGAAATTCAAAGATATGTGTGAAGTCAACCAACACGCACTGGGCCAGTGTGGTTGACTATGGCCTAGTCACCCTTAATAATGAAGAATAATGATGAAAATCTGATGATGATGACTTGTATAAGAAGTTATTATGTGCGGAACCAAGTTATGTTTGCATCTAAGGAAAAACAATAACGAACTTAAACGGTATGACATTTCTGGACGAAATAAAAATTGCTATCGAGAATTATAAAGACCTATAATCCTAGATTTACAAGACACAAGTCTTGTGTTGACTTCAAAGAAGTACACTGACATTAGAATAGTAAAAGAACATACGATAATTCTGCGTTTCCTGAGTTCACCTGTTTCTATTATTAAGTAAAGAACAGTTATGTCTGTCATAGATTGATTGTACGAACGAAAATTAGTATAACAAGGATGTGAGTTGACATGACGGCTGACAGAGATGTATAGCTGAGTAGCATATTGATACTGTGCCGATACTTCATAGGGAAAAGGATAGGTTGATGTTGATGAGAACAGTCATGCAAACAGTAATAAGGCATACGTAATAACGTAACGTATTATATTAATGTATGTATATGACATATGAAAACAGGCTCCGCCGGTTCATTGCGCTGTACTGAAAATCGTTTGTCGTCATAACAGGTAGCCCGCAAGGTCCTCGCGTGCTCTTGTTGCTCCTCGCGTAGACCTTGACATCTTATTCGATTATCAAAACACCTTTCATATTCAAAATAATCCAGACACGACACGACTCAGTTCCTATTAAATATATATTCTCATCAAAAACTAAAATGTGAATATTCAAGTTACATTTATGCTATTAAAATTAATTGACAGGATAAATGCCTTCAGTCAACGAGGAAAAAAAAATTAAAATGACATACAACAAAATGCTGAACGTGTAAGGTTTTACTTAGTACGATGATGCCCGGTTTACATTATTCCAATCCAGCAATCGAAATCAGCACTGGACTAATGTAAACATACTTGAATATAGTATGTTAGTTTCGGATGGGTTTACATTTTTGAAATCGTAATCCAGCGTTGATTTTGATCGCTGGACTGGAATAACAAATTGGATATAATTATCCATAAATAATAGTTTTTTTATATACTTCCGTAGATGCGTCAGGAAATAGTTAAGCATGATGTGAACTTGTACATTATACCTACGCCACACCCCTCGAGGTGACCCACGTTCTCACAAAGTGAACGTCTTAACGTCACCAGTGAACGTTGTAAGAATGTACTTGAGTTGTTAAGAGGTCTGCGATACAGCCAGGTTTAATATCATCAAGCCATTTTATTTACAACAATTTCTTCTTTACGTTTATCCAAATAATGTACCAACGTTTTATATTCAAAAGTTTATATCGTTCAATGTTTATTAGCAGATAACTCAAAAACTGCCAAATGGATTTATACGAAATTTAACAAAGAGATAGATAGATTATTATTAATAGCGTAAAAGCTACTTTTTAAAAAAATAGCTAAGGCGAAATCTTACACAAAAAATGGTACAATATAGTCGATAATGGTATTCAAGAATTTTGTGTGTTACTTCTTCAACCATTTAAAGTAAATTATTTATAATTTCTTAGGAAATCGTAAATTAAAGAAACGCATTAAATATTTCTACATTTATTTAAAAAATACTTATGACTTAATTTACATTAAAGTAAAGATAAATTCAAATCGAGCTTCGACCGAAATTGAAGTTGGTAGGATTTCATGTGTCTGGGTAATTTTACAGGATGGGGATTAGGAGACAAGATTTGAAGGTATTTATAGTAGTGATGGCTTATATTAGATGTTTAGTTAATTCCCCCTTCCCCTAGAGAACGTCCTGCCAGTTCTCGCGGGAGGGGCGGCGTCATTCTGTTCCTCTGGCTCGGCTTCTTGGAATGATCTTGATGAGGCTGCAGAGTTTATCAACATTTAAAATTAAAGCTAAATGAAATAAAAAAAAACAATTTGAAGAGTCGAGAGACCTTGCTGGGGGGTAAAGGGGATAAAGATGTACTTGGTAATGATATCACAGTGCATTAAGTACAACCTCATGGAAGTTATAAGTTCTAAGAATTAAAAAAATGGAATCAATTACTCAGGTAATTCATTATCTTATGAAGTCTAGACTTACGTCGTCCAAAACGACCTCTGCTGGGCTTAGGTGGCGCTGGCGGCGCGTCTTCAACGTTTGTTTCACGTACAGCTGTGTTGAAGCGTTTCTTACCTTAAACATAAGACACTAGGGGTCATAATGGAATACAAGGTTTTTGATATGAGACCACTTCCAAAGAATTAAGTGTGGTCATTGAATGATTTATTATGTATGAAATTGTGCCTTATCTAAAGTCAATGAGACTCATAAGCTTGATGACAGCCAGTTGCAAAATATAGCTTTTGTTTCAATATGATACGGTTAAACGTTAGTAAAACAGTGAAAGAAAAGGAGAGAGGGAGAGAATGTCTCTAAAAAAACAAATATGCAGAAGATTATTAAATGATAAGTCAATCTCTTGTATGTGGCTCACAGTAAATGATTTAACAGTCGAACACTTCTGTGCTCGTTCACTCGACAAGTGATCATGTTCTGTCGCTGGACCGTACAATTAACTTTGCGGTTTTACGCACAGACCTATAAAACTCAAGGATGAATCGGTTTCAAACAAAACCACATTATACAATTCGCGACGTTATAAAGTGGTGGCGGTGACGACATTGGAAATCGAAACTTATCTCATTGAAGTAATACAATGTAGAAAAAACAAGTGAATGTGTAAATGAACTGTCTTTTTGGTTTCATCCATCTCTTCCATTCCATTTAAAACCTCTTAGGAAATCCCCCCCCTAACTCACATCACACGCACAATTGATGCATATCTCGTTATTAATTTTCTATCCTTTAGATATGTTGTCTATTTACTACATCATTTATATACAATAATAACTTACTGTAACTAGATTTGGATGCAGCATCTACAGACGAATCTTGAGATTGTGACGCACTGGACGATGATTGTCCATTGATTTTGGCTGATGAAGAAATGATATAGTTGTAATGCGATATATAGAAATATAAATTATACTACGTGGGCAATGTATTGACAATTATAGTGAAACCCGCTAGCCAAAGAATACAATAAATACAATTTACTATATAGTGGGTTAAATATGTTAAATAAGGGAAAGAAAATGTTGAAAAGGTAGATAAAACTTTATTTAACAGTTGACTTGATGTATTGGTTGAATCGAGGTGATGTCTGGATTTTAACACATTTCCTGCGGTACCAAATTTTGCGTACTTTCCGTCCCTTCGTTTCGCAACGAACGTGTTAAGCGTCGTGTCGGATAGAAGATTATTGCTCACAGATACCTGAGATGTCAAATCAAATGTACATTACTAATTTAAGTCACCCACCTTCAGCGACTTGAGCCCGTCGTCGCTTCAACGCTTCGAGCAGATCTGTATTGCTGCGGAATGGTCGGACTCCGCCTGAGACGAGCTTCTTGCCTTCAGTAGACGAAGGCGGAGCCTCCGTTGAGGGCTCCTGTGCGTCTCCTTCCGCGTATTCGGCGTCGTCTTCATACTCAACATCGTCCTAAAAAAATTTGAAAAACAGGTAAAGATAGTAATAATACATTAATACTTCCTTGTTCTATAAATTTTATATGGAATTCGAAAAATTTACTGACATATTGTTTATAAGTTATTCCAAAATTTTACTTTTAATTAACGATGTAGGTTTTGGTCATGAATAAACATTAAAGTTGGCCAGTATAAAGTAGAAACCTGATCATCGCATTGACCTTTAAATTGTACAGCAATTCCCGCACCAAATAAAGGTTAAAGTAATTAAAACTACACAAGAAACTCAATACCGACGAGACGTAATGCAACGTTTCTAAGAAGACTCTGAGTTCACCATGCCACGTGTAGGAAACGGATACTGAAGGTAAATCTTACCCTCTTAGATAATATATCTATTAAAAATGCGTACGTTTTGATTTGAGAGATGATGAAATTTGGCATAGCTGTAAAACATAATTTGGTAAAAGCTTCTAATGGTGTTTTATATGCGGACGATGTCGCGGGACACGGCTAGTTAATATAAACATAACAATGCTTTGGATTTTAAAATGTGTCGAAAACTACATTGTAACAATAAAATAAATAAATATACTAGTCCTTCTCATACTTTCCTTAAATTATAAGTATGGTAAAAATTGCAACGTCATTTATAATTTCAACAACTTGTATATTTGACATTGCCAGTATAAATTTAAAAATATACTATGTACTAACATTACATTATCAATTCGTATACTTATTAAAAACTTCAATCTGATGCGAACGTTCATTTGTTACTAAAAAAAAAAACATCAATTTTCGTAAGATATATCATAAATTCCGAGATAAATGTTTTAAAGTTATCAAATTACATAATGCACTCTCATGAAGACTTCAAAAGGTTATTACGGGAATCATTTATAAGTATTAAGCGCGCTACAAAACAGACGATATTGTCGTGAAGAAATCGCACGTATCATATTGCAGTACTGACTATAAATTATCCTTACTCTGTCGCAATATATTCCTCATACCGGTCCGCGTACATGTTACATGAACAATGCATTCAACCGCTAAAACGTACAAAAAAAAATACAATTCTTTACTTTCACGAGTTCACGACTGGTACATCATTTATGATATTTAGCGAAATTATTATATTTAGCAATCGATGGAGGAAGCTTACTTCAGCAGTGGACGACCTTAGGATGATAATGATAATTGTAACAATTAATCAGTCTATATTTTTTTTCTATAATACGACTATAAAATTTATATACGGTGAAAAGGATTTTTATACGGAGTTATAATAATGCGTGTCCTTGAATTTATTTCGAACTTTCACTCAGGATGTACCGTCAAACAAAGTACTTAGTTTAGTGTTTAGCATAAGATGGCCAATCCCAACTCCGATCAAGTCAGGAAGCTAAACGGGGCTTAATATTAGAAAAAAGAAACAAATAACAGTTTTTACTACAATTTCTAATATCTAAAGTTCAATAACTGTCATGTATGTCCTCATTTTTTATAAGCAAACTGTTCTCATTTTGAAAATAAACAAAAGAACGATCGAAACAAAGGACGGGAGAAGAATACTTATCAAATTACATCTGACTCGTCTATATCGGCTTAGTTAATTGAACTTACAAACATTACACTCCTGAGTCAGTCGTGTAATAACCGGTGTACTACTTCCTTTAGATTATTTCACGACATAGTAAAGTGTATGTGAAATCTTTTCAAGGCTAAATTGGCCTTCATGCATAAACATTCTCGTGCACATTCCGTTGCCAGTCGCTATATTTTCTTCACGTAACCAGTTCAGTCTTAATATATACGTAATCCTTACGGTAGCCGGTAGAAATGCCATTTAAGAAAGGGAGCTTGTGTAGAGGTCATCGGCGAAGGTAACTCGATCATCAGCCACAAGTCCCACTTGCCTTGAACTAAATGATATCGAGTCACATCATTAATAGTCTTCCCGTCTTCCTGCAACTCTTTAGTATAATAAAAACTGCAGACAAACATCATTTATTCCTTACATTCAAGATTTTCGAATAATAACTTGCATGGGATAACAGCTAAATTAAACAATTTTTTTTTAAGTATTTCTGCTTTTGAGTCCTCTTACGTCACGCTAAATAAAATGTGGAAACTATTGCAAGAAATCAAACGTGTAGTATCTAATAATCTGTGTAAACATCACACAGCGGCGTAATGTGTTTCGATATAATTAGTAGTGAAGAAATTTTGTAACACCCGTTGTCGCTATTGACCCAAAAATGTACATGTAATTAAGATTTATTGATTAGTTGCAGTAACAAAATATATGATTCTGTAAATAAATATATTCTTGATCTTTGGGGAAGGGCTTTTCGTCTGATGGTCGTTAACACCAAAAACAAAAACAAGATACCATTTCAACACGACACGTTTGAAGTAATTCTTTTTAAAACAACAATATTACCAAAAACAATTTATTATTGTAACAGTATCAAGATATGATGAAACTATTTAATTTTGAATACAAATATTGATTTTAATTAATTTAATTTGATAACTTAAAGTGGAACTGAAGTTACTTATTTATTTAAGGTATTTATCTCACAAATAATATTTATTTAACAAACAGCATCGTCCTTGTCAAACCGGAATACCATAACCGTAGTAGAAAGGAGATTTTATAATTTCCTAGTACGATTGTGCGTTTATTGAGTTTAAAGTATAAAAAGAAACATTGATAAAGTTGAAATACCAACTACAATTTCATAGTGAGTAAGTAAACCTTTTTAATTTACTATTTTTTCCACTAACAACCTTTGTTGATTAGAAAAGTTCTATGATCAGCAGCAGACAAACAAAAGACGTACTTATATACCAGTTATCTCCTCATATTGTTGCCAAATAAGATACAAGTAGAAAAGATTTCAATACAAACATTCCAAATTAGTTATTCGTCGCCGTGAATTCGTATTCTCGTCGTCAATTGTTACACGTTAAGAAATATTACAAAGCATTACGCAAATAGGACATGAAATTTTTACAATATACTTTTCTCAGATATATGCCCGCCCAATCTGTAATTCGCTCCAAACAAAGGTCGTGTACTTATGCAACTTGTATATAACGTGTGACGAAAAAAACAAAACACGTGTAAATGTTAAGTCCCGACGAGGCAATAGGAAAGTCCTCGGTAACGTAAGAATGCGGAATTTTTAAGGGCCACGAACTCTCTGCTGTTTGCATTGACAATTTATAAACTATCTTTTAATAAAGACTTCAGCAGAACAGTAGTATTTTTTTATTATAAAACAATAATAAATAAATGACTATCAATCGCTAGGTATACTTTGTGATATATTTTTACATACTACTAGTTCCAATGGCATTTAAAGTAATGTAAATTCATAGGCGTTTAATAATTCTGAATCTTTGATTTACATATTATTTTATTCACTTATAATACTTTAGTACATAATTGTTACCATTGGAATTTATTTAAAAAAAAACCAATGACAATGTTTAAGTATTTTATTTTAAAAAATTTGGTACGATCAGTGTAGTTTTGACAGTATATTTTATATTGTCGGTAGGTCATTGTATATTGCATACGAAATATAGGCGGACGTGTAAGACCGATAAGGTATGGTCATAGGCCTGCTCTTGAAACCAGTTCTAATGGCGGTTGTAGTATTGCAATAATATCAGTGTCCTACTCTTGTATCGAATCGTATTAGAATTCGAAACTAGAACGTAATCGTGAAACTTTAAGGCCGCAATCGTTGGAAGGTAGAGCGTGTACGTACGTGGAATAATTGCCTTTCGGTCACAATGTGTATCACATTTTACATGCAAGGCTATGTGCCCCACTTGCTTTCTGTACACAATGTAATTATATCTGCTTTCTTTCAGCATTACATATAATATAAATTTCATATGTTATCATCGTAGTGGAAATCTTGTTAAGTAGATTATTGTACTTAGACGTATTTTATGACATGATTTTGGTCCGTATTTGACTAGTCGTTATTAATTATTTTGATTGATTCGTTAATTAAATTCAATTATAGAAATGTATTCAAGTTTAATTAAAAAAACTTTTTCGACTATAAAAAAAACCGGGTATAACTTGTTTCTGAAGGTATGTTTCGTCAGTGGAAACCTACGGTGATAGTAATTGGATCTTATTACCTGTGGCGCAGGTGTGGTGGTAGTTGTGGTGGCTTTGCCCTTGGTGAGCAAGCCCCGCTTGAGCAGGCCGCGGGAGGGCGCTGCTCGCGCTTCGCTCTCGTCTTGAGCTCGTGCAGCTGCCTGCCACGCCAAACACGTCAAAAGAACGATGCTGAAATCGAAAAAAAAATAAAATTAATCTATACAGTTATTAAAACGAATTACAAGGTAGGTAAAATGGTGACATTTGTCGAGCTTTTTATTGGCATATAGTCTATCTATACCAGAGTATCTTAGGCTATTCGTTATTAATTTCAGAGTAAGGGCTAGTAAAAAATAAATGCTTTGCCTTTGCAGATAGATTGTACAATAGCATTGGAAAATGTATAAATAAAAATCTAACCATTGTTCAGCTAATGCTTTCACAAACTAACATGACATAAACCTCTCAAGCAATATGTCTTTCATAATATCTATTGCCTACTTATATCGGGATTGTGTGTAAATAATCGAATAAAAAATAAAGATATTACACAAATGTCAAGTATTCTATCTGTTAAGACATTTGCGTAGCATCAAATTTGTTAAGTGGTCGCACAAACGCCAATAATATTAATCGGCTAAAAGATTTTGAGTACACGTTTTAAGTTTTTGCGAGCTCTGTCCTTGCACGTCCAACCTTTATGTACTGACGCAGTCACATACCTACCGGCCGATGTAACATTACAACGAAATCACGATAAATGGTAAAACAAGTAACTTTAAAGTCAATACGTAAAAATAACGTTTAAATAAAGTTAGTTTAATGTCAAAGTTTATTTTGCAAAAGTAACAATGGTTACATAATTTATCATCAACAAAGAATTACATTTAAAATTACTTCCTGATATATTTCATGTCTTATTGCATGTAGGCCAAATAGTTCAATGGCGTTTAATGTCATTTGAGAGTGGCATGCCGAGGTTGGGCGAATGCCGTGTTCGGAGGTGGACTGGTTCGACTCTACGACATTCAACGGCCGGTAATAAGTTATACAAGTGTCAGAAGCAAGTGTGAACATTTCTTTACTAACGATAAGTATAAACGGAACACAGCTCTTCTATAGTTAAGTAATAGATCACCTTCAGGGTCAGGTCGAATGATTAGAAGATTCCGCAAACTCTTCCGATCATACTATATAATCTCATTCAACTTTCTATATTTTATATAATAAGTCACGAAATGTTTTTGCATAAAATATGTCCAATCTATCCGTGTTAGAATTGTACGCTTCGTAAATAATGCGAGTGCACGCTTCTAGCAATTCATTCCTGATAGACATATGTTTAGTCAGTTGATGTAGACATAGATTAGAGGTAGTTTATTTTGTCGTGTTTGAATATGGCCACTTCAGTATTCAGTGCAGGCCGCACGAACATGTTTATGCCTCAAGTCACGTCAGAAAAAGTGCAGCTTTCTACGTGCGTGATATCTTATATGAACTCTGCACGTTTAGGAACTTTGAATATTTATTTTATTCACGATAAGGCCAAAGGAATAATTACTAGAAGGAGCAAGAAGTAAAGATGGCCTTGTGACAAAATGCGGCAGCCTGTCATAGTGATTGTACAGCCCTTGGACTGCGACGAGCAGGCAAGGCGAAGCAATCAATTGAATTCCTTAAAATTTTCAACAAGCTCCATTTAAAGCCCGACAAGCAAATCGAGTTGACGACTGCCTTAACAATTATTGCTTGTGAAATTGCATATATCTGATTGAGTTATACCATGAGAAGTGTTTTAACACATCTTCCCACAAACACACAAAACACAAAGGTTACAATAAAGTTAGGCAAACAAGTAAAATTGCACAAGCAATATCTAATCTTGGTATTGAAGAGATGTTATTGCGTACGAAGATTTTAACATTATATAAGTATGAATTAAGTGCGAAAGAAACTTTGAAACGTGAAATGTATGCAAGTCCCTGCATCGCACATACATCGGCAAATGTCAATAGTTTAGTTGCACAACATTGTTTTATTGGCAAATGGCTATGTTCGTAAAGTTTGAGTTGAGTAAGTTGTAAGTATTATTGAACATCTTTATCCAGTTACGTTAGCATATTACATACTCCTTGCTGATATTTATTATTACGATACATCCTTTCAAAAATATTTTAACATTTTCAACTAAATTACAATTGGACTCTCATGAATGTTCCGAGGTAATTATAAGTATGGTATATTAAATTATTTGTATAGTAATTAGTTAAGATTAGTTTTTTTGTTGTAGGGTGAATTTTGTTTATTTGAAAACGTTATGTTAAAATATTGATAACATTGCTTACTTCTGAGTTTATTGAAATGGAATGTGAATTATGTCGTATAGTCAACATTCCGCTGTAACCTGAATATTTGTTTAAATACTCATAATATTAATCAAATTTATTGATTGAGGCTATCAACTGATGGATGCATTATATTTTTTCTATGTACAACTTTGTTCAAATGTTAATGAAAATAATGTTTTGTAATAATACTACCGTGAAATGTTTCTTACGCATTTTATTAACATTGATCTCTGTTTAAAACTAAAACTTACAATATTGTTAGTATTACAAAAATGTATTTTGAATAAAAATGACAAGGATATGTTTTTTTTTGTAGTCGTAATAAGCAGTGACATATAATAGATTGTTTCTATGATATTATGCCTATAAAATGTACATTTTGATATTATCAAATTGTTTACGTAACGTGGTTTACATTAACTAATTGAAAGCTCAGAGTTTGTGACTGTTCATCCTACATAACGACGATTGCCTAATCGTAGGTCGCGGATCTAACTTTCAACATGGGAGTAAATGAGGAAACCGGTTCGTGGTTTCGCTCAATTAGTTTGAAAATTAATTGGTTCTGTGCTCTAGGTCAGAGTGTGTCTATATATAATGAAGTTTATGTCATCACTTGTGAAAAAAAAATGGACCCATGAAGTATGAAGTGGGACATGGATGTTCGTAATTCAAGAATTAACTGTACAAATGTGATTAAAATATATAATTACTAATTTATAGGCGTCGAGTATTATTCAAAACTTTATATAAATAACTAGATAACCAGGATTTTAAAATAGTACAAAATAAACAATATTAAGTAATTAAATTTTGCGTTATATAGTGCAAATCATGAATATTTCCATTTATATTATTTTCTGGTAAATTCTAAATTTTGTTACCAGGAAATCAATATTAAAAAGGTGTTGGGTAAAATATCGATAAAAGCACTTTTTATTAATTTACATATTAATATTACGCACGACCAATCGTGACATTTTGAAAGGTTAAAACAATAAGTCATAAATCACCGTACACTGTTCCTCGTCACAACACCTTTGTGACGCCAACACCAATCCTAGCCATATTAGAAAGGCAAAACACTTTTTAAGATCACTACTTTGTTCGAATTGCACGTCTCTACAAATAGGCTTTGCTTTCTAAATGTTTCAGTGCAAACCTTAGAAATCAAGGACTATATTTATTTACGATTCATAATAAAAAAAATCGCGGGGCGAAAAGTTAAAACAAAGACTGAATTGAATGAACACCTTATACACAAAGTTAGCAAACACCGGCACCTTCTAGACGGTTAATTGCAATATAATGACATCGCAATCGCAGTCGCTCAGCTGAGACTTGTGCAGATGAAGCCACAGAATATAGAAAGCTGGGAGGGTGAGATAAGTGATGTACTTACAAGGGGAGTATCCTCATGTTTGTGTTGAGGCCGGGTGTGTCGCAAGAGGCACTGCCGTTGGTCCTTTCTCCGCGGAGCGGTTGTGTGCAGGTCTACAGTGTTCGGAGGCCACGCTTGATCTGCCGTTCCAACGCAAGCACTTCGGGTACACTCCAAGTTTCGGTGTCGCTGCACTGGTCCGCCCGCCACCCCGGCATCATTTACCTGATTTATATGCGTAGAGGCGCACACGACACCACACATACCGATCATTGTCCACATAGCGCTGTTTGGTAATTTTTTACCTCCCAAACAGACTAAATCCTGTTCTCAACTCTGTATAATTACGCAAACAATTAGAAGGCTGATAAGTATTTTCAAAAATGTCTTACGATAATTGAAATCTTCAGTAGATATTCGATGACAAATTAAATTTTCTTTTACATATTTATTTGTGATACATTTTCAGAAATTTATAGGAATATTAATAAAGCTAATTAAAAAAAATGGTGACAAGAATCGACTCGTTTTATTTTTTACTCTGTTTTTTAGTAATAGCCTTTGTAAAATAATGTTTACGTACGGAAGTTTACAAATCAAGTATAGCCGGTTTGTCTATTAAGAAAATTGAATATTTACGTAAATTAAATTGAGCTTATACAGTGTAATAATTAAACAGTTACTAGGGGATCTGTGATTCGGTCACTCGATATAAAACGAAGTTGAAACTCACACAGTGAGACGAGTCACTTTCATTGAGGTCAAAGGTGAGGATGACCCGGCAGAAGATGTGAAGTAATATCTAATCGCGCCGTCCAACCGGTGATAATGTTTAATGTACACTTGAAATTTGCCATTTTCGAACACATTGTTCATCACATGACACGCGAATTGAAAGGATTGCAATTATTTGAAACTTCCAAAGGTCTAACAGTGACCTTTGTATTGTTACCTTTTAAATAATCTTTTATTCTTTAGAAAAGAAACAGAGTTCGGCAAACAGCATAAAGAAGTTAATTTAAATAAATGATAGTTTATTGTTAGGAATAAAACTACAACTCTTTAATAAACAATATAAAAACGTTTTATGCCGTATTACAATTTGACACGATTCGTAAAAAGTTATATGAAAATTTTAAGTACGAATAGCAATTTGTTCATAAACAAAACAAATGAAGAAGGAATTACAGTCAGTTCTCGAAGTAACAATTAAAAAGATAAAATACCACGTGTTCTAAGAAAGAAATTATGCTCCTTTTGTTACGCGTCGGAGCTAGATTCAAATATTTAATTGTAATTCATTTCCAATAGGAATTCCGCCAGACGACGAACCAATACTCACAATTTACTTTTCACGCTGTTAATGCCTTACGAACAAAATACTTTCGCTTTTGTTGCCTTATGTAGCAACTTGCTATATTCGAAATCAATTGCAAGGTCTGCTAAAAAAACGGATCATCGTGTTCAATACAAATAATGACTTCTATCGATGGTGTATAATTTAAATATTAAAGTTATAGACTTTATATTGAAAAAATTAATAAGGACAATAAATAAATAAATACGAATCAATATTCTTTTATAATAGAGTTAGATTTTTGTAATTAATAGATAATTCTGGAGTCATGAATTAGAGTAATCGTGATAATATTTTACATAGCGTAATTTTGTAACTACGCGACGGATTGCAGAACCACGATATGACAAAATAAGTACTCACATGAAAATTCTTACGACGCGTTTTGATGCCAATCAAACTTTGACTCAATAGTTTTATTGTTAGCGCTTACGAAAAACGGCACAATTATTTTTAAACCGCTAATGAGCGTAATAATAGACTTTACATTCCCAAATCATTGTACAATGAAGAAATACCTTTATTTACCTTTTAAATATATGTTGTTATCAAGTATTTTTATTTTATTTTTCTTCTAGGGTATATTTTTAATTGACTAATTTAATTGACTAATTAAAAATATACCCTAGTCTGTTTGAATTATTTCTCTGAAATTGTTATGGAAGACGGTTAAATATCTTACAGGAACTGTTTATAAAATGTAACTCGCTACGAATCGCTTACCACCGTATATTTTTATTTAACACATAAACTAAGGTACATTAAAAAATGTTTCAAAATCTGAATGAGGAGAATGATCTAGGGAAAAGTAATATTGCATGAAATTCAAACTTCGGAGGGAAAAAGATGTTAAAGAAATTTAACAACCTCATATAATCTCACCATAAACGATGTTTACATGTTAAGTGTAAATTGCATTATAGATTTAAAGTTTTTTCATTCTTTTTTAATTAAGTATTCATAATGTGGTTCGTAATTAAATTTATTAAATAAATACCAGTGACTACGATAGTACACGTTTTGTTTATGCCTAATTTAGTCTGGTCTGGACTTTTGTCTATGTATCCGTATCCGTTAAATGAAATTGAAGTCAATTAAAGTTCAAACGTCAAATCAAACTTTCAAAGTATACTTTTTAAATCAGATTAACTTTAGTCCGAGAAATACAGTTCAAAGAGAAGCATATGTGCAATATAGTTAGTTCGGTCCAGTTGTAATGATATAAGTGCATAGTGAAGTCTACTCGAGTTTTCTTTTAAATTGTTTAGAATATTTCCTTGAAATGTATCTGGTGTTTTTTCTTATTTTATTTGCTGGTGCATCATTAGCTGAAGTTTCAATAAGATATGCAGCTATAATATATGCACATGGCCATAGAATGTCGGTTTCTTCATTTCCAAGTGATCCAATGAGATACGAGTCCATGGGGCCAGCTGAATTCCTAAAACTTACAAGCCTTGGTGTAAAACAGCACTACTGTTTAGGAAGATGGTTAGGAGAACGATATCTTGTAAGTTTTTTGTTCGTGTTCGCAAAAAAACATGGTGTATTTATAAATTAAATAATAAATTTGTTTGATTTTAGAATGGGACTTTGAATCGATGCAGTCCTCAACAAATTTATGCGCAGTCAATGGATGCGGCGCCAGCTATAAACTCAGCTCGTGTCAATTTAGCTGGTATGTATCTTTTATAGAAAGTCTTAATACTATTTATGATTTGATATTCAAAAAAAATATACTTTACATTTACCCATATACATTTTATTTTACAGGTATGTGTCTGTCATTCACGGAGAATTTTCATTCACATTCTTAAGTGTCTCAACAACCAATTACCATACATGTTAAACAGCAGCAAGATAACATATTAGGGAACATGGTCGAAGAATGTTTGTCATATAAATAAATGAAAAGTCATTATGTTACTTCAGAAGAATATATAATCAAGTTGAATGACTATAAAGACTTGATAGAGTTAGTATTTTTTAACATTGCTTAATTTTCCTTTCTCTGATTTTAATTGAAGCAGTAATCTAAATGTTTTGAAGAGTTTTTGTGGTATAAGACTTTAATACTCAATATTTATGTACAACATACTTAAAACTTTTGTCTGCTATAGAAAAGACAATAATGTGCTTGAAATGTGTAGGTCAATAAATTTGTAATTATTTCAGTGATTTTACATTACAAACAAAGAAAACCTGAAGTAAGACATTTTGAAGACATCTTTGAGATCGACAATGTCTTGTTTATTGATGATGTATTCAATATAACATTGCCAAATTGGATAGAAGGAATCTTCCCGGATGAACTCAAAGAACCTGCTTGTTATAGGTAATTTTTAAATTGAATAAACTAGTCATTGAATATTTTATGCTTTATTTCAAAGTAATGTTAAGATTGCATTTGTTTTTTGACTTCCAGTTGTACTTTACCAACTGCAACACCACAAATGGCTTGTTTACTAGTGAGCCCGTTGATGAAAGATGTTGTGACTGATATGTCTATTGCAACTAACAAATCAAACAGCCTCGGTACATCTCGTATCAGTATACAGTGGCAATGATTCTACAGTTGCAAATGTTCTCTCTGCGTTAAGATTATTTGATGGCAACTGTACATCATATACTGCGACCATCGAATACGAATACCACGCGAATACTTTGAGATTGTAGTGAAACTGAGGGCTGTGAAGAACTATATATCAAATTATTTGGGATGGGCACTACGTGAATTCTGTCCTTTGTAAGAGTGAAAATGTCGATGGTAAGAATACCTATGACTTTCATATTGCTTAGCTCTTCAAAGTAATGGCGTGCATGTTTATGCATATTTGGTCTTTTTAATTTTGCTTTCACATAACTTTTGCACTTATTTTAACTTCATTGATGGTTACAAACTTTTATTATGCATCATAACACCTCTTCATTTTTCTGCACTTTAATATGTGAGGTCTTAAAATAATTTGTTTTGTTGCTATAATGCACATTTTTGAATACATTACTAATTTTATTATACCAAACTGGAATTTAGTTTCCGGCATCTTTGTTCTTGTCGTGTCCTCTGAAACAAAGTGTTAAAGATTTTTTTTAAAAGCCACTATTTCTTTTTGCTATTTTACTCATTGAAAATCGCTTCTTTTAATTTTGTAATCACTGGGTTTTTAAGATTTTTTATATTTTAGTTGATTTGTAATTTGTTTGTTCTTGGCTGCTTAGTTTAATTTTTTTTGTATATAAATGTTGCTAATATTTCTATATATTTCTTTAATTTTAGTTTAAAATAATTCTATGTTAAGTACATATGCAAAATGAAATATTTTTGGTATTTCATTTTATTAAGTGATTTCTATTTGTAGATCTATTCAGTATTTATATTAAATTATAAATGTATCCTTCAGGGTATGGGATGATATTAAACTGGGAGATATCGATTAAAGTAATGGCAGAATGTAGTGGTACATATAGAAGGTATGATTTCATTGATTTGGAAATCTCTACCGTAAACGAAACTGCAAACACCATCTGAAATTTATTACTGCTAAATTCAAAACATCTAAGATATTATTGAATGTTACAGTTATGCTAAGAAAAGCCTTTTTTATCTCTTTAAAAAGGATGGATGCGGGCGGCACAGACCCGGTCATCGTGGCAATCGATGGGAAGGCCGACGGTCAGCGGTGGACTACATTAGGCTGATAATGATGATGATGATGATACTATATGTGGTGTTCAGTCAAGATATACTGTGTTAGTTGTGAAGGTTACATCTTTTTAATCAATCTCATATTGAGCTTATTCTACTGTTGTCTAGTACAATAAATACTTATAGATCATTTCGATTTCGTTTACGTTGTTTGTTACTATTATCTTATTTAGATTAGAAAGAGAAGAAGACAGAGGTTCGGATGTACTTTTTTTTATTTACTTCTGTTTTTTTTTATTTAGCATAAGGTTACTAGTTTGTGCACCGTAACATATTGATATGTTAACAGTGTTAATTAATAGTACATGACAATTTTAACTTTCCTATGATTTGAGTTAAGATATGTAAACAGAGTTTATTTTTAAGACTCTTGATTGTTTTAAATTCCAATGCAGTGTCCATTTTACACTGTATTTATCCATCCATACTTTTTAATTTAATATCCGTCTGTTGTAATTTTCATTTTTGTCATGCAACAGTGTATAAACCAACATCTTCAAGGGATTTAATTTGTATAGATATGTTTGGACTTTTAGCGTTAAGGTTTTTTTTCCAGACAGTTTTATAGATATAAGAATATTTTAATTTGACTTTATAAGTGGGAAGTGAGTACATTGAATATATACTTCCAATGAATTTAAGGTCTTTTATTGGAAATTATTTTAAAGCAAAAGAGCGATTTGGCAGTGATTTAACTGCATTTTTTTTTAACATATATTTTAATAATCAAGTTAGAGTTACACATACGTATATAAATGGTTAATTTATTATTGAAAACGACAATGTTGTAAGATGTGAGTCACACTCAGTGAACCAGTGCATACAAAAACTTTACTTTTGTTACTGTACTCATTTGATTTGTTTGTTTTTTTATGCGAGTAAATGATGATTTTAGATCATTTTAAACTATATAGTTCAACCATGAAAAATCTGCAATGTTTTAACAACAGTCATAGTTCAATTTGCACATAGCAATACTAAAATTTAAATAGATAGTTGGATATAGCCATGTCTACACTCCAAGCAACTTATTGTTGCATACCAATCATGTAAACTTCTGAAAATCTTTTATAAACGCAATAATTCTCAGAGTTGTTCCTATATAACATATGCAGACTTATTGTGGAAGGTCAGCATTCGAAATGCGGTGTTTTTAATTTTTTTATGTTAAGGTTATACAAAAGTTTAAGAACTTGTTTTTTTTTTATTAAAGGTTTATAAACTTATTTTAGTATCATTTGGAAATTAGTTTGCAAAATGGTGATGGTCTGACTACCATGTGTTTCATTGCACCACGCCAACCTAGTTTTTCCATACCCTTAATCCTTAGAAATAAGATAAAAAGAGAAAAATAGGGAATTTTAAGATTTATTTTAATAGGAAAAAAAAGAAGAGAGAGTAAGGTCTCATTTGCATACACCTAATTTTAATGTTAAAACCTCTTGATTTCTTGTTAAAACCAAATACTATTTTTAAATTTAAAAAAAAATATTATTTTTGCCTAAGTTATTTTTTCTGGGTGTTAAAAAGCCTCATCAAGAACATTGAAATTCAGCCATAAGAGCGTTACAATCACCTGCGATATTGCAATTGCAACACTACACTACATTAAAATGTCAAATGAACATTTGATTCTTTTTTTGTATCGTGGCTTTTTCGGAGGTTGCCGGTGAGGCCATACAAAATGTTTTTATTTTCAGCGTTATGATTTCTTTAGCGATTATAAAAATATCGCTTTGAAAATATACCACAGATTGCACACATATTTCCACATATAATTGCATCAATATTTCCGTTGGCAATACTACATACTGACTTATCAGTTGTCAGTAAAATGTCAGTGTCAGTGTCGTTTCCTATAATTATTTTGTCTGTTGTATGTGGAAACATTTTGCCTTGTGGTATCTAGCAAATTGTTAATTTTTAAGGAATTTTCGAAAACTGTACTACTCGCTTTCATTGTTTTATGAATTACGCAAGTGAAAATAAAATGTGAGTGACAAATTATGAGATGTCATTGTGTTGACTTTAATGGTGATGTGATGTGATGTGTTTACGGTTTGTTCTACAAATAATTTCGTCACGTCTCT
This sequence comes from Papilio gigon, assembly GCA_027563995.1. Classification (NCBI taxonomy): domain Eukaryota; kingdom Metazoa; phylum Arthropoda; class Insecta; order Lepidoptera; family Papilionidae; genus Papilio; species Papilio gigon. Next base: position 3,889,646 of record JAODUI010000025.1, read on the forward strand.
TTCGTTTTTCCCTATACCGTAGACTCATTGAGGCAGGTCCTAATACTCTTATACAACTATGAATTTAAATGTAATGAATGATCTGATTAGTAAAATCTTATTTTTTCTTTTGTTACATTTTATAAAATATAATAACACTTTAAGTAAAGTTCTACACTGAAAGATTTTTTTTAAATTATATTTATATGTCTTATGAACCGATATTTTTTTAAAAATACACTCGTTTCCAAATTTAATTAAAAAATTCATGATCCAAACGGACATTATATTTTCTGAGACTATTTATTTTCGATTTTTGACGAAAATCAACCTTTTTAGACTAATTATAACAATGATCAGTGATAACTGTATTAATCTTAATTTCTTTATTTACCCAAACTATTTGGTCTAGTTTTTCTATTCAATTTGTTAACTTGCTTCTTACAAACAAGCAGAACTTTTAAATAACTAATGTTATGCCATATTGCAAACAAAAGGTTTCATTATTACGAACTTCTTTGTTTTATATTGTTTTTAGAACTCAGACCCTCTGTGATAACCTCAAAATATTTTTAATGAATCATCAAAGTATGCACAGATTAAGAACAAAAAGGGGACAAACCAATGTAGATGTTTAATAATAGAAATAATTATCACAATATTATCAATATGTGTGAGTTATGTTAATTTAAAAATATAATTTATTTTATTTAAATTATACATATCTTTACCGGTCCTAACAATAATAAACAATAGATTCATTAATATTTATGAATTAAAAATCCTTCATCTTTGTACACAGATAAAAATCATTTAAATAAGCAAATGTACTCAGTCAATTGACAATAATGATGGTGTGATACAAACAAAGTAATATAAAACTTGTCCTTGATAAGGCCACCATGATGACACAGCACATACAAATATTTAGGACAAAATACATGTCTCTCTACTATCTTTCCAAGATTCTATTTATAGTTTGGAAAGAGAAAATAATTGAAAGTAGATAAATGAAACACCTAGCGCTAACTTTATCTTAATTGTCCGCTTTAGTAAAAATATTGTGCATTCGTTTTTTTCTATCATTTTAAAAATGTCATGTTATAAAATTCTTATAACTGTATCATAAGTTTGCACAGTAAATTCGTTAGATGTGTACACCTGTTGTACCTATCTAAAAGTCTTTCGTTTGAAGAATCTTTAATCATTATTTCCGGCTTGAATTTCATATCAGCAACTGTTTGATTAAAGACTGGACGGGTTGAGATAAGCATGCTATTTTTGCATTGACTTCATAATTATCTTTGCAGACTATTAATATATTATGTGTTGTATCCATTTCCTTGAATTTCTTAACTACTACATTGAAAATCCATAGTAGTCATGTTTATGTATAGCAATGAGCAAAATGCCTGGTATATTTGTCAACCAATTACAATCTATATTAATATTAAAATAAATGGTTGGATCATTATTTTATAATTAGGTAATTAGGTTAATATTCTCCTTATCATTCCTATAATTAAAAACATGTTTAATTATAATATTGATGACAATTTAAATTTTGCTGTTGACCTACATAACAATGAATGAATTTAGTGTACGTTCTATTTCCTTACTATAAAAAGATACCGATGTGTAGACTTACTCATATACCTAAACTGGGAATTAATTGAATTAAGTGCTGTCCTATCTCGTCACTTATAAGCATATCAAAAAAATATTATAATTTGGATAATGTAATTCGGTAATTAATGTGTATTCTTAAACTTTAGCAATCAGACTTGCATGCTTGCTCTAACAGATTTCACTAAACTGTATGTATGGATGCAAAGTACAATAATCAGCTTGAGCAAATACAGATTATAGACGTCATAGTCTTTGCCTTAGATAAGTCTGGCCTTGCTAATGCATGTTTGCATTCGCCGGCCATTTATCTTAAACACTTTGCGTCTGATCAGAATTAATGAAATATTAATTGCAATTCAAATCTGAGAGATTGTAATGTCTAATGTTTTATTAAACAACCTTATTGCTGTACTGGCTGATGTACTATACGCTGACAACAAAATCCAGTTGCAATGAAAGATAACAACGAATGACATATGTTCATGACGAAATAGTTTTTTTCTCCTAAAATCGAAATTTTAATGCGGTGAGAGAATCAACAGCTCTATTGGCTGCATTCAGTAGCACACTAAAACCCCACAGTTTCCTCCATTGGCCCAGCACCTTAGGAATAGAAAAGCGAAAGAGACAGGTGATAATTTAAAATAAATGCGTTTCCAGATCAGTGAAATGTACATTGGTATGTGTTCCTGTATTACACACAGTGAAATGTCGACCGATCGGTGACGGAAGTCACGAAATTTGTTTCGATATTACTTAAGAGCAAATAAAAAAAAACAATAACATGTGACTATATGTGGATAATTTGTATGTAAAGTGATTTAGTTTTCTCCCGCTTCGTAAATTATTTGTATGAAATTATTGTGTCGAATGCTGTCCAATGGATTCCGAATCAGAACAGAGCTCGAATACCCAGATAAAAAATGAAAAGACGAAAAAAATGGAGACAGAAAGTACAGACCTGATGGACCAAGTATGCAAGCAAGTCAGTAAATTGGATGTAGATGACAACGGCAATGGCTCTGGAAGTTCGACTGATAGCGAAGATTTAGTTAACGCTATTAATTACAACACCATAACATCTTTAGCTGCACTTAAAGATATTATTCAAGGTGAGAATGACACTCCCGAAACTGACAGCTTCTTCCAGCATTACTTTATGAACCATTGCAACAATCTTTCGAGTCGTAATACTAGTTCTCCTTTTCCGTTTGTGGAGAGACGTCGACTATCACAATGTCGTGAAGAAGATGAGGACGATGAAAAAAAGAAAGATACGACAGATGTGCTGGGTAAGGCTTGGCTGGCTCATAAAAGCGTAGACAAAAAGCAATCCCATGATGAAGATTCTTCAACAGATGAGCGCGAATCTTCTAAACGCACTGTAATGGGAGCAAAACATAAATTCCTAGTAACGACTACTGAAGCAGTCGCACCGCCGCCACAAGTTGAGAAAGCTATTCGTTCACAAGTTCACAACGCTCACACAGTACACTTTGGTACGAAAGGAGCCGAGGAACAAAGACGCAGTGTTAGATCAATATTTGCTGGGGAGAATCTACACCGAGATAAGAATTATTTTGACAGTAGTTTAATAGAAATAAGATCTACGGTGGATGGTTTACCGACCAGCTCAGAAGATATTTGGGTGATGCGGAAGGAAGAAATAAAGGTGAGCCCGTGTAAATAAATAACTAAACTTGGTTACATGCGTCCGTATGTGGATATTTTTTGAGAACTTCTCTTTATGTTATGCAAATAATTTTTAACATTATTAATGTTCAGATACAAATTTTGGAGTGACATCCAACTGTGGTTATTTTCATTTCAGAAAGAAGGTGGTAAGCCCAAATCTAAAGTCGATCCTCTCAAACAATCAGAAGAAGATAAACTGGAGAAAAAAGAAGCGAAACGGAGTAGATCTGGCACTTGGGGATCACAGGCCTCGTACAAGGAAGTCGAGGCTACGAAAAAAACTAATCATAAAAAAGAAAAAGAAAGAAGAAGCAGCGATGACAGGCGACAAAAACGAGGTAAATACCCTTTTTTTTTCTTTTGACCTTTTTTTATTATAGATGATGCAATAATTGCTAAATCAAATGAAAAAAAATTGTAGATACTTGAAATTTAAAATGTAATATGATCAAAACATATACTTTCTTAAGTCAGTAGAATAATACTGGTACTTGCTCCAATCTCCGTTTAAAGTGGGATTTTAAAAACAATGAGCGTTGATTTCTATCGATGTAATGTTTGGTTAAAATGAGCCCACGTACTATTTGAGTTGCCGTGTATCTGGCGCCCCGCCAACACTTAGCCACATTGAGTGGCTGATAAAAGAATGTTACGTAAAACAGGTTATAAAGTATCTCTATGCCGTATATTTAATTAAACGCTAAGTCCTATTAATATCTAGAATAATATTGAATTGTTAAAATTTAGGATTTAAACTAAGTAAGATCCCTTCAGTTTTATCCTGTCACATTCTAGCATACTTTAATTATTGAGATATACATACTAGAAGTCTTGTTTTTAATAAATGAAGTAATATTCAAGCAGAGAGAGACAGACGGAGATAGGGAGTGTTAATGTAGGTTATTAGTTTCGCCTCTGTGCTTGAATAATCTAAAGATGTTAATTGTGGAAATGAATATAGGAACAATAGAGAATTGTTTATTTAAAATTATGGTATTTTGTAATCCGTGCTTTATATTCTATTCCGTTTATGGCGCGAATGATCATGTAACGTATACCTGCGCGAAGTAGGTCTGTTTAGTGAGGTCATGGTACTTACCCAGTCAAAGCGACTCATTCGAGTCGCAATTATCGCTGTGTAACTATAAACTGTTTCACTGTCGAAACAATCTACTTTAACATATTGTTGTCCCTTTCAATTCTCTTTGAAAAAAACATAGAGATAGCAATGTTTTAATAGACATGTTACGGCATAGGAATTTGTTGGTAATATACTTTGGTTTTTAATAACTATAGACATGGTCGATTACGTGAAATAAATTCAGCAAAAGTTAATGAGGGTTTTGTTTAAATTCACAATTGAATTTTGTTAAAAAATTCGCGAACACTAGATGTAAACAATGTCGTTAAAGCTTGGTCAAGTTAATCGTTCAAGTGTTTTATCACCTTCTTATTATTTTGTTTCATTATTATCAGCCTTTGCCCACTGCTGTACAAAGACCTATAATTTGTTTATAAATGAGTAATAAATAAATACATGACAAAAACTAAGTTTTACTTTCACGTATAAGTACTTTCTATATGTAAAAAACAAAATGATGTCTTTTGAAAAAAATCACTAGTTAACTTTTGCTGTAAAATTGTAATAAAATGTTCACCAAATGTTATTTAATGTCGATAAACTTATCAGTGGCCGTTGTTGTGACGAACGCCTTCGGAATTTGTTGTGGTGTTGAGCGTAACCAATGCATAATGCATGCCGCTTCAATGCGCTAATATTACGCGAAAATAGCGGTATTAGCCTTCTAGTTGTTTTTTGTAAAAGCAATTCTTTCATAGCGGACGGTGATTTTATTTGACGACAGTGATTTTTAACACATTATAAGTTACCGAGTTGAATGTATGTTAATACCGGGAGATATGAGATTTAATAAAGATTTGAGATAGAAAATGTTACTTCGATATTGCTCTGTCCGTACGATAAACATCAAAGTTTATACAGTGTACTAATTCAATACGAACAGATTAATAATTTTCCGCTAGTAGTGCAGACTAGAAATATCACCATCGATATTGTAAGATAGACAGTCAGTGGTCGAGTGCGTCAAGCTTACGTACAATCGCAATCGTTCGCGGTGTTCCATTTATAAAATTGCCTTGTCCGCAAACAGTGACCCTTCTCACAAATTAACGATTGAGGAGTACAAAAACCGGGATAATAGTAAAATATAATTACTCGTCTACCTGCTCTGCCCATTGACCAACTTTCTTCCCCGAACATTTAAAAACTGCAACCTGTTGGCTATAGTGCCCGCGTCGTCAACTCAATACTGGTACGATATGTTCCAGCAATTGTAGGTTTAACGTGGTAAACCGCAAACGGACGCGTTGGTACCTTTAAACATATAAGGGATAATATTTTGTTTTAAATGACTAGTAATTATCAAAATAAGTCGACCATCAGACCTCTTTAATACGATGTAAAAGCGGATACAACAAAATGGGTAATACAATTGACCGAGATGTGTTCGGGAGCGTATCGTATACATGTTTATAATTACGCACCGCAATGTCATTGATTTACTGTGACTATAAAGCGTAGCCTACAAATGTTATAGATACGTACAAACAATTAAATGGCATTAATACAACAACGAACATCATATTAAAGTTTCATTTTCTTTTAACATACTCGTATTGATAAACAAGTACATAGAGAAAATCAAACTCCGCTAAAAAAAATCTCAGAACCCAGTGACAAAAAAAATACTGAATTCCAAGAATAAATTTATCTAATTGTGGTTCTAATAGAAAACACTTAATGCCTACGTGACGTATCAGACAATTTATTTAGATAAAAAAATACAATATTTTTAGTATTTCATATGTACTGGGTACTTTAAAAAATCTGACAATGGGATGTGGGTCATATTAAAGTTACACGAATTAAACAATTAAAACTTTCGTGAGACATTACACTAAACTAGTAATAAAAACGGCTTAACTCACGTGTACATCGGTGTAGGTACCGACTAGTTTGGGACCAGTCGGGGTTCCTTCATCCGGGTGTGTAAACTATAGCTACACCGATCTACACGTGAGTTAAGCCGTTTTTATTAGTTGTTTACGTAAATGGTTTAAGAAATATAATAAAGCTGAAAGTAGAAATGTCAGATTTACATACATACTTACCTGAATCAAAAAAGAAAAAAAGAAATAAATTCCTTGCCATACAAAACGTAACAATATACTATAAACAATAACAAACAAAAACAAAATAAACGTTTGTCAAAAGGAGCCAGATGTTGCACCAGCAACATGTTGCTGTTACTTTGATAAGATTAATATAGAATTAACAAATATAAACAAATCTCTTTGTTCCAGACCAACGTTTGGACGCAGCTATAACCCGCAGCTCGCAGTCAGTTGGCGAACGCAAGCGTCGAGGATCGGCTGATGATGGACAGGCTCATCAATATTATCAACAGACCATACATGGTAATTATATTAATAATATGTATAATAAAAAAAACTACAAGAGAAGTATGTATGTATGTATGTATGTTGAAGCGTAAGAAATGTGCTAAGATGACCCTACGGGGAAGACATAATATCTGTCTCTGGGTAAAGGGCTATTGATATGTCACATAAATATTATAACATTTTTTTTACGTTTCATATCATCATCATTAACAGCCCTTGTCTACCCACTGCTGGACATAGGCCTTTCCCAATGCCTTCCACAGTATGCGGTCCTCCGCCTTCCGCATATGTTTTTCATATATTTTTATTATATATCTCTTTTAATTTTGTTCTCTACAGGCACGACTGGTGTCAGCAGACGTCCGGCTTTGTTTGATATTTTCAAATCCCGTCCCCGTGGTGAAGCAAAGCGACACATGTCTATTATGCAGCAATTTAAGTCAACTGTCCAAGTACGTTTAATCATTTAACGCTTGTATTTATTGTAAAGAATGAAGTTTTCGTTCAATTAATAAAAATAAATCGCTTTTGTGAACTTTGTAACATAATTTTGTTATAGCGGAATTTTTTTTTTGTAGAATATGACGAAATCAGGTATCGGAAGTAAAGAGGGTCAGAAAACCGAAGTAGAGCAAGGTGCGTCAGTTGGGTCACCAGGCTCGTCGCCTCATCCACAACACGGTGCGGACTCTACGGTAAGATAAGGATATTATTTTTTATAAACAGAATTTGTAAGGGGTCATTTTAAATTCTTACAATTTAGTTTTTTTTTTCTTATAGTCCGGTGGAGGTCAGAAAAATGAAAAAACTATGTCCGAAACTAACGAATTAGGAACGGGGCCCACCTCTACTGGTCCAGGGTCTCCGCATCAAGGCAGTCACGCCATGGTAAGATTTCAACACATTGCTGTTATGGAAAGAAGATAAAGCAAAATTATTGAGGTGCACTTTTTTTGCAGTACGCTCACACGTTGCGTCCGGAAATGTTGTACAGGCGACAAAGTCCAATAGCAAGAGTACTCGACATGTTTAGAGGCATGACATCAGCGAACCCTCAGCCGGAACAAGTTCACCAGAAACGTCGGATGGTAAGTATCGTTTATGTCTTTTTGCGTTAGATGGCGTTGTTCTACATTGCATAATGTCAAGTTACTCACATAGATGGCGTTGTTCATATATTGAGGGATAAATTTATGCATATTTGAAAATAGGAAAAGAAAGCCGCGACGGAGCCGTTATTTAAACCATCTTGGAGGTTTCTTACCCTTTCTGCGAGATATTCATGAAATCTTCGTCACAAGGAAACATCTAATACTAGTCGAAAAATATAATAAGTTTAGTTCAAGGAGTTATTCGTTCGTGCTAATATAGGGTACTTCAATCCAGTTTATCTCGACTGACCGACGTTATATAATGATTAACATCGAAAGGAATCTACATAAACGTTGATGTATTGTAGACACATTGAATTGACCTCGGAGACTAGCGTATTCCGTCATTTAGTGGCTAAATATGACCAAACGATGAAAAGTTCCATAAAGTTTTGGACTCTGGTACTTCTAATTATTGTTCCTTTGTCTGCATAGGAAGGTTATCATCTAGGAATCACTTGCTTAAAATAAACGATATCAAAGTTTTAAAATAATTCTTCTATGGTTTTAAAAAGCTAACAAATTTAAATAGATCCATTTTTCTCTGTTGGAAACTATAATTTAGTAATCTTTTATCTTATCATTGTATTGCACGTATAACTATGATTAGAGAAATATTGTATTTTTTATTCCTTTACAGTTATATATTTTTTTTGTTAAGTTCGACATATTGGGAGGAGGTAACTGTAACGTGAAATGTTTTTAATAAAGTAGCATTTTAAAGTCAATAGGCACCTAGAGTAACCTTAAGAATTTTTAAATTTAGAAAATGTGTCATATGTAATTTTTCTCTTGTATAAGGTTTCGTCTTTAAAATCTAGTCGTTCACAATCTGACACACTCAGTGTCTTTAAAATAATGTACTGATTTTTTTCAATTTTAATTTTCTGCGCATGCTTTAAGAAATCATACGTTTACGAATTTAAATAATTTTGTCGTCGTTAAATCCATTTAAATCTTACTACATTGTTACTAAAAGGATAGTTTTACATCGAGGGGCGGACGGAAGACCAATCAGCCGGCGTTTTGCTACGTGCAACACGACGTAATAACGCTTGATAAATCGAGGCTAAATGAATACGGAAAACATAACATTTGTGACCGTACATTGTGCACTTTGTTGTGTACTAATCATTCCGCGCAATATTCCATTCTGAGAACAAGACTTCTTTGAAAGACAATACGTTGCTAACTGTAACGCTGAATATTTACATCAGAAAATCTTCAGAGAATATCATTACCGTAGAAGAAACGTCGGACGATTGCACGACTCCCGGGACCGGTTTACACTTCCGAAATCCCAGCGTCTTCGGTAATTGTTCACTCAACTTAAACGTTGCATAACAAACTAGTATCTCGTGACAACAACGTTATCGCTCAGTACTTCAAGAGATGCCTTCGCGGTATAACCTCAGCGATTCAACGCGACTTTGCGATATATTCTCCCACTTAAAATACAACAGTCGGTCCCGCGGTATGTTTTGTTAGTGCGGTGTCTGTGAATACGTCGCTATGTCAAATTATTTTAGATGGATCAAGGGGAAGAGAGAAGAAGATGTTTTTTATTCCGAAAAGCCGAGAAGTCGCTCTCTCGATCCTAGATCTCTGGAACTATCAGGTATCAGATTGGTGGCACAGAATTATCAACAACAAGAGGTAATATTTAATTATCAATAATATAGAATATAAATGATTTGATTTGTTTGTTTACGAATAGTTTAGTCACTTAAGGATATATTTGTAAGAAAATTTATAAATAAATTGGCTGTACGTTGATTATCCAAAAATATTTGTAAATGAATTCTTGTAGTGTGTAAATTAAATCCGATGTCAATTTAATAATCAACGACCATTTTCTAACTGATTTTACACATTTATATAATAATTAATTCTGTGATCCATACATATGTGTCTTTAAGAAAAATATCAATTGTTAAAATATTCAATTAATAATTTTGTTTCTATTGTTGTTTTTGCAATAATGGCGTTTATTTCCTTTTACGACGCCGAAGATTGCGACGTACTTAGGAAATTATAAATATGTTGAGATCTATTTTGACACTTCTCTTTTTACAAGGTCAATTTGATTATCATATTAATGTTTAGGAATACACTGATGAAATATCTGTGTGTTGTAATGAATTTTATAATTTTAACCCATATAATTGTTTATACGCCTACCAACATTTTAAAATCTGCATCATATTTCCTCATTACTCTAATAGCTTGAAATTAGTTATCTATGTGATAATGTGATTTTCATTCTCATCTATCTATTACGTACAATAAACAATGTTCATGATTTTCCCAATCACAGGTAATCCATTACATTTCGTTTCCTAAAATTAATAAAAATAACACACAAATTGTGTGTTATAAACCAAACTAGGATAAACGTATATAAAAGGAAAAGTCATTAAAGCACGGAGTTTTTGCACATTTTGCATACATTCATCTTAAATTTGATGATTATTAATGTGTAAATTTACTAAAGATTATGTAGTAAAGGTTTATCGACTCGACTTAGTTATCGTGATGGATGGGCGTTTTGTTCTGACACGTAAACGTGCGTTTCTTCTGATGGATTTCACAAAAACTTACTCTTTTCGTAAGAAAATGGGATAAACGAGCCGCGGATCGCCTGAAATTATTTCATTCGATGCCCATGGACATCAGCAGTACTGGAATCGTAGATACGTTGCTGGTCTTTAAGGAAAATGGGAAAGAGAGCGTCACTTTTTGAAAGAAAATGAGTATTAATGGAATAATAAAATAAATAAAATTGTGATGTTATTCTCACTGCGAGAGTAAAATCCATGGCCTCTCTTTCGTATCTTTTATCTGATAATTTTCCACACAATTTTAAAGCAATAAAATTGTTATTTTCTTGTACACCCTTCAAAAGAACATTGAACTTAGATAACTGAAAAATATAATACGTATTTGCGAATTTATTGCGGACATTGTGATGTAACAATAGTCTTCGTGATAGAAATCTTTAATTATATCAGAAGAAAACTGTCAACAATATGATGTACATATATGGCACGATTATGTTTTTTTTTTTTTGCAAATGTTCCGACAGTTGAAATCCAGAGTTGAAAGTCATGGATGCCTTACCATACATAGATAATGGAATGCAAATACGTCAAGGATTTGTTTTGCATTGGTTTATGTTATAGGGCATCAGTGCTATGTAAAGCTATTGACATCACACTTTTACAAATACTAATTAACATACCGTATACCAAAATCTATTACCAATAGAACTCAAGATGTTTATGTATTTATTGTTCTCTCATTTAATATTGGATTTTTGTAGCTACCTATGTATAGAGAACGTTGATTTGGGTTTGGCAGACTAGTAAGCAATGGAAGGACAAGATAGCTAGAATATGTTAATTCATCGCGTTACCTAGAGTAAGCTAGCAACTTTTAAAAAACAGCACATTGCCAGGAGCGAGGTTCTACCATTATTATTGTATTGTTGATGTACCAACATTATGTTACCTCTAACACATGAAAAAATAGACGAATTAAGAACTTCATCTTTAAAATCATTTAAATAAAACATTTTACAATACCTGAATTGATCAAATTTTGATCGTAGTCTAGAAATAGACATTGTTCGTTATCAATTTTACGTGATATACCCCATATAAAGATGACAACTAGAAAACCATGACTTATTTACGTAACACTGCACCATTATATACAAGACAATGGGTTTCCGAGAGTGCCAGTGCGTGACGAATTGTAAACTATATTCATTTATCAAAGTACAAGTGTATCAATGGATACAAAACCTTTGTGGCTAATTAGTGTAACGCCTTGTTAGGTTCTAGACTCTATGGATAACAACTGCCAAAATGACAATATATTTTGAACAGTTAAAGACCGTGGAAACCAACGATCTCTTATAAATGTAAACTAGATAGATAGAGTCGCTCCGTTCCACCCTAATCTGTAGTATAAAGCTAATTTTATAATTACTTTCATTGGTGACACGTAGCTATTTAGATTTCACTTGTTTGTGAACAATACAAAGGCTTGTATAAATATTATATATAAACTTGTTTTTATTTACGTATTCAATTCAGCATTATGATTGTTAAGCAATATGTGTTTCCTGTTATTAATATGTGTTTTGCAATTGCTTTAATTGCAAAAGATATACATACGTGTTCTATAAAATACAAGATTATTAATGCAATAATAAAGAAATGCGATTATAGATTAAATTAGTAGTGACATGTATGTGTTGTCCATCACGCTGGCATAGAGTAACCAAAAACTCTAACCCGCTGTCTCTGATCTCGCTTGCATCGAACTTCAAGTTATTTTCAACTACTGGTTGTCCAGGACTTTGTGAGTGTTCATTTAAAAAAAGTGACCTTAGTTACTCCGGTATACGTCAGCTACCTTGCAGTAAAAATCCTGTTAAAATCGGTCCAGCCGTTACGGGGGCAGTTCCAAACAAACTCGGATTGCTAAATAGACAGGTAGACAGTTACTAAATTGTTCCATGACCTGAAAATGTCCACATGCTATTGACATTTTCAGGTCATGGATTTTCATCGTTTCAATATCCACATGCTGTGGACATTTTCAGGTGCGTATTCCTAGATATTTATTTCACAATATCAAAATTTGTTTCTAACTTTTTTTATGCATTTAAATATCAGACAATTCGAATCTACATATGAATATCTGTTAGAATAAGAATCTTGCACCCAAGAGCCACTGTTTCTTTGACCCTGCAGGTCAAGGAAATCTATTATACCAAGCGAAGACTAATGCGTGTAACACATACAGAGAGTTTCGTCTTCAAAATCGGTACGAAGCTAACTTCGTTATGTGTGTTTCGCTTTTTTATATTGGCATACTGCTAAAGTATCTCCACATTATCAATTGTTTCATTGGCTAACGTTTCGGCAAACTAAATTAAAAACGCTCCTTCCAACTTTATACTTGTTTTAATCGAGTTTTTTTCTGTTGAAAGTCATCCTTAATGCAATATTGTATGACCCGTCTGGCCTATGTTTTCCGATAACTATATTAAAACCTTATGCCCGTGTCAATTCCCTACATTCAACGTTGTCCATAAAGTCATAATTCCATCAATAACCCCGTTTACTTTACTGTGGAAACTTAGTCTTATAAACACCACAAAAATATTTATTTTGATGTACTAACTCTACTACCACAAAATTGCTTTGTAGTTAAAGTAACCCGCCAAAGGCGAGGTTCTTGACGATGCTCTTGAATTTAGTTGTTCAAGAGGTTAATCCTAGCCGCCTTATACTCGCAAGATAGCTTAGACTGTTATTAAAACGGAAATGTTACGTTGTAGAAACGAATACTTGCGACCTGCTTCGACACTAAATGAACATCAATGGCCTTTAGAATGTGTACTATTGGGCGAACATTTATAGTCATTATGCCTTCGAGTCTGTACGCTTATAATTTAAAATTCGCTGAATAAATACACCATGGCAAATTTTCTTTTTAAATAAGTTTTATTGTCGATGGTTGTGGAGATAATGCTCCGTTGGTCGCGTCTTTGATAGTCCTTATATTAATAGAAATAGATCACCTTGCGAGACTTGTATTGCTCATGAAATCATTTATTCTGCAGGGTGCATGTTTAGGTTGCCAAACATCGTAAATTGTGACCAATTTTGAACTTAATTATGGAAACTATATGTGGAATGTAAATATATGAATCAACGATCTGTTAAAAAATATAACTTGAAACAGATGATCTAGAAAATCAGATGATTTGGTACCGTAACCTTTGATTGACCTTCATCCAGCAGCCGACGGATATTTTTTTAGCTAATACCAGTTTTCATTTAGTCACAGTTATTTTTTTTTCGCACATTGGTAATTTATCTAGAAAAATCATTATTTGGTTTTGATAATAACGTATCGTTGATCACAGAATCCCAGAAGTCTAGTATTGCGTCCCTTGAATTTAAAGAGAATCTAAATGCGGTATATCTTAAAGCCTTGTAGTCGGGTCTCAGTTTCTCTAAGGCCCCTGGCCTTTCTTTGTACGCCTTATCGGTTTCATCTTTGACTGTGAAGTGCGGCGTATTCACAGTCTTAAACATTTATGTATGATAATAATCTTTGTCTTTGAGATGAGAGAGAACATCGAAGCTCGGTACTATCGACAGTCCTGTAACGTTGGTCCTAAGGTGTCACAAGTATCTATTTATTTTTATTTTTAAATCTATGTCTCGACAAATAATGAGAGTATTAATTCTTACTTAACATGCAAAGACAATTAAGCAAACAGAAAGACGTCAAAATGACTTGGAGTAATAAGTTTATGTAACGATTTCGTCCTATGTTTTTATGTTTTATTATTTTCATCCATTATATTATTAAAGAAAAAACAGCCACTTCACATTCATTATTGTATAATGAATGTTGATTTTACCATCCACCTTCAGCCATCTATTTTTTTTATAATTTTTTTTTATTTACTTTTTTGTTTCTCTTTCTTTCAGAGAACGTTTTCCACGCCACGAGCATATGATCGAGGTGAGTTTGTTTTGTTTATAATCATCTCCCGCTTCGTTCGATAGTACTGCTAAAATTATTTATTAATATATTTTTAGAGGCAGGTATAACCTAATATAACGTGAAATTGCAAAGGGAAATTGTAAACCAAGAGATTCATTCAAAGATCTTAGAAAAAGCATACAAAATCACTTACGATAAATATGTTATATGATGAAACAAATGATTAAAAATCTATGGTTTATTCCAATGCTCCTGGAAACCGTAATATTCACATCAATATAATGCGTATTTAGTATTTATGGTACCAACATCATTAATTAATCATTAATAAATCATTTTTCATTTTTTTTTCAACATCAGAAATTACCGACGGTGCAGTGATAGTGCTTTTGAAATTACCAAACGCTATAAAGTCCGTAGTTGTAAGATACGAAATCATATCACGGAAATAAATAATTCTATGCAATATTTTACTTGATACTTACTTGAGGCGTCAGCAACTTTTGCGCAGTTCAATTTTAAATGAATCGGTTTTGGCATTTAGGCTATCAAAGGGCGCGAGGGCGGTGGAGGCGGAGGGAGGGGTCGGAGCAAATCTGACCCTAGCTGTAGGGAGAACTCGATAGCAATTTAGCATTGTCTTTGTTATACCTAAGTCTAATATTACCTGGCGCAGTTAAACATACGATAATATTAGAGTAAAGATTGCCACCAATCTACCGATTATTTTTTTTTTAATAAACTAAAGTCTACAAAAAGAGGTTTTTTGTCTAGATGCCTCAAAAACTTGAAATGAAACTTATCTTTAAGTATTGATTTTACAAAAAGACAATATAAAATTTCTATGTACTTACGCTACTTTAATATATACTTAGTTTGTCGCGGTTCATTCGTCGTATTAGACAGTTTAAGAATCGTCTGACACAGTTTGACAAGATTGACAGACAGCGCGTTTGGAAGGCTCATTGGTCGTAGTCGGTGTGTCGTAGTAATATTTTCGCAGGTCGCGTGGTAGCCACGCGGTCGCCGGTGGCCGGCGAATCACGACTCGGCTGCCCTCTCGTTCCCACTCTGATTCTTTATTTCACCAAGTTAGTGTTCCTACGAACGTCGCGAGAGTATAACGTGTTGTCAACACTTGGATATATCGAAGAGTCAAAACGTCGTAGCTATCCAATCGTGTGTTATGATGCGTTAACTAACCTGTGGACATTAGTGAACCAGTTTTGTGTAAGATACATTAGTTGGTCGAATCTCGGTCAAGTTCGAGTCATTGTTTACGTTGGTGCATGTGTGCATTATTTACCGGCAATGGAATATGAACCTGACATATTGAGTTATTCAAAATAATTTTTCCCGGGTTAAATTAACATCTTCGATGTATTGAATTATATTTATTTTGAAACTATTTTATCTATACGTTTTGTATATTTGATTGAAATGCATATCTATTTAATCTCGTTACTGATATTGTCATATTTAGGTGACAAGAAACTTGGATTTGGCAAGAACTCCGTAACTATGATGTTAAATTAAAAAAAAAATAACTTAGTAAATACAATGTACCATAAAATTCGTATTTCATTCGCGAAATGCTCGTAAAAAATATATACCAACCGTATTAAGCTATATAAATAGAATAAAATTTAATATTTATTTTAGTTTGGTTATTAAGTAAATAAAATATTAAAAACTATGTCAATTATCTTTAATTTATGTGTACTTAATTATACCATATTTTTCGTAATATTTTAGTGAAAAATATATGCAAACAAGCATTTTTTTTTCATTCACAATAAATGGTAAACAATACAATTTTTCGAAGATTTATATATCTCGTGAAATTAGAGTTACTTCTATTTTAATAATAATTTTGCGTAGATAACTTTAAATTTGTATCTCCTATAAGTAAAAAATAAATCTGCATTTCTGTTTTATAATTATATTTAAGGTATTCGGTTAGGGTTAAAATCAAAATGAAAAGCTTTAAATTTTTTAGTTTTATAAAGCGATAGCTAACATATGTATATGGTATTATTTCATATTGGTATTGCGTATAGTTTTCGTAATAATTTCTTTTTTTTCATTAACACCGACATAACCAAAATGCGCACATTAGTGGTTCACCTCCAAAACTAGAGACCCTGCATTAAATTCCGGTTTGTTGGTATTGTGACTGTCGGAAGTTTACGATAAATGCCGTTGACCTATATTAACACGTGAATAAGAAAATTCTACGTACGAATATGTAAAATTATTTCAAAGCTATATTGACATATTAATGAATAGAGAAACATCGCGACAAATTAACTTTTATTACATTCCGACTTTGAGGATGTTATTAAAACGCGGGAACACTTATTTCTCGTTAATACGAATATAAATCAGTAAAATTTATTTCAATAAATAATTTACCTTCAAAGTTTCAATCTACTTAATGATTCATATATGTTTATAAATATTAATAAAAAATCATAAACAAATTTGTATGTCATACGAAATTTCTACGGAGTTTTTGTCCAAGTGATCGAATTTAGTTGATTTAAATGTTATACGAAAATATTTTACAAATAGAATTCAAGTCATTGAAAACAAACGGATGTAAGGTTTGCAGGGATGGACAAATCAGATGTCTTTTGTGGAAACAGGGTTTAATGGAGTAATAGTGATGCTGATGTAAAGAGATATATGTAAGTAAAAATGTTAAGTAATGACACGGTTTTATTGTCAAGCACCTTAATGTCTTTGGCTTTGTAGGGCGCAGTAGCTTGTTAAATTCCTAAACTAACAAGTCGAGTCTTGTCTCAAGGTGGTGGTTGCTTGCAACTGTTGCGCGATTTTTTAGTTTTCCTTACACAACTTTATATGCACGTCTTTTTTCGCCTGTAAATTATAACATTTAATATAATTTAATTTTCAGCCGGTTATGGTTGCTAAAACGCAATTATACCGATCCGCTTTATTGCATCGTGTCTTGACTAAAATTAATTTACCCATGCCTTTGGTCCGGTAGGGACCAGAGGTCTTATGATTTGTTTTACCTTTGATAATGTAAAGTTTAATTGATATTCTAACATCAAGTTTGTGTACTCATATGTTTAATGTTGTCGCGAAAGTGAGGTACAATTTATTTATATGTGCGTTGAACGCTATGTTATTGATAGTAAAAAATGAATGACTATATTCACAACAAGTATCTGACATGCGTACTTGGAAAAATGACGAACGATCTTTTTATCCCTTCTTTGGTCATCTCATATTTCAACAAAGTTACGAATATATGCTATGTAATGTTTATTTATGTACAAATTAATAAATAAGAATTTATCCGTCAATTTTCACTTGTGGCAATCAAAATGTAATTTAAACATTCTATTGTATACTTATATAACTAATCAATTTTTAAATTCGAATACTTCTTAAGTGTATTGTTTAAAGATGCCTTAATTACTATTTTCGCATATTAGCTACCTTACAGTAAATATCCCCTCGAAATTGATCCAAGCGCTTCAAAGATTACACGAACTGGGACGGATTTGCTGATGGACAGACAAAAAATGTCTTCTAGTTAACGCAAATATATTTATATCTTATATAACATGCAGACACTTGAAATAACTGGGAAGATTACTTAATAACTTTAAATTGTCATATAGTAGACTCGTTTGTTTTGATTGTAAAAACTCAATACGCATTTTCATTCACCTTTTTACTACACAAAGCGTAGTGTGAACTTATATACCTTTGCGTTTTTATTCAGTGGCGATCTAAATTTTTTTGTCAATTATTCATATACGCGAGACACTCAGAAAGTTTTGAGAAACTAAAAAGCTAATTTCTATCAAAAAAATATTTTTACAAAATCTTTTCAAGGAACTCTCCAACAGCCTCTATACAAAGTTCCATGCGTTGGAACCAATGTTCAAAACATTTTATCCATTCCTCCGCAGACACTTCTTCCGCGCCCTTTTCAAACGCTGCTATCTTTCGGCCATGCAAAATGTATCCCTTTTAGCTGATTTTTAATTTTAGGGAATAAAAAGAACTCACACGGAGCAAAACGTCACAAAGTCGTAAATGGGCCGTGACGTGCCTGCATCAAAGCCACATTTGAAATCGGAAATAATCATAGCACCAAAATGTTCTCGAGGCAGATCCATTTTTAATGAGTCAAGAAAATTTGAATTAGGTATCAAAAGATTGGGGAGGGAAATTTAAAAATCGAACAGTGATATCTTTAATTTTAAATAATCGAAGTTTTCAAAATAATTACGAGTGGCCATTGTCTCATAAAATAAAACTTTTTTCGCAAATTTTTTCTTACATTGCATTTTCCGGGGCATTTTGAACAGTAAACATTTCTAGCGAAATGGTTTTATATGACATGTTTGATACATTATTAAGATGAAGTTGAAATTTGAATCTACACGCGCACTTTGATACGTGTCATTCTGATAGCCTCAATAGAAAACTATTTTGCTGATTTACGAATATAATAAGATAACTCAATTGCATTATAAAAGCACAAAATCTTAGTGTATATTGATGGTTATTAATTAATTTCATAAGTTTGGTAGTAATTCAACTATTGTCGTAAACCATATCCTAGCTCAAATCTAGAGCTGATTAGAAATGGTGAGAGAAATTTTAGTAAATCTGCTTATATTTTACAACAAAAAAAAACACGATTCTACTCATTTTTCTTTTTAATTTTTCGTTAGGAATGTATTAGACAGTGATGTGGATTTCATAGGGCAAGATATTGAGAAATATCATTTTAATACATAGTCCCTCTTGAAAGCTTGCTTATTTTCCAATGTATTCTACGACAACTACACGTGTTTTTATTAATATCAATTTGTATCAATGAATATGTAAATGTTTGTTTTTTTTTTACTATAATTTTAATTCTTAATCAGGTACCTTTTTTTTGAAATCACTCGCGTATCTCGGTTCAAAGTGCGAACTTAAGGACGAGCCGCCCCTTATTGACAGTACAAATTCGTTTCGATGTCTAAGTTTAAATGACTTATTATTGCCGTTCGACTTATTTCCACTCATACCCCACTAATGCATGGCATTGGTATGCTTATCGTAATCTTATCAACACAGTATAGACAAAGAAATGATAAGAAAATCTAAATTTAAACTAGTAGCGTTTACCAGTAACTCTGTGTTAGCTCCAATTTATATGATATTTCCTAATAACATAAAAAAGTACTAAGCTACTTAAAAATAAACTTTCTGTTCTGAACATTACATGGCAACGTAAGTTACGGCGAGCTTATGTTGCAAACGGACTGCTACCGCGGGGTTTCGTCAACAAAAAACTATCGCAATTTATTTTTTTCCAACTTACCCAACCTAAGCCTAATAACGTGACTGTGTGAAGCCTAAACTTTGATGGAAGTGTACAGTTTGAAGCTAAGCCTAATAACGTGATAGTTGTGAAGCCTAAAATCTAATGGAAATGTAGAGTTTGTTTCTATAAAAGAATTATTTAAGAGCTTTGTTTAGAAACTATTTTCTAGCTCAATATGTCTCATAAAAAAGAAATAATTAATCTGAATCGATTAAAAAAATAACTCGATTGCACCTTTAGAACTGACTGACTAAAATAAGTTCAGAAACTAAGATAATTTATTTGCGTTTTCGTAGCCGAAATTCCCAGGGACTGACGGACCGTGTACCACACGATCAAACGTGTCTCTTGTCCAATGTAAGAGCATGTTGCTCGTACGTAATTCCCACACACTATGTGGCATGTCTCTCTAAATTGTGTTCTCTTTGTTGCGTTGTCGCCGTTAACTTATGACATTAGTCTACGAGAATGTAGACATAGCTTTATGATTGGAATATGATTACAAACGCAGTCTGGCGTAATATTAATTGTCTAAGAATCTTTATAGTCAGATTCATTATCGAAAAACTGACGATCACATCTAAATTCAAAGTGAAAGGAATTTATTTTTGAGTTTAGCAAATACACATTTTGGGTGACGATCAAAATATGAAACTGTTAATGCGATATCGGTATTTGAAAGTGTTGTAATAAAAATGTTCTCACACAACGAGCACACGGCGTACCTTGATGTCTATTGAAAGGAATGAACATAATGAATTGAAGTGGTTGAACATCAATTTGCGCGTAACCTTAGCTCTGACTACACCGCTTACTGAATGGTAATTCCCTTGTCCATGTTATCGTACGTAAATAAACATTAAATTACGTGCTAACAAGTCCCATAACAACGATATGATCTTTCTAATCATTTTTGATTCATATATAATACACTTATCTTAACAATGTTTTACACAAGCTGCAAAATTTATTACGCGGTTGTCGACAATCTGTACGCCTGACTATCCCAACTTTACTGTAATCACAGAAATATTAAATTAGGTTACATTACAATTTCACAAAATGTACTTAAAAATTGTTTTCATCATTATGTTGATGAAGTTTTAAACAAGCTCGTTATTTTATTTTGACGTAAATTCAACTAGGTAGAGCTTGATGGAACATATTTTAATTTGAAAACTTTTTTTCTATGAAAGCTGCGTCTTTATTTACATCAGCATAACATATATTCAAGTTAAAATATATTATCTCGATCTCAGGCTTAGCGATATACCTTTTAAATATATTAACAGATATCTTTTTACCACTTTAAGTTTTCATAGATTTGAAGTATTCATAAAGATGCCTCGAGTTACGCTTGTGACCTAATGAAGCAAAGGTTACGGACAGCTTGAGAGGTTAAATATTTAATTCATTTATTGTCATTTTGAAAAAAAAAATATCGTGATGGTTTTTTTGTGTTATCTGTCCTAAAAAACTTTTATAGACATAGTGATCGGCAAATAATTCAATGAAAATCCACAAATATGGCGTACATTTTTTTTTGAAAATAATCTTGAAGACTAAATTTTTTAAAATCACTTAAATATTTATCAAATCACAAGTAAATCAGTGCATTATTACACTTCTATAATAGTCAAGATTAGTCAGCCGTGAAGGTGATGACGACACTGTTGACGAGAAGAAAATTAATATACTTTGTTGTCTTGAGAATGTGCGAGATCGGTCGGTTTACGCAACTAATCTTACAAGTTGTATGTGATGACCACGAACATCCATTTAAATTATTTAGTTGGTATGTAGAGCCATCAAACTTTCCGATGTAAGTAGATTGTGTGTAGCTGAGGGGTTATGCTAAGATGGACGTGTGGTATGAAAAAGGGATAAAATTAAAAATGAATACCATAATGGAAGTTTGAAAGTAGCGCCATTGATAGAAAAATTGAGAAGCAAAAGGTTATGCGAAGAGATGATAAGCATATAAACAAGGTGATAAAGTTGAATGAGGATGAATATAAAGATAGAGGAAGACCGAAAAAGGTGTGGATGGCGTAAGAGAGATTATGCGTAGAAGCGTGTGAGTTCAGATATGACGGCTGAAAGATAAGTATGGAAAATTAGTACATACTGTGCTTACTCTCCGTAGGGAAATGGGCAGGTTATTGACGAGTTGGTACGTAAAACTTGTGTTAATGCAAATGTATAAACTGCAGTACTTAGCGTACTAAAATCGATATTTCGTTTAAAGTTTATTCACCATTTCCCTTTAAACCACGTACATGCACTCCTTAAATAGGATGCGATAACATTGAACATCCGAATAAACAACTATTTAATAGTATTAATTTATTGCTTTGAATCTAATAAACACTTATCGAGGCAAACCTTCGAAACGTCACCGCAGTTTGTTTTATAAAAACAAATGTTAATAGTCGTTATTACAAAAAAACAGTATTTATTAGACACGAATAAACGCCATATCGTTTGTATGACATTTGTTGATTAAACAGAATTAGGTGTGTGAATTTGTTTATTTATAGATACATAATAAACTGATGCCAAAACTTTGTCGTTGCTTTAAGATCTTTGGCTAAAACAAATATTTTTAGTATATTTAACTTCTAGTGTGACTTTACCGTTACAAACTTCCTTGTTGTTTTTTCACATTAGTTCTTTGAGTGATTTCAATTACCGAGATTCGATTAACAGTTACAACAGTTCGTGATAAGTGAAGTTTAGTTGAAGTTGATACGTTTTAGATAAACATAACTAGTTCAATACAATGCACGGGCTTGCGAACTGTCTCAATAAACTAAAAAAAAGTTCACGTGAGTCAACTCCACCTTCAAATAGAGAGAGCGACGAAAATAAATCTACCACGCCAAGCGCTGGGAGCTCACAAGGATCTGTGCGAAAAGACCAAACCTCGAAAAAGGTACCCATTACTCAAAAAAGAAATAGCGGTCAACGAAGCTTGGGAAACTCACCACAAGATGTCGCAGGAAGTTCACATTGGCAAGACGAAGCTCGGGGTTTACCTAGTCACTACCGACGTTATTCGACATCACGCGCCCATAGCCCGAGCCCCAGCGATTTTCCCGGCCCCAGTTCAGCACCAAAACATGACTACACCAATTTCGTTTCGCCACTATATAATACTGAGATGGCTGATATACAAGAAAATGATTATAACAAATGTGAATTGTACGGAGAAATTAGCACAGACAAACTGGACCGCCGTCATAATGCGGACCGGTTTGATAATAAAAGTTTTGCCAAACAGCTGGTCGAGTGCTCGAAGTCTCCCAAAAGTACGACTTGTAGTCGCGAAAGGCGTGAATCAGGCAGCAGTGGCCATAAGCACAAAAACCACTCTATACAAGATTTGATTCGATCATTTGGCAAGAAAATAGGCTGGAGGCATGAGTCAACTGCAAGACGTAGTTCTTGCGCTGTGCCAGCTTCAAGCGCGGATGTTCCTAAAAAAAAGGACGGCCGTGGCAGATCAAAATCACTGGATCCCGATCACTTGCATAGTATAGTACCTCATCCTATACTTGATGATTGTGGTAAAACCTATCAAATTTTTGACGCCATCATCCAACAAGGTAATTTAGTTTTATTATTGAAATGGGACCCGTTGTTTGCATTCAGATGAAATGTTTATATCAGAGTATTCGCATTATCGCTTTTCAGATTTAAAAAAATAACAAGATTTGTTTTTAGAAAATTAATGTGTACAAAATGAAAAAAAAAGTCGAAGAGAAAGATGACAAAGTTACCTGAATATTGTTAGTAATAATAGTAATATATTTTTTAAGTAAGTTTTCTTATTTTTATATAGCAGTTGTGATATCCCGACTGTTCGGTAGTAAATAACATCCAACTCTTTGTTATTACATTAAACAGAGGTCATATTCGTTATGTTACGTTTGTTGTAAGGTTACATTTATTTACATCTCAAACGCATTATATAAATTTAATTGTCGAATATAGACTTTTGGTAAAAATTCCTTTCGGTTTATTTCTAGTTAAAAAAAAACTAGATTAATTATATCTATCGCGGATATAACATGGTGGCAAGGTCATTAAACACGTAGGTAGGAGGTAGGAGACGTCTGATAATATTTTGGTTTTTATTACCGACATTTCTAACTCACGACTAGTAGTAACTCAACACCCTAAATATTGTCTTATCTTCTGTAAGTAATAAAATAGAAACCATGGAAGATTTGTTTTAAACATTTACTCATAATTATCTTGAACCTGATATTTATGTAAAAAAAAATGAAAATGTAGAAATTTACTTTATTACTAAGTTCATTATTTCACATTACTGGCCTGTAATTTGTAACAAGAATTTCTCTACTTTCTTAACCCGGCGGCTGTGCCTTTGTGTTACTAAAAATGTTTTTTTTTTAAATGCTCCTATATTTTTTTCAAGCAGCTTCCGCAATTTCTCTGCTCTTTAAAATACTATTTGTACTTCGTTTATACTTAACAATTTGTTGTATCATTACATATTAAAAACAGTCCAAACTATAAACCTACCACGAAAATTTACCAGAGATTTTTCAGTATACTTTCAGCCCTGTTTTTGGTGCTGCACAAATTTTGTTGTTGTCGATACGAATAGTGACGTCTTTTGTAGTGTTACACATTAGGTGTCGGTGTTGAAATAAAAAAAAAAAGTAACATTGTAACATCGGTACTGTGCGGCCGATGTTTCTTAGCGTGTTTGAAATTCAAAAAGCGAAGTTGAAATTGTTAACTAGCATTCAAAGCTCTTTATTGATCAATAAATAATATGATGATAAAGATTTAACATGATAAATTAATTTTTGATCAATAAATTAATTTCTAATCGAAAATGCAGTCGCTTGTTATTAATAAACATCTAAGCGAAGCATTTAGTCAATTAGAAGAAAATTGTTCACCTCCTTTGTGGGTTTAAACTTTGTGGTATCACACTTAAGTCGTTCGTTGTACGATCATCTTAATCGTTGTGGTTTGTAATATTAACATGCCTTTTATACGCATCGTTATTGTCTTCATAATGTAGTTATAGATTATAAAGCGAATTAATTATTCTTTGTATTACTTCACGTCACGATCGCATACCTCTACTGTGTTTTATTGGTCCGAAAGTCCATTTCCATTAGAATATCCTTCTCCTTGGTGACTGATTGTCAGATGTTTAATTAATTGCAGAAGACAAGTATTACATCGTTTAAAATTAGAATTAAAGATTCAGTTTGAATTATTTTTTTTTTATTTAAGGGTTTTAAACTTCCCATTTAGTAGTATCCGCAATTTCACCTCCAGCGCGTATTTTCCGTAAAACTTACATACGGTACTAGGGAGTAAATTATTCAGCTCAATTTCGATAAACTCACACTTTGTTAAAGTTCTGGGTCTAATGTAAAACAATAAAATGTTTTTATTGTTTAATGCATTATTAAAAAAAAAAAACTTCATCAAAGTATTTCGAGTGATAAAAATCAAAACCAGTACAACGTTATCGGCTACTTGCATAAAAATTATAGTTTGAAAATTCATTAGTTTTTAAAAATGTGTGTTAAATATTTTTATTGGTGTGTGCAACAACCTTATAACAGCTTCATTTACATTTTCATTTAACTTTGTATACGTTACGTGCTCGGTGCAATATCGGATCGTCGCAAATTGATGGAAAAATATCGGGCACTTCACACTAGATCTTGTTCAATCAATTCAGTACCGAGTGCCATTTACATATCAAAAACAAAGCATTATTTAATAATAATAAAACTTCAATGTTTTTCTCCTAAAAAATATTCATTGATATTATTGCGCACTGAATGTCACTAACATTACGGTAATGTCTTAGAAAAGTTCACTTCAATTAACCATGTCATGTTTCATGTAATCTATCTATCTCTTCATAGCACTATCCTCTATAGCCCCAAACTATCGTCTATCTCCGATGGCCCTATGCTCAATTTAAAGCTTTCCTGGTTACATTCGATTCTTCACGATAGCATGAAAACCATTTCCTTTCTAATTCGTCTAGCACTGTTGGTAATGCTTTTGTATCAGAGTTCTGTCAGTGTAAACCGACTGTTAAATCTATAAGAATATGTTCTAATGTGCTTTGTAAAGAAAGGCAGGAAAGGATCATGAGTATATATACGTCTGTTGCTATAACCTTGAGTGCATTATTTATTTCTGCAATTACATGTACGTCTTTAATTCATTTCTAACAATAATAAATTGGAAATGATTTATTGTAAAAAAAGTGAAATGTGTTTATTTTTATTTTAATTCTTACAGTGATGTATTTCATGAACGTATCGTATTTTTTTTATCTCTCAATTGATCTTAACGTATCATAAAGGGTTTTTGTTTCAAAGATATTCTAATTAGGACCAATAGAATAAAACTATCAGGTGTGTTCTTGACACCATAATGCGATGCTAATTTACGACTTAACGCGGTGTCGTATGTTCTGGTATTTAAAACTAGATTCTCAAGTCGAGCTCACGGGTAGTGCTAAATTGAAAATTTAAATTAACCCAATTAGGTGTAAGATCATTTGACTAACATCAATTAACGTTCCAGCTAATCGCTTCAATAAAGCATTTGTAATTATTTGTTATGTTTGTTTTATTTTAGTTAATTCATATTTTATTTAAATGTATATTAACGCTTGAATAAAATAACCTCAATATATATTTTAAATGAATACGTAACAGTTACAAAACATTGTCTCTTCGAATTATTTCCAGCTTTGTGCATTTCCATCACGACGATTGTTGTTATTCATTCGAATTCGACCAACTGGAATACGGAAATAGCAAAGAAAACTTTTTCACATCTTTTTAGGGCTTTAGAGCTTTCAAAGTTTACCAGGCTAGATCAATTTTGGTGTATGAAAACATCCACAGCTTATTATCAAAGATCTTGTTACCGGACATACAACATTATGATGAAGAGCAACATATGCCTAAACATAAAGATATATTATTTTTCTCGTGGACGACTTGACTTCGCTTGCACTAAAACTTATGTCTTTATAGACTTCTACTACAAAATACCATATCTTCTTTAGTTGAAAATACGAAGATTTACACCAATTGTTCTAATTACTATAGGCGTTAAATCTTTAAAAAACTTTATAAATATTTCTATATCATTGCAAATATGCATTATCACGTTTCTATTAACTGTACCTTTTTGTGATCAATTAGTTGTTAAGAATTTATCAGCGTACTGAAACACACGGTACTAAGACTTTGTTCTCATTATCCTTTGTTATCGCTTGAATCATCGTTGCGACATTATTTTTACGAAATTAAACATGTATTTGTAATGTGATCCGGACGAATGGAATGTAACGAATAAATGCAACAGACTCGCCAGTGTGAAAGAATGGGATAGACGTACAATGTTCGCCGGAAATTAATTTATTGTCAGGTATGCGATGGCAGATCTTGCCATCGCCTCCCACTTTTTTCGTATCGGGCACTCGTGTTAAACTAATGTTAAACTCTTATCTTCCTTGGACTATTCAACTTTTCATAAACTAAGCCAATTGATTGCCTTTGCGAACTACTTGTTGAAGATTCCGACTCGATACTTGCTTAAAGGCACACATTTACCATTTGCTTCGCTATAAAAAAAAAATCTGACACAGTTCTTTTATAAAATGCAGTTTTATGACGTCAAAACTTGAAATGAAACTGAAAAACCGACCATAGCTAATTTCATTTCCAAATAAAGGAATATTTATTTATTTATTAATTAAATTACAGAAGTTAATTGTACTACAATTTGAACAGAAATATCCTGTCACTGCATGGCTTGCTAATTAATTTATACAGCTGAGAGCAAATGAAATTAATAGAGTAATTAAATATTGTGGTATCAGCTTCTACTTTTGATTTTCTGTTAAGATATGTCTGTCATTTTTTCATGTAGTCTTCTCCGCTCTCTTATTCTACTTTTAAGAAGTTGTTTAAATAATTGTGTGTGAATTAAAAGCTTGACCGTAATCTTCTTATAACTTGAAAATGTTTAGTATTCAACATGAATAGTCTAAGCTTTAAGTTTCTTTAACGAAGCCACAGCTATAGCGGCAAGTTTGAGCTAAAATACTAAATAGAGTTGCGGTTGCTAACTTCAAGTCGAGACAAGTCTTAGCTTATAAACTAATTTCGGGTTAAATTAACAATTAAGTTAACAATAAAATCGTCTAAATAATGTAACTAAGTTTGGCGTAGCCTGCGCGTTCGCCCGTGCTTCTAATGCTGTTTAAGTAATGCGAACTGCAACTTCTGTTTCATGGTTAAACTGATGTTGTTTATTTTTATATCCACTTATACTCGCATAAATATTAAGTAGGACAGAAAACTGTCTTAATACACTTCAAGTAATAAAATTAAATCCAAAGTAGAATGATACAATGAAGTACTAAATTTTAAATCAATTACCCTTGCAAGTTGTTTAATATCCAGCAGAGCAAAGTGTCGGCAAACACAATTAAAAAGGCATCTCGCATGTGGACGGATTTCACGGGTCTTAAGAGTTATTTGTCTCTCTCCCAAAGCCGGGGTTTTAGGGAAGCCTTACAATATTCTCAGCTTACCCAAAAGGGAATTTTATTTACACAAACATACTCTATACATATCTTTAACATTGCACCAGTACCTACGTCTATAACTCGAATGTATATATCATTAATATTGCTTAGGGAAAAAGATAATTGACTATAATCGTAGAGCGTCACTTGTTTTTGCAAATCTCTTGAACATGTTATTTAACAACCAGAAACATAATCTTAAAATAAGTCTTTGTTACGGTGAAATTCTGTTGACAAGGGACTCTCAGATTTAAGATTGAGTCATATCTTTAATTGATATATTGAATACACTTACTATGTATATGTTTACAAAGGTCAATTGAAAACTATAAATGTATGGACCTAAATTAGTATATTGTATACTAAACTATGAAAAAAGTTATTTACAATATGTTTATTTTACTAGTGATAAACGAGCAAGTGACCATCTGAATTAGTCTTAAGGCAAAATGACCGTTGCCCAGACATCTGCATATGCAGATGTGTCGTTAACCTAATCGACAGAGGGGACGCATAGATATCTATAGAATGGGAAGCGGAAGACGACTACAATTTGACCTGTTACCGCCTGTCTTCTGTTTGGGCTCATTAGTGCAAAAATCCCTCTAGCCCAAATCTGCAATCTACATTGTATACTACCATTATCGGCCTAATGTAGTCCACTGCTGAACGTTGGTCCCACCATGGATTGCCACGATGACCGGTCCGGACCGGACCCGCATCCAGTGCACTCCCGCTACTATGCGGAAGGCCTTCCTATGCTGCGCACCGGTACATGGCCGCCATTCCAAAACTTTCGTACATTCAATATAAAGCTATCAAAATTCTCACTTAGTGTTATTTCCATGTACGCACGTATTTTAACGGCGACAAAGTGTATACTCGGATAAACACGAACACGATTATGTAAATGGTGTTTACTTCGACGTCGGTTTGTTTTTGACGGATCAATGGTTTATTGGAACGTATTGGATATCGATTTTCTTAACATTAGGCTGTTATTGTGCATCCAAGCTCAAAAACGATCCTTGTGGCTTTTATGAGCGTTCTTACTCTTAATTACTTAATGTAATCTATTAATTATATTGAGAGACAAAGTGTAATAGATTCTAAATCACATTGTTAAAATACAGTCAATAGATGGCACTATTACAAACGATGCAATTAAAGCGAATATCTCTCTTTTTTTAAGGTATTTTTAATTCATATTGTTTAACAGACAGATAAAATAACTCGATATAAACAAGTATTTTTATCAGACTAAAATCTGTAAGTAGATCTTTTCATGTCTGTAAATGGGAATACTTTTGTAAACGAAACTTACATTTCGCTGAAACAAGCGATCGCCTTACGGCGAAATGTTCCCTCCGGTGGCAGCGCGATGTTACAAGGATTTCGTATGGCTATGTAAAATTGTTGACATTAATAGCAAACAATTGCACCGATAATGGCAACCCATAGTAATCTACTATAAGCAGTTTTTTTATAAGCTTATTTTTCATAAAAACATGTGATAAAACTTTTCAAATATTTACTGTGGTTTTAAAAGTAAATTAACTGCCTAAATTAATGTTAATTTTTGTATAAATCTCATCTCCTTCTCCCAAAGATACTAGAAAATATTATTAATTAACCTTGTCTTGAACGGAACGTAAATAAGATGCCAGCTTTCAGGCAAGTTCAAAGTTGCTAAATAATATTTGGCACGCTTGCCCAAACGTGTCAACGGAATTGCACACACGACCGCTTTAGTATAA
Source organism: Papilio gigon (assembly GCA_027563995.1). Taxonomy (NCBI): domain Eukaryota; kingdom Metazoa; phylum Arthropoda; class Insecta; order Lepidoptera; family Papilionidae; genus Papilio; species Papilio gigon. The sequence goes on from JAODUI010000025.1 coordinate 3,919,856, forward strand.
AGTTAGAAACTGTACTGACGGGAATTCATTGAACCAACATTTCCTTAGAAATAATATTTGTGACTTTTGGAATGTTTTTCTACGTTTGATTTATTATTAGTTTTCTCAATCAAAGGTAATTGAGATTTTTTAATGATTTCTACACTAGACTCCATACGAAAATCGAATCGTTATTTAGAAACATTGTCTAGAAGTGTATACGTGTTGAAACAGGATCAAAGCAAGTTTGAGCCTTCCACGGTGCACTAACGAGCACTTGGCACATTTCGACATTCGTGAAAATAATGATTCCATGTTTGTCTTTGTTGTCTCCGATCTTTATCTACACTTGAAAAGACCGACTGACTGACTTGTACATCGACTGCCCAAACACTATCTGGACCAAGGAACTATAAACGTGAGTCTTTTTATTACGTGAAAGGAATTAAATAAATTCATCCTCTAAGTGTTAAGGATAAAGTCTTCATTTTAGAAATACTTTCTTCCAACAGAATGAATTCATAATAAACAAAAGAAAATCGATACTAACATTCGTGTTGTACCTATTTCGGATCATTCAAATATTCTTTTCCGACCGAAATCACGGTATTTAGCTAGTAATCTACCAAATAAGAAACAGTTGTACAGATTCGAGTACTCGAGTCCCTCGCATTTGGAAAGTGCTCAGATTTTTTTAGAATAAGGATACTTACTCTTTGATCGTTATATTTTCTGAAGTACAATCGTGCTTTTATATATTGAAGTTTTGGAGATTTTTTTTAGCTACCAGAGTTTTGATATAGAAATATAACCCATACAAAAATATTACATTAGTCATAAACATATTACAAGCTATATATATGGAATGTTTTAAAGTTTGACAACTAGCAAAGTTACGGTTTTAGAAATATAGTAACAATACTAAGGGAATTTACCCCAATAAGAAAACTTCTGGAAACCTTTTTTTGTAATAATTTTGAACACCAGATTAGATATCTATAGATTGTATCATCATCAGCCTTTGTCTGCCCGCTGCTTGGTTACATGTATTTATTTATTTCACATACAATGAGTTTCAGTGTAACATTGGTTCCTTTACTATGGTAACTTGTTCTAAAGGAACCATTGTATATGACATTAGTATTAATAAAATCTTTAAAGATAATTTACATTTAATTATTCGTTCGCTAACTAAATAACGTCAAATCCTTTAAAACGTCCATGGCCGTCGATGATAGCTCTTGTGATCCCGCGCTCGTTTGCCCCCCTTCTCGTATAAAAAAAAAAAACGTTCTTTAGAAATGGGTATCTTACTAAAATTATACTTTTAAGGTCCCGATATTTATAAAAATCTCGTTTCTTACGAACATTGTATAAATAAAAACAACCATGGTTGAAAATTGAATCCTTTCTCTAGGAACCGGAAGTTTCATTACTTAGGCAACCGTTGAATTTACTTCACTGACCATATGAAGTTACTCGGGTTAATAAAATTAGTTTCGATAGAAAATATATTTCATTCAATATTTACATAACAAACTGATACGCAATACAATGTCATCGATTCCTCTCTGTTGCGATTGTAAACTATTCATTAATTGTATTTAAATAAAGATTCGCCACAAATTAAACACAATGCTGTATACTCTGTTTACTATTATTGGCCCTTAGTTTAATACAATATAATATAATAGATTGGAACGGCCATAATCAGTTTTTTATACAATATTAATGTCAACAAAGGTCTGGAACATGGAGACGCACTGTAGAATGAGCGATGAACCGTGACCGCGAAATAATACCAATAACACTCGCCCTGAAGAAGAGCTCGGGCTCGAAACTAGTCGATACCGACATCGAACACTTGAAAATTAGTCGTTTTATCTATCATTTATAATAACGTCCCACGATAGTTTAAAATTTTGACAATTAAAATTAATGTGGTGCATAAAGTTTTTTTTTTTAATATTTTTATTTTCAATTATGGGCGATCACTAGTCGTTTTAAATGTGATTTTATTAAATTGTTCTATTAAATATCTTAGTAATTAAATTTGTAATATGCACAAAAATGAATAAAAATGCGATTATCGGTAAATATTCAAATTAATATTGCCATAATCAAACTAACAGACTAAAATTATTTTCATTTAATTTCTCGAAGTAATAGGATATTTGTTTTTATTACAATAGACGAATTATCTAAAGTATGACTGCATGCTGGCGCTGGCAAGATAACGTTGGAAAATAAACATTAATATAGAAAGAATATCTCTAGAAGTGAATGCAACAGACGCAATCTAATAATGAATCCTCTAATTATCCCAGACGGTACTCTATGGTAATGAGATTGTTGCAGGAATACGCATCCTAACTCCGACTGCGACGCTTTCGGAGCCGCGATTAACTTAAATTATTATAGTACTTTCAAATGAGACATATTTACATTTTACTAGCCTTGCACTTTTAGATTAAAATACATTGGATATTCTCGTGCGACTCCACCTGTACGAAATTCCATAATACAATGACAAATTAAGACAAAATTACTACAATTTTTTTTTTCATGGCAACCTTCCTTGTTTCGGGGGACCCAGGGAGGGAGTTTATGTCGAATTTGTATTGCACGTAATAAATTTAAGATATATATCTGCTATTAATCTAATGAATACATTGATATTGTGA
>JAODUI010000025.1:3922618-3933716 GCA_027563995.1 Papilio gigon
AGTCACCCCTAATAATATGGTAGGTTCCGAGCCCCTCGGTGGGGATGTAGTGAGTGGTATTAGATCTGTTTCCCTTTACCATCCTAGCACTGCAACGTTATGTTTAGGCCACTTATTATACATTTTCAAACTACTACACAATTCGAGTGTTCATGTAATGAACGCAATGATGTCTATACGTACAGTCCGGTGTAATCCGTGACCGAAATATGTCATGAATAGGTTTGTGATAGTAGCCGACAGGGGGATTAAGCTACGGGTTACTAAAACCATCGGAAACCTTTATAATTCTTTTGAACTTATCTAACTACAATGTTGAATCAACATTTTTTACGTTTCTATTTTTATTTTTAATTGTGAAAAATATCTTATTTTTTTCTAGTTCTCTTAATTCTTTTAATTTAATCTTAAACAAATGCTTCTAACCATTTAAGTTTGTACAGGAGTTTATCAGTTTTTTTGACCTGTAAACATTTTCTTTGTTAACAGGTGTCGAATTACGCCGCGAGAGGGCTCAGGAGGCTGCAAAGAGACGTTCTTCGCTTGATAATTGTTCTCAACCGGGTCGTCATCGCGGCTCCAATGCCCTCATTGACCCAGAACGCGCTGCGATGCTCTTCCGAGACGCCAGGGGGGTGAGTTATCTTCAATATGTGAAGCATTTACTAACGTGCCTATTTGAATTAATATAATGTTTTAGTACAATTAATGGCAATCTCGGAAATGATTGAAGTTTACAAATATTATCCCTGAGACCGATGCGTGTTTTGTCGTTCTTCCAATTTACATCAAATTAGGTCATTTATTAGTTACTTAATTTAGTTTTAATTAGTTTAAAAACGTTGCATTTGTGGTACATTTTATTAATCAAACTTAAAAAGTTTCTGATTCAAATTTCATTTTGAGTTGTTAATAATAAAAATGCTAATATTAATTAATACTTCTAAGTCTAATCCAATCTTTATATACACGAGCTTTGATGACGCAAAAATTGTCATTGTGATAAAAACTTACCTAATTAACGTTACGATTTTTATTGCAGCTGCCCGTGGCTGATCCTTTTATAGAAAAATTGGATCCCGATGGCGCAAGTAAGTGTAGATTTATTAATTACATTAGTTTCATAGCATTATAGTAGTTATTAATTAGTTTTGTATTAATGTACCCGCACTAATGTTATTTTCAACTTTGCCTGTTGCAGTCTTTTCCATACCCTAACGTTCCTTTTGTTTATTTTCATCAGAAAATCTATTTAATTTGTAATTTTACAAAGTTGGAAGTGACAACAAATGACTTATTTCATCATTTACGAAGGATACACGATGTACAATGGTTGCTATAGTATCAATTTTCTGACGTGTCATTTATTTAAACGTAATCCAACAATCAAATATGAATGTGCTCCAATAAAATGCAAAGCATTATTGATCATATTGGTATTTTTAATACTATATCACTAAAGATAAGGCCGTTTTATCATTCTGTGTATTGTCAAGGCGGTCGTATAAAATTTAACGTTTGCCATGATTGTGGTGTAGTGGCATTTTATTGTTTAGTGAGTCGTTATTTTTTTACATGATGAAAATATGTATTATTTCCAAACGTCTTGATTGTGTACGGGATAAAATGTTACTATATTACGAAGATGTTTTAAGTAAGTGAGTAATCTAATCCTTTACGTGTGTGAGTGATAATTTATTACCAATTCTAATTAGAATTTTCTGTCAATCGTGAATATTTTACTTTGCGTTAACCAGGTTATTGTATCAGTATTCTTAACTGAGCAGTGTTTGTATGGACCGACCTTTAAAAGGTCTATTCTCATGTTCGTGGTTATTTTTTAACTTTCTTCAAAGAGCGGAGCTTCTAACCTCCATTGTAATGACCCATATCAGTTCTATTTCTCCTTCGATCGATTTATCTAGTAATTATTAAAATGTTACAAGTGTCAACCAAGACTTGCGCAGTATGGGCGCTGTTAGACGTCGCTATAAATGTATCTAACCTCGGTGCATCGGTGCGTATATTAAGCTGTTAGGACCAGTAATAAATAGAACATCTGACATAGATTGAACGATGTTTCGACCTATTGAAGACAGCTATTTCATGTTTGAACTCTTCGTTTGTTTATTAATTTCATCAAAGTTATGTCACAGCCTATGAACATCTTTTATTGACTTGTACATATCATCACATAGCCGTATTAATTAATTTATAAGTGTGTTAAAAAATATTTTTTTTTATATGTTTTTGTTTGGCATATTAAATATATTCGATATTAGGATTAAGTAACAAAGACCCGTGAGTACATTTGCTAGTAAACTGTAGTTCGTATGTGATCTTGGCCTATATCTACTAACCCCGAGAAGGTCACGAGTGTGACCGTTCATTTTATATCAATGCAGGATATTTTATTTTTCTAATCGAATTATCTCTTCATACATGCGTTTTTGAAATATTGAAAGCAACGTAAACATTAACAGCCAACTCGTTATTTGATTGCTAGTGGAAACAAATATTTACTTCATTCACTCTTCTGGTTTCCAGTCTGTATGTACTCAATGGCCAATTTCGTTAATAGTCGGAAGCCGAGATAACGAATAAAAAAGCCGATTAGATATGTATCTGGCAAATTGAAAAGCGCACCAACAAGAAATACTAATATTTAAACTGGATCCATTGATGTTTTTTTTTCTATAGTCGTAATTTTAGTATCGAACGACTTGGATGAGTATCATTGTTATGATGTTAAATGTCTCATTGATTTAATTTGTTGATTGACTATCGATAACATTTGATACAATTGTTGCTGGAGTTGATTGCTCCATGTTCTCGAGTTAAAAGCTTTATAAAGTAAATTAAAAGTATTCGGAACTTTTTACTTCTTACGGCATAATGATAATAGATTATTGTTGTGGTGTTTGGGAGTTTCTCCCGTGTTGTGGTTAGGCCAGCTGTCGGTCTGCGATATTTATTTCGGGACGGCAAGTTTTATATTTAGTTCGACGTGTCGGTGCGGCTGCGCACCAGCTTCGGGCCAGTAGTGCCGGCGGCGGCGGCGACGTTGCGCGCCACTTCGCTCTCTAGCACCCCCGCGCACCACCATGCCCGCCCTCGAGTAGTATTAGCAGTGAGTGGAAGCGGCAAGTGGGCGATGTGACGCCCCGAGCCCGCGCATGCTGCGCCTACACTACTTCTCGGACCATCCCGCCCTCGCCACCGCCGAAGACGAGGAGTCCGTCCACTCGATCGACCTCATCAAGGAGTTCGAGGCGGTCGGCCGCGCGTGGAAAGCCTTCCTCGACGATTGGCTTCTCCAAGGTGCCGGCTTGTTTATTTCACCCACGCTAACACCGCTCGTTTGTTTTCATTCCCTTCCCACGTCGACAAACTTACCTACGTCATATTTGTTGTGTGATCCCAGTCGCTATTTAGGTCGCTTTTAAGTGCACCGAATTGCAGTAATCGATTTTATCATATCGATAGTTATCGAATACACACAAGACGAATTCAAATAATGCAATGTTTACCACATGTTTAGTTTGATTATTTATTTCGTGTCTATTAATTGTGAATAGAAGCAATAAGTCGTTACTAATTCAAGTGATACATTATTTACTATTCATATCCATTATAAATTTAGCTGCAATATTTATTTATGTATGCAAACTAAATGTACAATTTGTTTGATTTCCACTTGTATAAGATTGTTAGGCGTGTAAGAGCTGAATGTACGTCTGCGAGGATCCTCGTGACATCATAGAATGGCCTCCGATAACTTGCGTAATAAGCTGCTAGGCGCGGAGCGTAAACCAACAAACATCAAATCGGTACATTTTTTTATACGAGAAGGGGCAAACGAGCGGCTTCGAAGTGATCATTGACGCCTTGGACACCTGCAATACTATGTATATACTATACCATATTTTTCTAATTTACTGATGCGAATCGCCAGCCGTGAAAATGTTCACTGATAAACTTTTGGAATAAATAATACTCTACAATAACTGCAATAAATCACTTTTGTTTTTTTTTATTTATAGGTCATCGTCCAATATTGTTCTAACAGGCAGTTATAAACTTAATAGTTTTACTAACCCTCTCAATATGCTATATTGTATTACCTGTTAAAGCTAAAAATACTATTAAAGTACAGAAATGTAAATGTGTTAATGAAATTATGCCTTTTATAATAATATAGAAGCTGATTACCTTGGTGTAAATAGTGTTACCAAATTTATATGACTCAATGTGATTGTTGTGCCCTTTCGAGGTTCAGTGAATAATTTTAAAATTTTTATTAAACAAGAAATTGTATAAACGTATATTTTTCTAAAAATTTCAGCGAGAGACGATTCGCAGATCTTCGTCAAGTTCTTCCGTTTCCACCAGTGCTACGACTTGATCCCAACATCTGCAAAGCTCGTGGTCTTCGACATCCAGCTCCTCGCGAAGAAGGCGTTCTTCGCTCTCGTCAGCAATGGTCAGTGACTGTGACTACCAACTCGATGGATCAATTATAAACGTCCCTAAATGTGTATGTAATTATATAAATCATTTAATCTGCCGCTACGATGCGTGTGCGCAACTTTGCTGAGCTGCTGCTGCCATCTATTTTTCTGCAAACGGTCAAAATATTAAACAGCTTACCTGATGATAATTATCACTGCTAAAAATAACACATGTTATCAGCGTTTTATATAGTTTGTTATTTTCTATCTATACATTCACAAAATCGTTATAAAATATGTTTTCGTCGCGAGATGATATTAAAACATACATGTTTGTAAGACAATTTTATTGTTCCATTTTAAAATTTGCTAAATAAATAAGAAAGGAAATACATTCATTGGTTAAATAGTAAATATGTTGTTTATTTGAGGACATATAATGGAAAATTTAATATGCTCAGCGAAATAATAATTTTATTATTTTATTTTTAAAGCGACTGTTCAATAATAGAAACTATAATTAATTTGTTAGCGATATTTTTGTGCTGAATATGTTGGAATACTGTGAATGTGTTATACATTTTCTCTACTTGTAGCGAGTTTATCAAAACAAAAAAAGATCGAAAAAGAGAAGTGAATTTGACAAAAATGATGTTAAACTTTTGCATTTGTCAATAAACCAATACTGGAACTGTATATTTACCTTGTGAAATGCATGATTACTATAGCGCGGGCGAGTTTTTTTCCTCTCCAAAACATATTCTTTGTAACATATTGATGTCTACAATGGACGCGTATAAATATATACTAAGATATTTCGATATTGTACCAGTTTTTATTTTGTTTACAGGCGTTCGAGCGGCACCTCTTTGGGACAGTCAGAAAAGAAAGTTCGTGGGCATGCTCACTATTACTGACTTCATTAAAATATTACAAATGAACTACATGCATTCAGGAGTTGCTATGGAAGAGTTGGAGAACCACAGCTTGTCTACATGGCGCGGTAAGAACACGTAAAGCTTTCATATTTGTTTCGTCTTTTTGTTTGCTAACTGATTCCACTGGGCTTGTTCTGTTGCCAAAACAGTAACAAAAATACAGATGTAGTGAGAAATTATTTTCCTTCGGAAAAATTCGGATCTTTATCGGAATACGATGACACCCGAACTGTCAATGAATGATCGGATTAAATGACTGACATTTTCTTTCATATTGATTTATATGGAACTTTATTGTTTAGTGTAAAATGTCGAAATACATAATATCATTCTGAAAGATGGGTAGTGAAGCTATTTGAGAGAGCCTAACTTTTTCGAAAAATCACGAAGAAAAATGTTTTCTAACTATATCGTTAAATATTTACTATTATAATATAATATAATTCTAACTTTTCTATTAGATTTTTTTATGTGATAATTTAATTTGTAGAATTATTGAACGATCTCGAGAAGCCGCTCGTCTCAATAACTCCGGACGATTCCCTGTATAATGCAATATACACTATTATAAACAACAAAATACATCGGCTGCCGGTTATTGATCCCGCGACTGGTGATGTCCTCTACATCATAACCCATAAAAGGATTCTACGGTTCCTGTTTTTATATGTAAGTAATTTGCATATTGTAAGTTTATAGTCCTCCCCCAAGGCCTTCCCCAGTTTGCGGTTCTTTTCGCATCCAACGACTTCCCGCCCGCACTATCTTGTCCTAGTAGTGATCTCCATTTCAAAATTCATTAGATCATGACAAGTTTACAACCACAAAAAATTGGACTTCCATTTGAAGTAATTACGCTTTTCGTCTAACGAGTGTGTTCGGAGGCTGAATATTCTCTTTTCTGATAAGAAAAGACTAGAACGCGTAAGAGAATTTGATGCAGGCGGTTTATGTGAGGGAGAAATAACATCTTTCCTGCGTCCCCTCGCCTTCCCTACCCTGTTTACGTTATATTTGAATTTGAACCTCAGATTCAGTTCCACAATCGCTTATGCCATTTAATAATGGTTTCAGTAACAAGCTGCCAACCGCAGTGTCAAACGCAACAAACCGCATTTAGTGAACGCTTTGACTTTACACGCGAAGACTAAATGCCTTGTTTAATTAAAAAAAAATAGACGAGTTGTATTATTTGCAAATCATTATATTTAGAACAATAGATGTCGTCAGAGTCAAATGTTTTGAACGTTCTTGACAAAATAAATACTTATTTAAGTCGATGTTCGTTAGAAGATTTTTTGCTTTGTTCTATTTAAGCTTTTTTTTTAACAGATTGTGTACAAAACGGTTTGAATGCGTAGGTTGTTTGTAAAATTACGGTTTTAAAGATTGTTATTTTAATAAAATAAATATAATTTAATTTAATATAATAAATAATAAAAAAAATATTATTATATAACATTAAATACCATGATTTATTTTTTTATATTCAAAACTGTTCACTAACAGTATAAATGCGAAAGATTTAGATGTATGGTCTATTACCATATGTCTTCAAAACAGTTAAAAAACGTGGAAAAAATTCTATACAGTGAATGACTAAGACTTGCTCGGTTTTTAGTGTAAATTAATACAAACGATGTTTTCAGATCAATGAGTTACCGAAGCCGAGATACGTGTATAGTTTGCTCCGCGACCTCGATATTGGTACAATGACTAATATAGAGACTGCCACAGAAGACACCACCATCATAGAGGCTCTCCACAAGTTTGTTAACAGACGAGTGTCAGCGCTGCCCGTAGTCGACACTGAAGGACGACTTAAAGATATCTACGCGAAATTCGACGTTATTGTAAGTTTTATATTTGCAATTTACATAGTATTGCCATTGTCAATAATAACTATATTTGTTTGTATCAATTCTCAATATACAAGACCTTTTTTTTATTTATTTTTTAATATGACAACATCGGAGTACAAAATTTATATTATGTGACAGCAATAATGTTTTAATATAACAGTAGTTTTTTTTTATAGTTTGTGTGTAATATTTTTCTATCTAATTATTATTTTTTTTTAGAATTTGGCGGCGAAACGGACATACAATAATTTGGATGTGACAATAAAAGAGGCCAACAAACATAGAAACGAATGGTTCGAAGGAGTTTACAAATGCAAACTCGATGAGGCCTTATATGATATTATGAAGAGGATTGTAAGAGCCGAAGTGAGTATTGATTTATATTCATTTACTATTAAAAAAGGTAACAGATAAAACTACCGTTTTGTTATTATATTATTACGTGAAGTGAATTTTTTTTACACATATAAAATTAATGTTAAGAAGTGCTTATAACTATTTTTAATCAGAAATTCGACAATCATTGGTTATAAATTACAGTCGAATTCAAATCATACAATCTTGTCATTTTTATTGGTCAATGATAAATAAATAATAGCGATACCTATGGATCGTTTTCGAAACTAAAACAGTGGAACAAGATTGCGCAGCATATTTGAAATTGCTGCTGTTAATTGAAAATAGATGGCGCTATAACAAATAATACAATAAAGGCGTTTAAAAGTTACAAACTTTTTTCACTAGGTGTAACATAAATAAAATTATTTATTTTTTAATTACAGGTCCATCGTCTTGTGGTTGTAGACGATGAGGACAAAGTGATCGGTATTATATCATTATCTGACCTGCTCAGTTACATGGTGTTACGTACGGGGGGGAAGAAGACAGATGTACAGCCGAAAGCACATGCTTCGATCGAGGAAGCCGATGAAAACTCCGATAAGTCAGCGCAAGATCAAGAGGTTAAAGATTCAGTTAAGAATGAGGAAAGCGAGACTGAAAAACAGTAAAACCAATGTGATTGTAGGAATTAGGCTAAGTGATTATTTTTTTTTATTGTCTACGCGATACGCGCTCTCAAACTTACATAAAACTCGATTGAATTTTTATTTTTAATCTTTATAAAAAAGATAAAAGCAACTGGCATTAATTTTATTTCTAGATATGTGTTAATATTAAGCCAGGACTCCACTGTTGAACTTGTATATCATGTAGTACGATTTATTGTTTAAAAAAAATATGTGTTCTTATACGAGACTTGTAGCAGTGGAATTTGACGATTATAATAAACATGTTTTTAATTGTATATCAGTTTATATGAAAATTGTCAATTCGCTTTTATGTCTTGAAATGTTTTTTATATGACTAAAGATGTGAGAAATTATTTATACGATGACACCCGAACTGCTAATGAATTATTGTAATAAATGACATTTTCATACCCATTATTATGGAACTTTATTGTTTAGTGTCACATGTTGAATGAATGTAATCTAACGGGCACTGATCACGATAAATACCAACTTTTCACAAAAATTACGAATAAAAATCTTTTTTCACTATATCCATACTATATTTGATGAAAGTTTTATATTTAATTGTGTGTTAATAAAAATAATATTGCCTTTGTTAATTCATTATAATTCATTTCGTATTTGTCATTCGTTAACAACATTTTAATACTGTATTTATTATTTAACCTTCGATTACTACCAAATTATAATATTTTTAACTATTTTCTTACATGTATACGATACAAGCTTTTAAGAAATACGGAAGGAATTTATCTTGTAAATCAATAATTTTAATTAAACTACCAAAATCTTGTAATTGTTTAACAATCGATCTAAATTTTTTAATCATATGGTCTGTGTAAATTCACAACAGCACAACGTCTGTACCTGTTCTACGCACCGACTCGGTCCGCTGTACCGTGTTGACATTGATTGATAACCTTTGAACGATAAGAAGGGATAAATGAAATGAATAATTTGAAATTTAAAACGATTAGATTTAAAAATAGGATAAACAAAACTGAATGCGTACCTCTAAATGGGTTTAGCGTTCATTTATGACGTTGTAAAACGAAAAATTCTCTAATTGCCTAATTATAAAACTATTTTTGAATGTTGTGTTAGGACAAGTGACCATATCATTGTCAAAGTGTCAAAAAAATCTTTGTCATGTCTTTTCTTATATGTAATTTTCTTAGCCTATATAGTCTACAAATTCTCTGACAGAACTAACTCCATAGTAACATGTGTTAGCGATTCAAATAACATTGTTGAATTCATATATTATTTTAGAATTGAGGTCGGTTTCTTCAGACTTCAATTTAAAAAATAAATTATAAGTTTATTTTAATTTAAAAAAAAATTAAAAGTCGAAACTACAACAATTTATAAATGCTTTTGTAATTATATTATGTCCATTTTATTTTCAGTTTAAAGTGTCTGGAACAAATACCTTTAAACATGTAAAGCGTGGAAACGTAACATATTCCAATGATTTTCGTTTTTTTTTTATTATATCATTAAGTTTTTGTTATTTTTTAGTTCTATTGTATGGAATCTCTGATGTTCAGCTAAAAATTTGAAACACACTACAAACTTGCCATAATTTGAAAAATTAAACGTTTAAAGACGACAACTAAATATGGGTAAAAACCCTTTCCTTAGTTTTGGTGACATTTGTATGTATATTGACTTAGATTTTTTTTTCTGTAATTTTTTATATACAATGTCAAATCATTTATTAACAGATTATGGCATTTTCTTTCCTATGCTCATTAGGCTTTGAGTAAAAAAAAAACTAATTTTATTTTGTATTTTAACAAAACATGTATTATTTAATATTTGGTAAGAACTAAAATTAATATTATGTTCGGTTTATGATTAAGATTGTTTTGTGTTCTGTCGTCACTTTGTGTCTTTGAATAATATTTCTCAAACTTGATGGTACTTAGGTTGAGAATAGAAGCGCACATTCAGATGATAAAGACGCAATAAATGTTAATTAATTACACGATTCCATATTAGTTGTTTTATTTTTATCACAAATACTTTCCTTCCCAACGTTACATTACGCGGGAGTTATGTGAACATGGCATTATTCTTCAATTTATGTACAAAGATCAAATAATTTTTGTGAGCAATGATTGAGAAAATAGTTGGAAACTCGTATATCAGTTAAATAAATATGAAAACATTTTGCTTTTAAAATCATACAAAGTTATTTTCACTACTTGACACTAGATGGCGCAATTAAGAAATGATAACACTAAACAACACTTTCTGCTCAAGCGGTGAGAGGCAGCATTAACGAAATAAAACCGCGATTCAACACTAGATGTCGTTCAAAGGTATGAACAGATCTTCGGCGATTTTTAATATTGTAGATAATAGATAGATACTACTATCTGGATACTATTGTCAAAGATAGGAAAGTTTTTGCACATTGGGACGCCACTGCCTAAACGTCCATAACAAGACCCAAAAAGTCTTTTCCTATCAATATCTTTAAAAAAACTGAGAACTGTCCTGAACCACAGGGAATGGAAAAGGCGCAGGTGTGCCTCAAGGGCGGAGGGCGTAAGCCCGATGCCAGTGTGGCGCTACTCATTTGAGTCGTGGTCACTGGACTTGATGCGGGCGGTACGACCTCGCTAGTCCTCTGCTTGCAGAGCGGGAGTTGACGGAGACCTTCTGTGGCTTGCGCGTAATCTCGGTGGCGCGGCACCGGGTCCGCGGGTTCCGTTTGGGGCCAAGAGGTTAGGTCTTATTGAATTGCCAACGATACAATTGAAGAGAGTGCTTCACGATCGAGATAGCGGCGGGGGCGGGCGGCG
>JAODUI010000025.1:3936231-3947297 GCA_027563995.1 Papilio gigon
ATACGGAAATACTATTGCCTTACATGTAAAAATAAACCTTTTAAAAATACTAGATTTGAATATAAAGTCAGTTCCCAAATAGATATGTTCAAGTTGAAATTGGAGCAGAACGAAACAAAGCAAAGGTCAAGGTTAGAATAGAAAACACACTAAACATTGAAACATCTCCACTCAATGAAGTGATTATAATGTACTTCATCGTCAACCTGTTCTTTTCCCTACGGAGGGTCAGCACAGTACGTACTCTTCCATGCATCACTGTCAGCCGTCATATCTAAACTCGCACCCTTCTTACGCACATTTTTCGCACAATCCATCCACGCCTTCTTCGGTCTTCCTGTACCTTTATAGCCATCCACATTCAATCTCATCACCTTCTTTTTTATTACACACGTTAATAAGTATAGACAATACTAATAACACTTATCTATTTACAATTCGAACATTAGTGAACTACAACAGATGTCAATTTGTGGATAAGTAAAACACGTCTCTATTACAAAAATGTTTGCAATGAATTTTTAAAAATTGAATAATGATGGTATCAATCTATCAATATTACGAAATGGACGTAAGTCCTTGTAGGTAAACAAATATTGCAGTGACTATTGCAGACCAGAGAGCTAAAACTGCATCGATGCGCTGTTTATGGTGAGCACCGATACTCATTATTTGTATATCTGTGCTAGCCACCTTAGACCCGCAATGCTGTGAGCGATGACCGACAACCAAATTATTGTGTGAATGAAACTTTTTTTTTTATATTTTTGATTGTTACCTCATTAAGGTTTCCTTCGTATTTTCAAAGGATAGGTAACTTTATCGGCGTGCTGTCTAAAGTGAGCAACGATTCTCAATATAACTAAAGCAACCGCGCTGTCATCCGCGTTATAGTCGTAATGCCGCTAGCGAACGGAGCGGTCGATCTGCAATCGAATTATCGAGCGGATGAAAGCTTTTTATATATACTTTTGAGTAGTATAGACGACGTTCTTTTTATAATGAAACTGCTAACTGCAACCGTGCTAGCTATGGTGAGCACTCGTGCCCTGTCTATGGTGAGCACCGATTCTCAAAATAGCAAGTTTACGGCAAGCTACAGAAGAGCAATAACGATCCGAGCGACTGCAGTGCGGTCAAACGGCAGTCTGATTATAGGGCAAATGAAAACTTTTTCTTGAATATTAACGACTGCTATTGACCGCGTTCCGGTACCCGCATAGTGCGTAATTTGAAACTGCTAACTAAATCGGAGCCCTGTCTATGGTGAGCACCGATTTTCGGAGCAGCAACCACGCCGCGACGCGCAGTAGAATAGCAATGCTTTAGTTGACCGGAGCGGTCGGCTGAAGGCCGATTCTAACGAAATCTTTTCTTACATATTTTTGAATGCTATTGACAAAATATATTAAAAAAAATAAGGTTTGATAAAAAAAAAGTGAATGTTGATTTAATCATCCCAGTTGCCGTGCATCGAGTCAGGGTATGCCCAGGGGGGACGGCTCGAAGTATGCGAAGAGGTGCTGTTAGTTTTAGCATCATAACTAAAACAAAAAATGGAACGTTTCATTCTCCATGTTTTAAAATTTATTCCCAATAGGATTTTTTTGATAAATAACAATTGAGTTTAAATTTACTGAAAACAAACTTACCGAGTTTCAATCTGCTTAAATCCTGTGTTAATGTCTTTCGTATTGGTTGCGCCACTCTTGAAAGTATTTCCACGGTTGATTGCGCCACTGGTTCCAAAAGTATCGGCAAAGCTGGAGTTGTCGCTTTGGTCACGAGTATTTTCCGATCCAGGGGAAATGCCAAGGCTAGTAGAGGACTCATAGCTACTCGATGGGAGGGGTTGAAGGTTAGACACATGCCAAGTCAGTATCGGTTGAGAGTAACTGCAAAGATTATCTCGATTGAAATATGGCCCATAACATGTAGACACGCTCGTAGGTGAAAGAACAATTATTTATTATAAAAATGTTACACAATATAAGAAGCATGATACTCGTTTCTAAAATGGCGTAGTAAATTAAACTTACTCAGAACCAAACATGCGGTTGTTTCCGTCGCCTTCAAAGATGTTGCGATCACCAATACGACGCGGCTGACTAGCAATGGGGGGAATGGTTGTCCGATTCAACGGGTTAGGTTGCGGTGGCGGTACAGGCTCTCGTACGGGAGGGTTTTCCAGCACGGAGTTTTTAATGCCGTATTTGAAATAAACAATCAGTCCTAAAAGATTATCAAACTCATAATTACGAAATGATTGCCATTACCATTAAAATTTATATAATTCAACGTACCAAGAGCCATCCAAACAGCGAAGCGCAACAACGTCAATATTGAAAGGTTCAATATCAGGTAAATGTTGATTGTAACAGCAATAGTCGGGATAAAAGGTAACCAGGGCGCTTGGTAAATCAGATTAATTCTGTAACAACATTTAGATATTGGAAAACGTTCGATGAAGTTGAATTCTAACTAAGTATTTCGCCAATTGTAGTAATTGTTTGTTCCTTACCGATTCTGGGGTTTTCTCGAGATCATAAGCAAGATGGTAAATATGGCGAAGAATAGCAGCATCATTACGACGGCGGTAAAGTTAAAAGATGACGGGGATCCATATGCCGCGAACAGGTCGAAAGCGATTATCAAGACAAACATAACGCCAACAGCTTTAACCACGAAAATTCCTACAACAACAATGAACTGTTAAATATAAAAAAAAAATCAACAATGCTTTCTATTCACATACGACATTGTGAATTTGGAATCTCACAAATTATTCCCTAATTAAATTCGCTATAACACTCTATTGAAATCCCAATGAAGCATACAATAATTACGTTCCCACGAAATTACAGCTATTCACGTTCCAACTAATTTGTTTAATACATGAATAAGAACTGAGCCAATGAATAATTTATTCTCTGTCGCGATACGATACGACCGGAGATAAAATAAAGTTAATGGGGTTAGGTCCACATGTGTCTGTATTATTTCTTCTTTAGTTTCTTTTTATCTTCATCTTCCTTTTCATTTTGATTTGCACCATTCTCCTAATGTAAAACTATATTATTTATATGATCATACTCACCTGATGCTTCAGATGCTGGTCCATTTTCAACCCAAGGGAATAAGCCGGGACAGAGATAAGACACGCCTTGCAAGCGACGATAGATACCGTTAAAGAATCTCCCGCAGCGTGTTGTACCACCTGATAGACCGCAGTGTATGTTTCCTGCTATCATAAAATAGTATTAAATATTTCGATTTATAAAAGTTCAAATTTTGGTCGACGTTCCCATACAATAGCCGCGTAAGAAACATTGGAGTACTGTGGAAGTAAACTTAAAAATTTAGAAATTACATTAAGAGACAATCCGGCATTATATAATACGCACCGTAAAACTTGTTGTTCTCAACTGTCGGGTTCATGAGATAAGCGTCATCGCGGAAATATTCCTCGCTATCATCGGCTACGGTATCATCAGAATCCGGAGAACTGTGGACATACTAGAGCGCTTAGCGAATCATTTCACACTTCTTTAAAACGGAAATAAGTTCAAGTGTTCGGCCGGCCTTTCGCTGCGGCAATATAACGCAAGCTCGCATAGCGTTGGTATTCATAAATAAGAATTATACCTTTGGGTCACTCGACGTATCATTATGCGTTGACTGGGGGCAAGCTGGGTTTGAGAAGTCACCTGAAACAATCCCCGAAACACTTATTGTACTCCAGGCTCGACGTTACTCTACACATCTTCTTAAATAAATATTTCAAAATTACCTCCAATGTGGTTTCCCTCCGTGCAGCGGTGCCCTCCGGATCAATCGGTGTACGTAAGCTTTGTGGCAGCAGTTCGATCAGGTTACTGGCATTAGGTTGGTAACGCAAAATCAGCACGCAGGTGGAGACTAGCGTGTAAGCAATAAGTGTTCCTAGGGAATGTACAGTAATTTGTAAGATCTGTCACTCTCAATACTAAAATTTTTATCATGTTTATTTACGTTACATGTTTTAATTTTAATGTTGTTATACAGAAATTAATTTATACAGAAGTTAGACCTCACAAAGAATGGTATTAAATGAATAGCCATCGATTAACAAGCTTCAAAAAACAACGGTGGGAATAAACGATCTACATTGTATGAGAATACTGGGTTCCAAAAGGAAATAGTTGGTCATATAAGTGAACTTACCAATACTCATCATTTCAACGAGGATTTCGAGCTGCACGACCAAAGAAACTAAAGCCGCAGCGATGCCTCCGAGAACAGTTGCTAACGTCGGCGAACTAGTTTGACGCGACACAGTGCTAAGAGGACTGATAAAAGAAATTGATTGATTCTTACAATTGCTACTATGAAATAAATTTCAAAATTATGATTGTATAAAATTGTTGCTTTCAAAGTTACTATATACTGACCGATAGATGAGACCGTCTTGAGCCATGGCATATAGGATCCTCGGCATCGGGAACATGGAGCCAAACATTGCGACAGTAAGACCAGCTAGAGCACCTAATGCCACAATGAATTTGCAGGTGGGCGCATCAACATAGGCAAACATTTGGACCAGGGCCGATGTAGTATCCACGTCATCATAAGGCACTAAAATAATAACCTAATCAGTAAGTGTAACCTAAAAGACTATTCATTCGGGAACACAAGAAATTAATTTTAATTTATTTTAAATATGATTTTTTGATACATAAATAAAATTATAAAAAAATCTGTAACAAAAACCGTCGTAAGTTGTAACAACTTTAGAATCCTTACGTTTTGAAAAATTTACATTATGACTACAATAAAGAAAGTTTCTCTGCGAGTTTTCAGTGATTTGAATGTTGCGAAGTTTGTTATCGAGTTTAATAAGCATAGTTTCTTCCGTTCTTATTATACTACCAACTGTTGCTCGCGACTTCGTCGGCTTTGAATAAAAAATAGCTTAGGTTACTCCCGCATACATTAACTACCTTGTATTATTCTTATTAATATTACAAATATTAGTATCATCATTAACAGCTCTTGTCTATCTACTATTGGAGCTAGGACTTCCAGGCCCCATGTCATGATGTATTAGAATAGCAAGCATCTTTCTTTTAACACGTTACATAAATTATAAAGAACATTATTATGTTACCATTGGAGAGTATTTTTAGAGTAAGGAGTGCACTCTAGGTGGCTGTTATAATTTCGTTCAACGCATAGCCTCCTCCACAAAGACACAGACTAGATAGAAGCCACAGGTGTGTTTTGATATACTGCGACATTTAAGTGGAGAGAATACAGAAATACATGTTTAAAATAAAAACGCCTCGGGGCCTGCAGGAAAATGCGGTTCATGTTTTTATTATAAGATTTATAGCGTTTTATATTTATTATTATTTTAAAGATAACACAGAACTTCAATGTTAATTCATTAGGTTATTCTTGCTAAAAGATATTAAAGAAATGGAAGAAAATATTTTTGCTTTTATCCATTATTGAGTGCAATTTTTTTAATACAGTACGATGTTCTTACGACGAGAACTTTTAATATATTAAGAAGAAATATTGATAACTTTGATAATAGATTTTCAAACATAAATAACCCCGAGACTGGCTTTGGCGCGCATTCTCTTGCAGGCCACCTGGATAATCAGCCTTTGTATGCCTCAGGGAGCGAGCACCGGTTGTTATACAGCACTCTGCCTGGATAGCACTTCGGTGTGCGCGAATCACCGCACTCGCTATAAGAGCGCGTTGTATGGAGTACATTTTCTTCTTACTGCCCTGGGACATAAACAACCTGATATTACTAAATATTTGCTGAAGCTGAATAAGTCCCGGTTTACAAGAAAAATAAAACTTGTTTTCTATTTAACTATAACCACTGTACCTATAAAATCGTAGCTATGTTCCTACGTAAAATTATACCAACAACTATGTTCATTTGAAATAATTTATTTATCAAATGCACGTCGCCCAACAATTTGCTAGTATTGAAATTTTAAACCTACACAAGTGACATTTCACAAATACTAATTACATATGCAATTTAGCTGGACTTTGAATGTTCTGAATAATCAATATTGCATTATAAGGTTGATTGAGTCATTTTCGTAGTATTTATGGTATTACACCTTTTTTTACTTTCCAATGGTATAGAAGTGAAGAGAGAATAGGGCCGTTGTGAAACTATGGTCACGAACTTGAGACATCTGTGCAAATTAATAACATTAAAGTATCTACTGTATTAAAAAATAGTATTTCCCGAATACGGTGCAGTTCCGTTGCCTGTAATGAAAATCCTCTTTTTTAGTTCTCTGTCGTTCTATCCAAAAGTCCGCTTTTGTTCCCGATAATCACCGAAAAGATTGGACTAATTTAGACGGGACTTTTACTGTAAGGTATCGGACGTATGCGGGAGTGAATCAGGTTACTCTTTTATTTTTAATTCTACGCTGAGGAAGTCGCAAGCCAAAGTTAGTACCATTATAAAACATACATAGGTAAAGATATAGTGAGAAATGATTTTCCTTCGTACTTTTTAGGAAAAGCATTAACGTATTTATCGTGCTCTCTCAAATAGCTTCAGTACTCATCTTACAGAATAACAGTATTCATTTTGATATTTGACACTAAACAATAAAGTTCCTTATTAATGGATATTAAAATGTCAGTCATTTAATCCGATCGTTCGTTGACAGTTCGGGTATCATCGTGTTCCGACAAAGATCCGAGTTTACCCGAAAAAAAAAAATCTCATTACATCGATATAAAGTTAAAATATACGCACCCATCAACGTCAGAATGAAAGAACAGCTGACATAAGCGATGGTTATGATGCCCAGGCTAAGTATAATCGCAAGAGGGATGGACTTCTTGGGATTAGTGGCCTCTTCGCCAGTTGTAGCAATGATATCAAATCCGATAAAGGCGTAGAAGCAAGTCGCTGCGCCGCTAAACACCTATGTATAAAATATTTATTACAGTCGGCTTCCATTGTCCGAACATACGTCAAACATATTATAGTTCTTTTTGTTTTTGAAAAAAATACACAACCATACGTACAATGCATATGTTTCGGCCGTGTAAACAGATGTCACACGTCGTGATATGAATAGAGACAAAATATCGATTTGAAATAGACTATACTGACAATGTTCTGAATACTGCTCGAAAACCGTAAAGGCGTTTATCCTATTATTTCATATAAAAATGCATTCCTATTGATTTAGATATTGTCAGTGAAAACGAGTTGAACTGTTGTAAATCGTTGAGCAAACATATAAAAAACTATTCCCTTTAGATTGAAATTATTTTAATAATTGCAATTTACTTACACCACTCCAACCGTAGGGTAAGAATCCTTTATGCTCAGTCCAGTTAGCGAAATCGATGTAAAAGAGTCCAGCAGCCATGATAAATACCCATATCGTTAGGTTAATAGCATTCAGTACGTTATTGAAAGCGAGTGACTTTTTAACGCCAGCAACCAACACCATTGTCATCATCAGAGTAATTCCAAAAGCAAGTACATCGGGGGGTTTGCCTGTGAAGAGTTTAGCATGCGTTAATTTTTTGACGCGTTTTTATATGAACTTTACACAAAAGTATACATGCAATTAGATTCATGAGTATCATGATCACATGTTAATTTTATAAATATAATAGATAAGATGTCAATAGCCGCTTGTTGGTCAAAATTGTTTTGGATATTTATTTTGTGTTATATTTCCGTTAACGCAATTTAAAAACAATTACAAAGTTGTAGTTAGTTAAAGTTACAAGACAAGAGGAAATCCTTTTCTTTTCATGCATTTAAAATATACATATATTTAGAAAGTATAGTACAGGATCGGATAGCGGAGAATAATTTTGTTTCATATTACCTCTATATCTGAAAGGCGGTCATTTTTTTACTTTCGCAAATACAAGTAGTCACTTGTTTGTGTGCAACCTTATACTATGTAAAAAGTTAAAATTTCAATTATTATTCCTGTAGTTATTTCTGTAGTTCACAGTTCAGTGTTTGCTTGTTGTAGTATAGTACATATAGACATAAGTCAATTGATAGAGCTTCGAACACAACAGTGTTAGATAAACATGAGCTAATTACAAAGCCTAGGAATTGTACTATGTTTGTTTACAGTATCTGTTTACTTTCATAGGTTTCAGATATATTAATCATTCATCTATTGTATATTGTTGCTCTAGCGCTCTAGTAATTTTTGCATATCTTTCGTCTTTATTAATTAATTTATATATTGAAACAAAATTGTGAATAACTTATTAAAATACTCTTTAATTTATATATTCTAATATACCGTATATTAAATGTAATAACCATTTGTTAATATAGCAATTGATTCTGAGATTGAAATTCTAAGTTTGGTTGAGTCGACAAATGATGTTAGTACATTGAGAGATTAAATTAAATGGAATTCTCAACATAACGAAATTCTTCAATCTAGCAGTGTACACAGCCGCCGCGATGCTTTGATAATAATTGTAACTTAAGAATGTGTGTCCGTTATGAGATTGTGGAAAAACAAAAGAGAGGCGAATTGGTTTAAAATAAATGCACTAAATTATTTGTACATTTTTCTAGCTAACTTATAATTCAACAATACTTAATGGATAATTAAAAAACAATCTTAAGCAAGTGACTTAGTGCGAACGGCAGGCAGTCGTTGGAGGACCGCATACTGTGGCAGGCATTGGAAAATGCCTATATCCAACAGTAGAAAGACGGGAACGGATGATGATGATGAAATGTAACCAATTAACCAATCATACAAAATCACTGATCTATCTTGGTAAGCTAGGACCTAGTCACCTCTAAATTAAAATAATCATCATCATCATCATCATCAGCCTCCTTAGGCTACCTGCACAGCGAACTACCTTTAGTCCGGGGTCTGGCTAAATAATAGTGTAATTTATTTCAGTGTAACAGTATTCGAAAACTCTAACTTTTTAACTAACCAACTATTCATTTCACGTAGTTGGGCATACTAATAACGTGTTCGTAATTAATAAGTTTTAACTTCGCTAGTTGGTGATGGTTTGAAGAGTTTAAAAGCCCAATTGAAAATTATTCTACAGTTTTATATACTACATTTAATTTTAATTGCTTTTCAGTTATAACTGTCCAGTTATATTACTGAAAGCTTAATATTAAATGTCATATTGATGTAAAAATAATACGTTATTACTAACTATATATTAATACTTGAAGCAAGTTTATCCATCACCCTACAAGACTGTTTTCACCTTTTATTATACTTTTTTTATTATTTATGAAAATAGCATAACTTTAACGTAAGTAGGTTAGAGTTACACAGCACATTATTTATAATATTCAGGTTACTTTCTCACAGGTTAAGGACCTCGTTTGATGCTCCAATCAATAGCGTTTAATTATACAACTTGTTAGGAAAGAACGATCATTTCTTAACTAAGATTGAATGAGCGCCAGGAATAAAATGTTAATAGTAATTTGTACTATTTTCAATTATAATTTTAAAATCTATAGTACTTCAAATAGTAATTTGAATATTTGGCCTCAGATCCTAATTAAGGGTTTCGGTTCGAAAACCCACATATGTGTTGCACAGGCGAAAAGATATATTCTCAGTGCGTTAGTAAAATATGTGTCGATATGGATAGTATTGAATAAACTCTGCGAAGATTGTCAATTGGAACACATAAAAATGTTATTTTTAACCTTTACTAACAGCGAATTCCGTGGGTATGTAAAATCTACAAAAGAGAAACTACGAAAACAGTTTAACCCACGCTACAAAGAACGAAATTTCAAACGATAGCTACTTCGCTAACACAAAGGAGCCGCCCTGACAACTTTACTACTACGCAGTTTAAAAAGCTCTGCATTTTAAAGGTTATTTGTAAGCTTAAACTTGGGCGGCATGTGCTTTTTATTAATATTTTAAGCTTACTTTTTACATTATCATTCAAACCAATTTATTTAACAATTTTTAAAAGATATACGAAACAAAAAAAACTGAAAGTTCACCATCGTTTACTAAAACAAAAATAATAAGATTTATTAGCATCGTAACATGAATTTAAAAAAGGTAAAAAAAAAACAAAACGATGCAAAAAAAAAAAGAACAAAACAGCGTTTGAAACAAAAACAAGTCGGGCTATGTTTTAATTACAGCCAGCGAGAACGTTCTCAATAAGCGGAAGAGCGACGCTACTAAGGGAGATGTCACACTGGCGCCGCTGCCGTGTAGTTTTATCATATAAATCAGAACGACTGCCACACGGAGCGGAAAAACGATACGAACAACGTAGGTGTGTATTTTTGTACCAACAATGTTAAACCTCATCTAAAGACTAGGCGACTTTGATACGCTTTGTGTTTCATAGCGATACACTGTCATCGAGGTATACGAAGCCCACACACGAATCCATCTTGAATTACAAAGATATAAAAACTCATTGCTTAAGCCAATATTTAGGTCCAGAAAACTCTGTGACTTTGCCGCCGCTGTCGCTGCAGTCAAAGGAAATATCTATATCTTTATAAGTATAATAAAAAAGTAGAAAAATGCAAAGCTAAAAAGAAAATCGCAAGTATCTAAGTGCAAAAATTCATCTGATTTCGTATTGTAAAACTAATGAAACCGCGCCGCCGCTTCGGTGTGGTACAACCCTTAAGCTTTCACAATGTTTTGTTTCAAGAGATCTGTTATAAATTCATGAATGGCATTTCTCACTTTTAACAAAAGCGTCTGGGAGTTCTTGTTCTTTATTTAGAAAAATATCCTATCAGGGAAAGCTGGTAAAACTGTTAAAGCTGTTACTTGAATATGTCGACTCAAAAGACTAGACACAGCTCCCAACTAGGTATAGTATTAGTCGATTTTTTTTTATTGTCTTGTATTCTAAGTGGCTTGATTACTAGACGGATGTGGGGTTTTGTGTATGCTGGTATAATATGTATGGAACGACGGCTGAAGTCTTTCATTATTATTTATTTATTTATAAGATACACAAAATAACAATACGGTAATAAAAAGTGCCTCTAATCCCATTACGGGTTTGTC
>JAODUI010000025.1:3972329-3986024 GCA_027563995.1 Papilio gigon
GAATATTGCGACCTTTTATTATCTTCAATAAATTACCTTTTTATTATAATAATGACTTACTTTTCACAGTGATCCACCCGTCGCCCCGCTGCCCCGCGCCGCCCCACGCCGATGGCCCCGCCACCCTGCGGCCACCCAGCCTCATCTAGTGCGGCGACTACTCAGCTAGGGTTAATTCTAAACTACTTCATACTATTTAAATATTTTAAAATATTTTTTTAAAATTCCGTTTACAAAGATAAAATTAACAAAATACGGTTAGGATTGTAACTAAATTTAAAAAATGCGTAATATTTTACAACCTTATTACAAGATTATAGTTTTTTCAACATCTCATCAATCTATGAATAAAAATATTAACTCAACCGTTTAAAATCAGTACTTCAATTTCTCACAATATAAATAGCATCTAAGTTTCAGTTAATTTGTATTATAGCTTACCAAACAGCAGCGACCACGGGCTAAATAATCATAATGAACAACTGGCTAAGGAAATATAATTTGGATTAGCGAACTATCTACAAATGACATCTTATCCAATCAGAAGATTGTACAAACAAGGGAAAAATGTTTTTTCCTTTTTCTCAGCCAGTATCCTAGCCTTATGTAATACCAGCCAGTTTTAAGCAGAATTTTATAAACTAAACAAATTCATCACAAAATTTTATGTTTATTGTAAAATAATAGATGAATACATCACCCGGAACTTCATTCTAAGACTCATACAAAAAGGTAAAACATATATTTTTTTAATATATTTTACCAAGTGTATTTGCGTTTGTTGTGCGTCAGCCCTGAATGTCCAGCACGCAGCCCTGATTCTGTAGAACAGAGAACGGCTGCGTGCGTGCCTGGTACGCTGTAAACAGCCTACCCGCGTACGTATGTAGGGCGGATGGACGTCCCTAAGTCCCCCCACAGAAAGGGGTGCCCCCGCTTCTTCCTTGTTCCTCCTTGTGCAAATTCCCCTGGCGATGGAAATGTGCTCCGCCACATTTTATACAATTTCTAGTCCGTGCGTTCCAAACTTCACTCGTGTCCACATTCAACCTTATTAAATTGCTTAATTCTCACGTAGTCGTGTCGGCCTCGGCGAAGCTAAAGATTAAGGCGCCCTATGAATGGTTTGCTTAACTTATCAAGGTTGTTTGTTGTGAACAATTTTCCCGGCCGTTGACTTCTTGTTTCATTCACTTCGCGCTAACTCGCCTATTCTTACGAGCTCCCGGCCATCGTTTGTAACGAAGATACGCATTTAATATACCTACGTCATTTTATTTTAGCCAACATTTACTTTTTGTTACATTATATTTTATTTGTCAAAAAGATTTTAATTGCACAACATAGATGGCGTGTCACTAGAACTTATTCAATAAATATGAAAACAAATCCTTATCAAATATTTGTTTCTCCATAAACTTATTTAGTAGGCCGGTAATGCCATATACTCAATTATGATTATAACAATCATATTTCATCATAAAAAGATATACTTATTTAGCCGACGCATTCTATTCAAATACTCCAGTGGATGAATAGGTCCAGTGGACATCGCATCGAGCCAACGTTTTAGCAAGTTGTTTGACTGTTAACGAAAATATCAAAGTTATAAAAAAAACTATTGGAGCAAGCTAGATAACTTAGTGAAGTATCCCTGGCGAAGTATATATTTAGTTTTGATCAATAAAAACATGTTCAGGCTAAAGGGACGTTATAAATTTAAATGTTGGCACAATGTGACTCGCTTTTACGTCACCGAGCCTGCTACACCAATTTCATTCTTGTCTTACTAACCTTTAAGTTTATTTTCCACTGACATGATACATCGAAAACTCTTGCCGTAAATATCTTCGAGCAACTGGCAACCAACCTTATATTACACGAGAGAAATTGTCAATTGAATAAACTAAAGATAAATAAACAATAAAGAATTAACCCACATGAAAACAATTAGATTATAATTCAATATGGCACACTCCTCGCATATTTGAATACAGTTATGGACTTTCTGGCATTTCGTAAATTAATTATTTTTATTAATTCTTAACTTTTAAAAGAATGTATGTAGAAAAAAAACCAAGCAATTTGTATGGGTAATTAAAAACAATTGAATGCCTTTATTTGTCGGTAGGTGGCTTTCGGCGATTGTTATAAAAAATATTCACAACACATTTAGGCAAACTAAAAATTAAGTCATTTACATTATTTTTTTTTTAATATCACTTGTAACCATTCCCGGTAAGCTTGAAAAAGCTTGTGTTAGGATATGGTCCACGACAATAGTCGAATGGCGGGATACAAACCAAAAAAAAGGATATGGTCCACGATAATAGTTGAATGGCAGGATTCAAACCCACGACCGCTAGATCCGTAGTCAGTTTTCTTAACTATTGGGCTATTGGCGCTTCGTATATCGTATCTAGGTATGTACAAAAGTGTGAATGTAATTGAGAAAATCATACAATACAACAGAATTAAAACATAAGCCAGAATCGTAAAATTTTTATCTTAAGAACCATTAAGAATACTAAATATTGATATTGTTCTCACTTGTTACTTGTACAAGGCGGTCGCCTTACACGTAGCAACATGACACCTACATTTAAATGTTTTATTCATGCAATAGATGTCGCTGGCATTAAATTAAATGTACTTCGACTTAGTAAAGTTTTACTTTGTTGTCTATAAAAGAGTCCTTACTCGTACTAAATGCTTGGGTTTGATCGAAATATTAATGAAAACTTTTTATAAACGTACTATATAGGAATTGAAGTTTTTTTTTATATAAAACAAACGAGTAGTTTGGACACTTAATAATTAAGCTACTTTGTAAAATCGAAAATAAAATATTCAAAAACTTTTCTATTGTTATAAGTAGGCGAGTCAACTAGTAAAAAAATATGCTTAGATTTTAACTATAAATTTGAGGTACTGAGATATTAAAAACGTTTATAGGAATTGAACAAGCATTTTATTGGGCATTCTTACTGTATCTGAATTACAAGAAAATATTTAATTTACCCTATTCGGAGAGCTTCCGAAACGATTCGGCTTAACAATAGCTAAATTCAGTTAGCACTATCAGAGGTCATAGCGGTCGTTGTTGGAATACTTGTCATGTACAGAATTGCTGGGCTTTTAATTAAAGCTCAAGTAATTTAGAGGGCCAGGGGGTATCTAACGGTGGCTCGACGCGTGGCGATGTATAAGGCATAGTACTCTGCATACTCATTTGGAAATGGTTAAACAGAGGTAGCTAGGGTGGGAAGGGAGGCGCTGGGCGATGGTTAGTTCTCTGCTACATATAAATTAATAACGTACCCGCTCTGTACCTCTCACTTGATATAG
Organism: Papilio gigon; assembly: GCA_027563995.1. Lineage (NCBI taxonomy): Eukaryota > Metazoa > Arthropoda > Insecta > Lepidoptera > Papilionidae > Papilio > Papilio gigon. The sequence continues at coordinate 3,975,678 of JAODUI010000025.1, forward strand.
AACGCATGTCTGTAAACTCGGTACCGGGTATACAGGATGATCACATTTTAAAATTATAGTTGGCCTCAAATCTTTGTTCTTATCATACCAAAATTTTAAAATTAACATTGAACTTAGAAATTCACTTAATATCAAGATCTAGTCTAATTAGTTGAAGGTTGTTTCTAAGAACATATTGTAAAAAAAAAATCAGCCCATAGCTTATGTTTTTTGATAAATTAAGAATTACAATTATCTACACTTCTCATATTTATAAAATAGTGTTGGTGCATTCTCTAAAAACGTTTTTTTTAGCACACGGTTTCGATATTTCAAAAAAAAATCAAACCAAGTAAACCAAAACAAAAAGTACTTAAAACATTATTTTTTTTCCTGTTTGTAATAAAGTAAACTTTACACATAAGATGTAAATGCATTTATTTAATGAATTCTAGATTATTTAACGAATTCTTTTTCATATATAACGATTGCCAGTGACTTAGTGCAGAATAAAATATAACCAAGTTACTACAGGATACAAAAGCTATCTTCCAGTATAAGTCCCGTCACTATTGGTCCAGTCATTTCGTAGATATCTCTGAACAAACATGTGGAAAGACATCATCATCATCATCATCATCGTCATCGTCGTCAGCCTTTGTCTGTCTACTTCTGGACATAGACCTTTCCCCATGCCTTCTATAATATGCGGTCCTCCGCCTTCCGCATCTGAATTTTTTTCTGTAGAAAGACAGACATGCGAAAATTAAAAAAATCAGTTATTCATTGTAAGTATCTCAAAAACATAATGTATCTATCGAGATTACATAAAGACAGTCCAAATTAATTAATTGTAAAGATTACGTAACGAACGGACATCAGTCTGTATAACTAAGATGTGAGATGTAAAATTTGAACGGAGCACAAGGCACACCTATTATGAAATTTGTTCACACACGCACGCTGATCATACACACACATACAAAGCCAAGGTACTCGGACTTAGGCGGCTATTGGGGGTGGGTGCGTTCCGAACACTTGCGACGCTCGGCCGGCTTAAATTCCCGTATTAATAATATGTATTCAGTACGCTTATGCCCGCCGTAATTATGTTCCTGCTACACTAACGTTTCTAATCGAAAATATTCACATGTTGTAATACGACCTTCCCTCGCTGCATTCTGTTCAATTAAAAACCATCAAACGAATTTCCAACTCAGTCTTCTAATCAAATTAAGATATATTTAGATTTACACAAATTGAGATATTTTTCAAGTAAAGCAAATGAAAACCATAATTCCTATTACGTAATACGTTCAGAATTAGTGAAAATTAGTTTGTAACTTATTCGAAAGCTACAATTTATTATAGAAATGAACTCTATTATTATATTTATTCATAGATAAATTTCACAAATATGATCTTACAATTGGGAAGCAAAGCGCTCTCTGCAATTAAACCAAGGCATTAAGGTCTATACTGAGCTCATATCCAGAGCCACTAAACTGATTCTTAGTAGTTTAGCAAAAATTCGATCGATACACAAATACAAACATTGACCAAAAGACAAGAAATATTGATTTTTATCAACATTACGCTTTATAGCGTTGTCTTTAAGTTTATTTTGCAATGGCAACCCGTGTACACACGTGCTGAAAATTCCACATTAAAAACTTGAATGTTCAACGTCGCTACCGCGATTTTTGCACTCGCGTCTAAATTAAGAAATTTACGTTAATAATTAATCGACGCAAAAAGGATTGTCAGCCGCGCTTGGACAGTATACAGTCCCTCTTCCAATGCTTAAATTGAAAAGGGTAGATCGCTGTTTAAAAATTCAGCGAATGACTAAACTCTTGCTATAATATGTCTCTGGTCGTAACTCGCTCTCCACAATAGCAGTGCGTTATATTCTCAGCACACTAATACTCACTTAAATCCCCAATCATAAAAGTCTAGTAGAGTATTCATCTAAATGATCAAAAAAAGTCTTTGTTAATTATACTATTTTTAACTGTATATATAGTATATATGTAAAATGTACTGTAATAGTGTTAACGTTGAAATAATACATGACAGATTTATTATATAGCACGTTCGGACGCAACGATTTGAATCTTCGGTCATGGTGCGCAGAGCAAAGGAGTAGAATAAGTTGCCGGCGTCAGTGTTTCCGTCCAAATACGATGTTTGGGCCTTCAATTGTAAAGTGAATAGACACTTACTAAACTAGCATGTACCATATTTCGACATCATCACTTAGAACCAGGTATGATCGTGGTCAAGCGTTAGTTTAGTTTTGATAAAAAAATTATAAATATAGACATATGTGAAATAACTTATCTTTGATTGTATATTTTGATCTTTTAAATTTGTAATCAAGGGAAGAAAACAAAAGTAGATATGGATTGTGTTCTTTTTTCACTATACGATAAAACTTTACAAGACGTGCAATTTTGTTTAAATGTATAGAAATATAATCTAAGTAAGATTCCTAGTTGAAACAAGAAAATAAAAACTACACCGTACGCTTCGGTAATAGAGTTCAATTTTGAAAAGGGGTTTAAAAGGTATAATTCTAATGTTTGTTTTGTGTTGAAAGACTTTTAAAGTACACATCTTGTCAAAGAAATCGCATAGCGAAGGTAATTTAAATATTTCAAGTTACGCAATATTTAAGGTAAGATAATAATTCTCATTACAATGTCATTTTTCGTTGTGCTTTCTGTTAATACGAAGATAACAAAGTAAAACGTTGGAGTTCAGAAAGTTTTCATGTTTGTCCATCGAAAACTGTTGAAAGCATCTCAGTAATTTTATAACATCAGCACGTTACTACTTTCAAGGCAGGTTTGCTTTGCGGAGCCTGTTCGAATCCATTTACTGCTCTAAATTATGCGTAAAACGTCCATTTGACGCTCACCCCTCTTCCCTCTTATCGCTTGGACAGAAACGGACGGGGAGCCTCGGGCGGGGGTGCCGGACTAGGGCAAATTTTGGGGGTTTACAACCCCCCCAAGAGAGGGTGGTCCGAAGTCCACCTCACCCTTTAGCTACCCTGAAGTTCCATCTCTCACACCTATAAATTCGGCACACACATTTCACCCCATCGGGCGGGGTGGCAGAGGCGCACCAATCCTTTCGCAGAGGCTCTGTCACATTCGCTAGGCCGCCAGTGACCTCAACTACTAATTAATATTCGGAAATGTTGCCGTTTCGATCGTTAATCATTACCATCTCCGGCTCTGCTCTTGATACTGACACGTTCGGTAAGCTTACTCATAGCATCCACTCACAACTGAACGATCAAATCTAAAAGATTGTACGATTTAGAAAATACATTAAAGCTCTAAAAATAGCATGACTTCAAAAAGTTTTAAATCACCCGAACTTTTACCTATTTAGATATGACAGAAATTATGTCAGAATGAAGACTAAAATACATGATATTTATTCATTAGTAACTATTATTACGTTTTGAAGTCCATAAATAAAATTTAGATATAGATACAAATCAGATAAGCTGTATGAAATATCATCCGCAGCAATTTAACGTTCGCAGTTTAAATTCAATAGCACGCAAACTTCGCGGTGGCACGTAATTAAGTTATAATTTTTGTACCAACTTTATCGTGCAACTGGAGCTTATATTTTTACGCTTGTGCAAAGAAAATATAATCACGCGAACTTAAGAATTGGGAAATAAATAAAAAACCTTTCGACAAACAGACAAGGTGAAAATCAATTAACTTAAAAAAATAGTAAGTGAACATGTAGCAACTTGTATAACTTAGGAAATACAAATTAAAAAACTTCAAAAATAACTTTGTTACTTACAGAGTTTATTTTACACGGTAATATCAAATCGAAAGCTACAAATTATCTAAAAGTCATTCGTTTGTTAAGATGAATAGCCAAACACTAACTAACAGTGCTTTCAGTTGTACAGTAACCCGCATGTCGGATCATTTTTATATATATGTTTAAGAAAAAAAAATTGCTGAGTAGTTGGGTGGTCCTGTCTAAATGTGTAATGTCTATAGATTTCCGAATATCACTTACCAAAGAGTTTTGTGTCTTTAGAAAGTGACGTGCAATGTAATGTTTTAATCTACTTTAAATTTAAAAGTAATAACTAAAATTAACCATGGAGGTGATGTACTTTTATTAGAAATGAAACTAAAAAATAACGAGACAGAATGTTATCTTCAATTTTATCAGCAATTTACGAACACATTGTAGGTGCAATCATTTTGTAATCGAAACTAAACACACAGGAGATTGATAACACAATTTTTTGTGATCCAAATTGGAGATTAAATGTTCTCTGAACAAAATAGATTGTGCGGACCGTCTCTCTAAATCATTGGGTATGTGAAAAGTTTACGCTTAATTTTTTCTATCTTTAGTCAAAGATTCTCAAATTTTATGAAAGTCGAGTGGGCATTACAATAAAGATTTTAGCTACACTCACGTATTTAATTTACTTTTTCTTTAAATACGAAACAAGTCAATTCAAATAAACATACTAGAAATTTAAAGATTTACAATTCAATGAAACTTTATATGTCCTATGTCCAGCTGTGGGCAGACAAGGGCTGATCATGATGAAATGTTATAAGTAAAACGATTATTCTTAGACTACATTGACATTGGTACATAGAATGTTAAATTGATTGTCTTAAAACTACAAATTGCATTTAATTTAAGCCATAGGATAACAACGACTGTCCATTAATTTAATGTGTGTAACAGTTTGAGAAGCAGTTGATAACAATAAGGGTGGCGCCAGAGGGACGCCAGATTTGTTCGCAGGTATCCCATTGCTTTTGGACAAAGGTAACAGTGTCATTTAATTTAAAAACTAAAATAAATTATATAATTAAAAAAATTCTAAAGTGATTGCATTTTAAAGAATTAAAATTAATGTTTCAACTTTGAACATTACAATAAATGTTTGTTTAGTATTTCATATATTTGATAGTTTTGAACGATCTGCTAATCTAAATGTCTTGCAAAGTAATGTTACATTCGTACCGCCCGAGACGTTTTCATCTAGAGCTTTCACTGACTTAGTTAATAAGTATTTACTATTGTAATGTTTTCTACTAATATCGTTGTTTCTTGTGTCTGTCAGATGCATTTGGTTTGCGTTATTCCGCTTGTCGTGGCTGTTAGAATTGGAGGTATAATTACATATTAAATCCACTCTGATTACTTGAACAGTTTCTGGACTTTCAGTTTTGGATATTGTAATGCTTTTTCTTTTTCCATGTTTATGAAACGTAATTTTTTCATCGTCTTTAATATTATTAATAACTTCTTCGTCCTCTGTCGTTTTGTTATTAACATCCGGTTTGTTAATATTTTCTTCCCTTAGATCTGATTTCTCTTTTATTTTATCTTGTTTCGTATCTTCGAAGGTATTGAAATCAACTTGTACTGATTTATTACGTTTAAGTATTTTGTCGAAATTTTGATTCGAGATGCTGGACTCCGCTGAAGATGACCTTGAGTGTACGTTATTACTGAAGTATTTAGAATAGTCGAGGTAATAACAAGTAAGTTCCGATGCCTCGTCACCGTTACAGTGACCTATATTTCTATCAACAACTTGTTTCACAAACATTCTGTGTTTTTGACAACTATTTAATGTTTTATATTTAAAACTTGTACGCTGTCTTTTACTCTGTTGCGATTCACCTTTAAATTGTAACGTTTGTACCGTTAGGAACATTTCGCTAGAATCATGATTGTTTCTGCTGATCATTATTCGATCATTACTGTTTTCGTATTCGGTACAGTGATATCTGTTAATAGAAAATATCAAAATATATAGTTAGAACAAAATACATTGTTTTTATTATTTAATAACTTAACAAGTAAAGATATATTAATCGTTACCAAAGTGAAATGAAATTAACCTTAGTGCTTCATTTGTCCATCGGTTATTTTCATAAAATTGTGGATCAACTAAACGCTTTTGACAATATCTTCTAGGCTTATCATGTCGGGGTTCGGATTTAGGTCTCGAACGACTTCTTTCTTGTAAATGCAGTTTCGCGCAATTCATTATTATTAACTGTATCTGAAAGAGAAAGCATCAAATTCATCATAAATATAATATTTCAAATACTAATCTGGTGTTCACCTTTACCATAGCATATTTAAGTTTTAAATGTGATTGACAGTGTAATAACGCAGACATCTTAACCATGTAATTATTGAAACGAACAGCATTTATAACGGTTTATTTAAACTAGTTAAAAAAATCTAGTCCTGAGTTACACCATGCTAATTTTTAGCTTGTTTTTAAATCATAAGACGTTGTTAATTCTTTATACATGTCATTGTAAATACGAGCAATTATTTATTTTTTAAAAGCTTTGTTAAAATGACATCCGACAAAATTAGCAATTACTCGATGCCATTTCGGTAACGCTCCGTTGTTCCTGCCAATGCACTATTGTTTGAAATCTTTTCATCCTGGAAGCAATTAAGTCAAAAGAAGTTTCTATATACCTTGCTCTTTCATACAACACTAAATTTTGACGGATTAGAGCGAGAGAGGCTAGAAGATTTTTTTGAAACTATTGATAGAGGCACTACAATGCCGGCAGGATGGTGTATTTGATCTAACAACGTAGCGGTCCACATGTTCTTGGGAATCGCTTCACCAACGATGCAAAAAATGTTTTTCTATTCCCTTGCATCGGCACAAACGTATTTGATACTTGGGAGTTTTAAATGTTTAATGAAATCTCGCAAATAAATCTTAATATTAGTCGAATACATAATGTAATAAAATTGATCACACATGTTGTATGAAAGACGTTTTGTTATCTAATGCACACAGTTTTTGTAAAAATAATAATTAATTAAATAAGTAAGACAAAAAATGATTATTATTTTAGAGACGGTTGACATCAATACGGTGTTTGTACATTGCGTTGTGCCGAATTTTGTTGAATCAATTCTAATTTTCACTAAGGGAATAGAGTTATGTCATCCATTTTTATTTACCAAAAACATTTTGTGTTCGATATAATTACTACAAAATACAAACTGCGGTGTCTCACCGCCCCTGACTAAAACTGTTAGTCGACTCAAATGTCAACCTGTCACGCGATTGCGTACGTTTATTCAATTTTCAACTGTTTATGTGTATTGGTTCGATAATGTAGAAAGTTTACTATAAAGATAATGAACCACAAACATAGTAAATAATACTTGTCATCATCTAAACTAGTTTAAAATCATGTTTCTTACAAATATAAATAATGTATAAAATTTATAAATTATTTTAAATGTCTCAAATATATTAACTCCTAGTACAAAATTCTCGCACACATCTGCACAATAATAGGCACAGCTGTTGTGTGAATAGAAAGAGACGCACACCGGCGCGCTGTCCTGGTGCATCCACTGCACACGGACATCTTTCCTCACAAAAAATACATTAGTATTATTATTCTGGAACGAGGACATCGAACCTGTTCAAAGCAATTTCAACCCTATTTGAAAACATCAAAAGAGATTCTAGATAAAAGTGGGCTAACTGTAGAATATTAAATTTACCGACACAAATCATTTAAGCAAACTCTAATTTAAATCTTAATGTATAAGTAAGAAGATATATAATCGTTTGGATGTATCTTGAATGGAATTTGAGTTTCATAACGTTGAAAAAAACTATCTCTCGCAAGGCGCCAAATGCGCCTTGCACTAAGCCTACGAGTTTGGATGAATTTTGTTAACATCTACAGACGTGACTTCGAACATCCACAAGTCATTACTGAAGAACTATCGCACGTGGTCATTTTAAAGATCGACGCTGTACCGTAAGAAACACAGAAAAACTTATTTTATATTATAACGTCAAGCAAATTACTTTGCCAAAGCTTACCACGGATCATTTTAATCGCGTTATTCAGCAAATGAATTTTTGTTAAAGTATTTGTTGAAAGACTTTTTGAAACAATGCTTTCGTCAATTCTATAGACGTTTTGTAAACGACTGTCCCTTTAAAATATAATTTGAAATTAAGATAAAAAAAAGATATTTTCGTTTTAAAAAAAACGCTTACACGAGACAAAGTTTAAAATTAGAAATAAAACGATGTCGTCAAAATATCACATCAAGATTATTTTTAAAATAATATTGAACATTTTTATTGATAATGCCAATGTATTAAATTCTTACCATTATAGCTACCTGTAACTGTAATATAAAATGCTGCTCTCAATAAAAACCCGTCAAACTAGTTGACCATGACCATACAACCTGACACTGGGTCAATTTTAACAAAAGAGGGTCACTATTCGACATCCATTACACTACCGCATCTTAATCTGTTACCTTTCAAGACACTATTAACATTACAATAGAGTGACCCTTGGAGACTAGTAGTTTCCTATATGCACCCACACTTTAGTCGTATTAAAGGAAAGTAAACACCGTAATAGTAAGTTATGGTGAAAACAAAAGGAGGTTCTCTGGTGTTTTATGTTAATTCATTTGATTCAACACTATTGGTCATATAGCCTCGTATTATCAAATGTTAATCAGAGCAATAGTAAATAAGTGGTCGTTAATAAATATGAATTAATTTAATTATAAATAGTTTACTATCCGATGAATATGTTCCCATGCAATTTAGTGAACTCGTACATAATTGTGAGTATTCTTCCTGACATGTCAAGAAAGTCGGTTATCGATTTTTTTTTTCATTAAACAACCCTTGTGCACTGACTGCATTCAAGACCCCTTTGCTCTAAAATCTATAACAGACCAGACAAAGCCGGGTGCGCGAATATGTAGCAGCGAGTAAATAAAGGGATGATATATTATGAAAGCTGATGTGATTAAAAAAAAACCATTTCCCTTTGCGATGTCAAGGTGCGTTCTTTATAGTGTTGGTCTGATTTGGGTATTATATCGATAAACTATAAGAAATAAAAATTTAGTCTTAGATAAATTAGTATTCTATTATTTTGTAATAAACATATTTAACAAAAGTTGAAGTAAATTTTATTTTAACTGTTTCTATAAAATATTGTGCCATTAAAATTTTGGTACCATCATTTGTAACATATTTTTCATTTTTTACGAAAACACGTAATTTTGTTTTATTTATAATTGAAAATTTTGTACGAGGTAGCTGTGTCAATGTTTGCAATTACACATTAAATGAACATTGTTGTTATAATAAATAAATATCTAGTCGATAACTATAAATTAGGGTACATCCCTTTAGACTCTCAGGTGAACGTAATCATTGTGGGAACCATTACGTCTATCTCTTTCAAAAACTATATCCATCCCTATCGGAATTTGTTCGCTAGACAGTCTACACTTGAATGTAATAAATGGTTCAAAGGAAACGCTTCATCGTTAATATTTGAAATCATAGCTCATCCATTTTGAAATCACAAGACTAACAGTTTCGACCTTGATATTGATACATAGTTTAAAAATAAACTGTTTAAGTCTTTAATTATCTCGATATGTAATTAAATTAAAAGAAATCAGTTAATTGGTTACCTTTGTGGTTAAACGTTAATTATTTTTTATATGAATATTAGCAGATTTTTATTAATTTACCACTCCAACCTAGCTATAGGCTTGTGCTAGGATATGGTTTACGACAATAGTCTTATGGTAGGATTCGAACTCTCGATCACATGATCGAAAATCCGTACCCTTTACCATTGACTATTGGCGCTTTAGTCATTGAATTACGATATGTTTAAACATGTTTCGCTTAAACTTCCAATGAAGTCAGTGTACTATACAGTATGTTATAATAACCGACTATGTAAATACATTGTTTCGAAGTACAAGCAAGCACTTTCTCAAATAAACATTCATGTAAAATGAACCTAAACATGACATTAATTAGAGCTATAAAACGATAATTACAAAGTAACTATGTTGACTAGGATACATAGGCGGTAACTTATAGGATCACGCAAAGTTGACTTTTTTTAATATAATTGGATTAATTTTAAATTCATCATGTTATTACAATTATCAAAGAAATAAATCTCGACGCGTACTGTGTGTTAAAGTTGCAAAAATGAATTTTCCACGCTCACTGTCTATCATAGACCTACATCATATCAGAGATGCTAGTTTTTACTGTGAGCTTCAATTGTCGTAAACTCAAATGAGAACGCATTGCTTCTATTATTCTCTTCATAAAAATATAGATAACGTTCCAACGTAGAAGTCCCATAATAACATAATCTAGTCCGCGGAAGCGTACTAAGCATGGTAACCACAGGTCTTTTGAAAATAACAGTAAGTAATCAAAGTATCAAACATGTAATATATATACAAGAGCTTGATTATATTGTAACATTGTTA
>JAODUI010000025.1:4001416-4014791 GCA_027563995.1 Papilio gigon
ACGATATGACTCGGCAAGATATACTGACGTGTTCGCCAACATCACAGGCTGTTTAATGAATGTACCAATATTTATTTCTTTTACATAACTATTATATATTTATTTCAAAATACATAACGGGCTAAGTACTTTCTCACTTTCGCCCTGATTTATTGCTTGATTTCAAATATCTTTAACTTTGTATATTTAATTAAGTGATATATGTAGGTATAGTCGCCGATGAGGTAGATCAATATTGTTAGTGTAATTATATTTGTATAAAAATATTTCTGCAATATAATCAACATTAAAATACAACCATTATCAAAAATTAAATCAATACAATGTCCATATTGCACATATATTTTCAAGTGAATAAATTTCGGCACAAACACAGCACATTGGACATTGGTTATTGTAAATTAAATTGAAACAAAACGTTCCGTGAGTCGTGTGAAAGAGATTATATGCAGTGCTCAAATGCGGATAGAAAACAAAACTAAGTACAAAAAAAACGTTAACTACTAGAACAAATAACTAGCGGGAATATTTTGCAACTTCAACACTTCAAAGACCTCTGATATGTTCCATCGTACAGCAAACTTATCGACCCTTCCATAAAAATATATACAAGTTCATTGAAAACGACGCCTACGTGGTTTTTAATACCTACGTAAATCATGTTAATTGCATTAATACTATACAAAAACATTTACATTATTTTTTAAATTATTGCTAAAGAATTTTTATTATCTTTAGCCTAAAAATTAAAGTTATATCGTGTCGCAACAGATAGTTGGCGGAACTAATTTGGCAACGTTCAGGAAGACTACTTTCCTACCACTAACGAAACAGGAATGTATAACTAAATTCGTCAAATAACGCAATGGTAACTTACAAATTTGATATAAATTATTCATTTTACGAAAAAAAAAAACTTTTTTTTTTTCGGAATCCCAAAGAAGTTAACTATCTTAAAGTTAAAACAAATGTCAACAGACAAAATAATAATAGGAAGCACCGGGAAAATATTAATAAAGTAATAACCAATTACAGGATTAACACCTAGAACAAAAACATAACACTTCCTAGAGGGCGCAGGCGCAGCGGTCGAGCGGTCGCGGAGTCGACGCCGCCGCGCCCCGCTTCATGTCTCGACGTACATACGTACTCCGTGCTAACATAAGCACTGTCCACTCTGATAGCAATAAATTGCCCGACAAATATTCCTATCAAGTTTTTGGGCAAACCGATTTGACACAATCACTTACAATATATCGTAAGTCGGTACTTAATTATTAGATTTATCAATTTTATGTTTCGTTATCAATAAAATCCTTTTTGAATTTACAATTAAATTTCATTGTAAACATTTATTTCCGTAAAAAAAAATACTGATATAGAAAAGATGTAAAACAGAAACAGCATTTGAATGGTAATTACTTAATATAACAATGTCTGGCAGTTAAGTCCCAATTTTCAATTATTTACACAAATTACTCTAATGGTAAGTATACTTTAAAATACCCCCAACGCTCGTTTAACATTAACAATTCTAGGTAGAAGACAGTATTTTACCTAAAATTAAACTTTTCTACTATTACGAAGCGTAAATAAAAAAAAGCACGGTATAGGACGAGTTACTAAAACGACCTAAAACGGTACATGGCCGCAGTTTGCATCAATGCACATATACTATTAATTATGATAACGTATAAATGATATGGATCGGTCTAAACAATATCGCGGAATTTTACTCCGACGTCACGTAATTATATGTTTAGCGCCCAGACACCCAGACACGTAAAGTCACCTTGCATCGAACGCAAGGTTAGATTGAATGAACAACAAAAAAGCGAACCGGCGGTCTGAATGCGTGCGCTGGAGTTGAGCCTTAATAAGAATAACACATACATAATAAAATACCGAGCTACCAATGTAATAATGTAAATTTATTTAGTGGTATATGATAATAAACAATAATTCGATATCTACTATCTGTCAAATAATGATATGTGTATACTACTTTGAACTTCCATTGAATGATGCAATGCGATCGAAACTTCAGTGTGATATGTTTACAATGAAGACGACGACGTTGAAGATACCGACGATGAGAATGATCTGAGATTCTTTTTAATGTGAATGTCAACATGTTTCACCATGTGATCTTTCCTAATAAATCCTTTACCGCAATGGTCACAAGCGAAAGGTTTACAACCGGAGTGCAGACACATGTGCCGACGCAAATCTGTCTTGTGGTTAAAGGACTTCGGACACTCGTTGCATTTAAAAGGCTTATTGTCTGCGTGCTTTAAGTAGTGTCCCTCGTAAGACACGTCATCAGAGAAGCGTTTTCCGCACCGGTCACATTTAAACGGCTTAGCGCCCGAGTGAAAAGTTTTATTATGTTGCGTCAGATAGCACGCCTTGTTGAAGAACTTATCACATTCGTAGCACTTGTGCACTGTGGCCGGTCCAGACTTCTTCAGCTGATTACGCTCTGCGAGAGGCGTGCTCGACACGGTCGATGTTATCGAAGGAGAGCCGCGACTTTCGTTCTCAGCTTTAGCGCTCTCGGGACTCGCAGGTGATTTCATTTGGGCACCGTAATTTTCTTTATTAGCGTAATCCATTATATCCTCTATTTTTAATATTTGAAGCTCGCTAGAATCGGTACGTAAGGCGTCGTCGTCACGTTTTATTGTTTTACCTCCTACCGCGAATCCGTACGGATATACTTTAATGTTTTCCGAATTGTTATTAACCGAGTTTTCTTTAGCTGTCCTAGGTGAAAAGCTGTATTCGTAATCCATATTTTGGCCACAAATGTCCATATTGTTGTACTGCAATGGAAAGTGGACCGGGTCTACGATTATGTAACCGGCGGTCGACTCATCAGAAACAGCTTGACCCCCCACGTTAGGCTGTGTCACGTAGTTAGAAACATAAACGCTGAAACTCTGCGTTTGGAGCTGCGCGAAACTTGGCAAGCTTCCACCGGCAGGTTGACTCGACGTTTCTTGTTCCATAACCTCGACTTCTTCAGGTGTATTTTCACCAAAAGTAGCCGGATTGGCTATAGGCAGATTGTTGATAGCCATATCCATAACGTGGGGGGCCATCCCGTTTGGGTAGCTCGGTGCTATAGTCTGCTGAAAATTCTGACCCAAATATAAGGGGGTGTGGGTGGGGTCCGGCACTGAAGGTCCCAAAGGATCCGTAGACCTCGGACTGTATGGGTTGACACCCAAATGGCTGAACGGCGGCAACGTGTGGGCTGTAAGGCCCGGGGTATTCTGCGTTAGCGCTGGCGTTGAAATATTGCTGGTTGACACTGATAGCAGGCCCCTCATATGGTGATTTTGTGAAACAGAGGGACCTGCTTCCCCGTTTGGGGGATTCCCAGAAGATGAGATAGGAGCCCCTTTAGACCCTGGGTGATTACTATCGTTAAGATGACCTATCCCCGGCGGTTGGCTACCCATATTAATAGGATGTGACCCGACCTGATGCTGTAAAGAATGATTAGCTAAAGGATTATTACTGAAATTATTATCTAAATTACCCTGTTGAAGATGTGTATACGGTGACTTAGACTGCATTGTGGCGACACGGTGGGAGCGCTCGAAGTTCTGCGATGCGTACGGCGACTGCAAGACGGCATCATCGACGCTGCGACTATCTTCAGACGGAACTGGACTCTGGGTGTTTGAGTCAGCGCTCTGCTGTTGTGCTCTTGCTTGAAGTGCGTCACGACTTGGATGGTGGTGGCTTGATATTGGCATTGTAGCCGGATCTGGTTGCCCCGATGACCTGACAGCATTTTTGTGAAGGGTCGTGTTGTAATGTCTTTTAAGATGTCCGGAACTCGTAAACCATTTATTACATGCTGTACAGTTATAAGTTTTTGGTCTTCTTGCTTCATTAGACTTCCAGTTAGCGCCCTTTCCACCGATTGAGGGCAATGCCGATGAGGTAGGATTAGCTGGTTGAGTACTTGTAATTTGCGGTACTGTCGGTGAATCATAAGGACGGTATGGCGGCTTCATATCAGAATTAGAAGAAGCAACCTGTCCCGGATAATCAGATAAAGGAGGCATCTGAACTCCGGGATATATCTTCTGCTCGACATGCATAAATGTTTTTTGATCATGATGTACGCCGAGAAATTTTTCTTGTCCATAAGAAAATTTCGGATCCGGATGAAACATTTTGGTATCTGCAGTATAGGGCTTTTGCTCCCCAAACATTTTTTGTTCTTTAAAAAGGGTAACATCTCCGTTTAACTGTGGATTGTTATACAACTTTTGCGCTTCCCATGGCATCATAGGAACAGTGCGCGTGTTGATTTCGCGTCCTTGTGCAGACGCTTCGTCATAAGCCACAGTTTGTTGTTCTCCTTCATTTCCTTGATAAACAACTTTTTGAGAGTCTAAATCCAAAATATCGGAAGACTCTTCATGCTCTTCCTTTATTTTAATACTTTCGTTTTGATATCCAGAGTTATTATAAGGCTTTACGGGAAATTGTTGAAAAGGCAATCCTCCAGTTGTCGATGCCGAGCTTGAACCTGCATGCGCCGTATTACAATGTTCATTAAGTTGAACGGCAGAGTCACAAACAAACCCGCATTTATCGCATTGATTAGGCGAAGGCGATGGTGTTGGTTGATTGAGAGGTTGTCCATATAGAGGGCTGGATGACGATACTTGAGAAACTCGTTCTTGCATGTTATATGGGTGGAAGCGGCCTGGTTTATGATATTCCTGGTTATATTGAGTTTGCTCCCAAGAAAGTTGCTCTGTATGTTGATTTTGAGAAAAATTAGTATGTGCATAATTATTACCAAATTGTTGTCCTGGGGAGAAGTTGGTTTGATCCGGGTTCTGATAAGGCGAAGGTGCGCTGTGGTAGCTCTGCGGTGTTGCTGGGTGCGGAAACTGGCCCGATGTTTCGGGCGTAGCCCGCTGCTGGAACTCCGGACTGGGCTTAGTGATCATATTATCACTGGAATCGGCAGGCGCCGACACTGTTGTTTCAGCTTTTAATTTTGTTCCGTTGTTATTGTCTGTGTCATTCTGTGAATTTTGCGTTCCCCACTTGACATATAAATTTTCTTTATGATATTGCAAATGCACTTCTAGAGAGTCGAGAGTGTCCAAATATAAATCGCAAACCTTACAGTGATAGTCCCTCGATGGTAAGGTCGAAGTTACAGCGCTGCTGTTAGCCATCTAAACCATCAATCTTCGGGAGAACTCCGTCTCCTCCAACGAAAAAAAAATAATAAAAGAACCACACTCTTTGTTTTGTCTTGCATGTAGTCGAGGCATGAATCAGTCGCTGCAGAATAAAGTCATGTCGCGAATTTGTCTGTTTCACGTTGTCGCTTACACTAGCGCGATGTTTACGAAGAAAGTTTTTGGCGGCATTGCAGCGCGAGCGAGCGGCTCGCCGAAGCCACGTGCGCGCTGTAAACACTCGCACTCCGCTTAACTACACTTCCGGCGTTAAACTTTTTTCAAAACTTGCCCGGGAACTGTTCTTACTTTTTCACAAAATGTTCACTCTTATTCATTAAAGACGGAAAGTTCCTTCTTTATTGTCCATGTTTACTTATTGTCAAGAATATTTTAATGTTAAACAAAATTGTCTATAATTAACAAAAAAAATCACAGAGCGATTGTTATTACGATATTAAGTTGGCACTTGTTTACGCACGCGGAGCACAATGCGTTGTGTAGTAGTAGAGGCGCTATACCGGCGACGCGGGTCAGTCGCCAGGTACGGACGCTACGAACGTTTACAAGCAACTGACAGCCTTCCCGAAGTCGCCTTCGGGGGCATGACTTCAATAACAATTCGCAACGTCGTCCCCCACCGATATGTAAGTGCGAGAGAGAGCCGAGAGTGGTGATGAAGTTATCGCTTTTGCGTCCTTTTGTTGGTCGTCCGTGCGAGCGAGACAGCAACGGCGAGGGGAGGGGGTGCTGTGGTGTTGCGCGGGACGGACCCTACTCTTTCTTAAAATTGAAATGCCCGGTCGAAATGTCCGGTGATGCTGCGTCCGAGTGGGATGGCGATATCACCCACCCTTACGATGCGGGCGGACCGACCCTTCGACGAAATTTTCTAAATTTTAAATCTCATTTTAAATAATTGTAAGGAGTTTGTATTAATTTACAAATTGCACATTCGATAATACGAATAGGAAATAGTTGTTTAGCTTCATCGATATATCTATGTTGATATTAATAATTAATTCAGTATTATACGAAACTAGATCTTAGTATTTTTATGAAATTTATGCTCATAGAATGAAAACTTTACTTCTTGTGTCAGCGCTGTCGATGACCTAAACACTAATAATTCCATATTAATGTACTTAAACCAGTTATAATATAAATATATGCATTCAAGGTTAAACAAATAATTAATTTACATGTTTAATTCTAATTTCAACTAAATCTTTGTTCAGCTTCTAGTAAGTATCTTAATAATTTAGCACTATTAAATAAGTTTTTTGACACAATAATTATAGATAGATATTAAACATCGTCCAAATTTAATTAGACTTGATGAAATATATTAGTACAAAAAAAAAAATTACAAAACGAATGTTATTTGAATTTATAACATACAATAGTTTATAAAGCGTAAACTTGATGTACGTATAAGTATATTTACGATAGTGTATCTAAGAAAAATTACAATTTTTTTTTTATTCTAAGGGAAGAAGAAAAGTGCGTAGCTCCGCTGGACAGGCCATGCAAACTATGAGGGGTGGAAAATCGATTTTCTCGGACTATACCGATCGCTCCAACGTCCGCTCCCCTCGCCACTTAACATTCGCTCCCTTACTTCCTACTAATATTATCTAGGCCCTTTAAATTTAGCGAACATTTTTACTATAATTTCTACAACAAAGCGTAGCTTCGTTATAAATGTAAATATCCATTCAAATAAAAAATTATAGACACCACAATTCAATTATAAACTTTAATATGTAAAATTTCAAATATAAAGTAGAACTCTTAAAACCATACACTAACATCTAGTTTCAATGCAAAACAATGTCCAAACAAGATTTTGTCGACGATTGCCAACTTTTTTTCTTGATAAATTAAAAATTCTAAAGTTACATAAAAATTAACTTGACGTTTTCTTACGCTTAAAATACATTTTTTAAGCTTACAAAAATAATACTCATATTACAATACTTCCTTTATATATATATATATTACTATATGTTTTTGATTCACAAACATTTAATAATTAAAGTCAACGCACAAAAAAAAATAAGGAAAATAAATTTATTAACAATCCGAACACAAAGTGACAATCATAAACTTTATAAAACACAAGTAAATACATATATGTTACATCAGGTTTGTCATTTATAAAGATTCATTTTTTCATAGTTGATATAAACTCGTAACTATAAAACTTCCACTTAGAACATAATAGCTGGCAAAGTGGCATAATAACAAAGTGTTAATCCCCTCGCCGCGAACTGTATCATTCATGATATTTTACGAGTCACATGGAATGTAAACACAACGCCTTACACAACGCGAAGCTTTAACAACTTTCATTACGACTACACGCTCAAATTAATCAATCACACATATGTTGTTATCAATTAATTCCCATTGATATAATTCTACTTCACGTTATACTAACACCTGTCTCTTATCTAAATAAAAATGTTACTGAACCATTAATAATTAAATTATGAATCACAGATAAAATACAAACTCACCTTACAAAATTTTATTATTAACGATAATGTTTTATATTTTAAAAGAATATAGAAAATATATATCAAAATATCTAAGACAGTAAATGTTACAATACAAGGCAAACAGTCTCGAAGTCGCAAATTAAAAATCATTATACTAAACTTTATAAAATTGCAGATTTAAATAATTTACAAAAGCATTCTTCATTACCAATTCCACTTAAAAAATGTATATAATCTTTATTAGAGATTTGTAATACAATTTAAGTCGCTGCTGGGGCAATAAAACTTAATGACTGCATTCATTTGAGCCGCACGAAAACAATAGCACACCGTACAAAGTAGATAAGCTTCTAGGAATAGACGATAACACACTGCTGTAGTGATTTTTAACACAAGTTATTATATTGGCTGCTAGGAAGCCGGTAGGTACGAGGAACAAAGCAATAAAAAGCATAGAATTTCACCAGTAAAAGTATTTAAACGGGTTTCTTATCCTTTTTAAGTTTTATTGTTATATAACTTGTAACCATTTGCAACGACTGCAATTCTTTTTTTAATCTGCCTAATTGTACTTATGCCGACAAATTCAGGATACAGTTTTTACTGGATTATTTAATTTTTAAGACGTAGACGCATGACGGTGTACTAGTGGATATGGCGATTGGTGGTTATTCTGAATTAAGTATTAAAGCAAGCTTTTCAATTTACGAATGAAAGTGATTTAAAATTTTTATTTTGTAAAAGTAATCTTCTAATGTACGAACTAGCTTCACTTTGCCTTTTTAATTTATGTTAGTCACGTAATATTTTGATTTTCTAATGTATTAAAGTAATTTAATCTTACTCCACACAATTTACACATACGACTTGCCTTTAGACAAAACTGTGCAGTTTAATTGATACTTAAAAATGGTCCCTATCTTTCTACCCATCATCAGTTTCATGTACAAGTACGAGGCTTTCCAGGATAGGGAAATCCTGATTGAAGACATTGCACTATTAAACTTTATAATTTGAGGATGCATGTTTTGGAGTTACCTGGTAAAAACCTCTATCCCTCCATCCATACGTCCGTATTTATAATATTAGTAAAATAAAAATGATTAAATCGTAAAAATTTGACTTCATTTACGTAACAATGAAATTGTTTAATTCCTTCTACTTTCCACTGATGTTTTATTTAGGTAGAAATTAATTACGCGAGAATATTCTAACGAATAGCAGGTTTATTAAAGTAGGCATTCATTTGCGATCAGTTCCTTATTTGTACACAGTGTGTAATATTTGTTGAAAAAAAAACAAACAAACACTAACATGTTATAAATTCTAACAACCAGTTATTAGCTCCATAGAAATGTTGAAACATTTAAATCATTTCAAAGAGACTCTGGAAACAGGTATATATTAGTGCAAGTTGTAAACGAGCGACATTTAATACAATTTTATATATTTTAATATGTGTCATGTACTTATAAAAAATTCTGACATTTAAAAGCGTATCGTAAAAAGACAATTTGGTAACTATAATCTACTTCAACTTATGTCTTTGGGATGATCATTTGAACGTCATTTGAACGGCATTTGAATGAATGTAAAGAGGATGCCAAACTTATTTAATTTATTAAAAAAATTAAGATACTTAAAAAAAATTAAAACCATTTCAAGTAAGCTGGAAGTTTAGTAAGATATGGTGTATTCAAAAACAATGACTGCAAGTTTAGGAAGAACGCAGTTAGCTTAATCCATGTTATAAAACAAGTACGTTAACGAATAAACGCAAGTAATAAAATAAAGCGGTGTTTCGTTGATGGAATTCCATAAGAATTGTTATAATGTCCAGACATATGTATTGAATACTACTTTGTAATACACAAAATATCAGCAATGTTAAAGGGAACTTGTTCACTAGTTTGAAATGGCCAAGCATAATAAAAAATATTATTGGACATTTTATGAAAAACGAAAATCGATGATTGCAATTCCAGGCGTTTCTTTTTAGTAATCACGTTTAGTGAGCTTAAGACACAAAAATCCTATCTAAATTACTTTTTACCACTAGAATTTTTCTTATAAATTATATTATTCAACTAGCGCCATCTATTGTGACAAAAAGGTTGCTTACTGAACACTTAATAGAAATATTAATAAATTTGTTTTTATTTTTCGCCTTTTTCATAATACAGTAAAATCCTGATACGCTCCTGAATGCTTGGTAAACGTAGTTTGATTGTAGAGGTCACATTGATGAAGGATATTCTACGAACGCTCCAGTTTTTACATATTGTAATGCACAGTAAACATTCATATTACATTACCTATACAAATTGTTGTCACTTACATATATAGTACAGCAAAAACTGTACACATAATACGTTTGAAATTAACTGCAAAAAACTTTCCATTAAATATGGCTCAAAATACAGTAGCAGAAATAAAAACAAGTGAATAATAAAATGTAAAAAAGTTTAACTTAAAATCAGCTGTAAATCTGTTCTAGAAGTTTAAGGTATCGCCCCCATTTTCATATCTTTTGAGGAATCCAAATTGCGCGACGTTGTCAAATTTACAAGAGTGCACCAAAAAAAATGCATCTAGCAACAGCGCGTTCCCCACCAAGAGCGCTCACGCACACAAAGACCTATTGTGCATACCGCGTTCACACTGAGGCGTTATATGGCTTAACAACACGAAGATTCTGAGAAATGCTCGACACACAAATGCAGATGCGCTAGTGTGCAATTATCTATAGAAAAACTTCTAGCTAACACACACAGATGTATCGAAAACAATGATGCGTTGGCGCAGCGACAAGCGTGCAATTTCGGATACCATTCTAAGCTTTAAAACGTGTTACATTTCAAATTTTAGTTAAAGTTACAGACACGTGCTAAATGTTTCATAACTTAACAGATGATGAATTTTGAAAGTTAAAACATCATGACAACTAAAAGTACATACTATTAGGCTAGACACCCTAAATTTTTATTTAGCTTATAATATAGTAATCAAATGTTGTAAAAAGATGGCGCTTTCAACATTTTAAGGTGAATCTATTATTAAACTTTCTTCAAAGACAATATAAGTAATCAATATGGCTTTAATTTAAATATCCATTGAGAGTAATTTGTCATAAATATGTATTTATACTTGCGTATAAAGTTAAAACTAGAATAGTTTTATTTTATACCGATTTGATTGTTTAAATCTAAAGATTCACACGATGGATGCGCGCATGGGCAACAGCAAGGGATGGGGTGCGTAGGAATGCAGTGTGAATAAAAAACGAAACAGTTAGACGCGGGGGTGGCGATGGCGAGCGCTGAGACCGGTTCTGTTCTGTGGCCAGAACAATCACTGTTATTTACCACTGACTCAAAACTCCGAATATTAAATACTGAAGCGAAAAACTTTTGTTTTATTAGCTTCTTAAATACGCACTGTCTGGTATTTGAGCGTTTGTTTTTATAAGTAACTGAACAAAATATCTGGCGTGTTCTTTTCGATGCATGAATTAATATTACAACTAACCAACATTTGGATCTTAAAAACGTCTTTAGCTTGATCTTGATATTTCACCTTTCTTGTGTTTTTTTTTGTGACATGTGGTATTTGTTTTAAATACTTTTTTTTTTAAATTCACTTTTAAACTGAAATTAATTTAATTATGTTTGAAATAAAAGGAAATGTTTAGACAATACTAATCAACTCCGTGTCAATGTACGTTGGTTTCCTTCAAGAGATTTTTTTGTAAAAAAACAATTGGAAAGCAATAAAACTCGTTGAACTGGTGATTTCATAAAAATAAAGTGTATAATTTGTCCCTCGAAATGGTGAATGACCTTATTGCTAATATATCGCCTATTCGCATCGAGAATGTTATATGCAGACTAAGTGTCGGACGGTAAGGTCGCATGCGATTTGTTTCTTTGTATTCCAAGTCGACATAACGAGACGACCAAACAAAAAAAACAACAATTTACAAACACCCATATAATGTCAAATGAAGAATATATAATTTATATAAGGATAAATATCAAGGTTATGGAACCGGTACATTCTTGAAAAAAAATAACATACGTGCACTTTTAGATGTGACGTCATATAAGTGTAACGCTTTCCACATATAAACGTTTATTTAATATATCTTATAATTTATCAGTCGGCCTGTATAAGGGAAAATAATTCGCAATAACATATTAACGGGTTCTAATAGTGTTTATATAACGGCATAAATTACATACTACGTCCTCTTTTGTTTTCACGTTACATATAGACAATTTCCATTTTTGCTCCTGATCAACATATTTCGTTTCTACGTTCATACGTTTTAAAATAGTGTTGGTACATCACTAATTTGTAAAGGCTTATGTTAAATTTTAAATTACAATTTTGTATTTGTTATAACCCTTTCTTTTAACTAAAAGGCTAACGACGAACGTGCAACTCCTTTGATGTTGTGAAATGTCTGTTGAAGGTAATAATCACTTAATATTTGGCGAACCATCCACTCTTTTACAAAGACGTTCGTTTAAAATGGCTTTGTTTAAAAAATGAATAACATTTTTATATTGCTCTCATAAATAGCCTTTTAAAGGATATCATTAGCATTGAAACAATGTATGTTTCAAAATTTTCAATAAGTTATTTAAAATACAACAATGAAAATAAACATATTTTCTATGTTCAGAATACTATTTATATACATTTATTGGCATAATTAAGAATGAACTTATCCCCTAAAGTACGTAAAGGTATGAATAGCGATTTGCTTGCGGAATTGACGTAAAAGCTATTCATCGTTATATTGTCAGTAGAATGTATTATACTAATATTAGTGTTGTAATCACTGTTCTTTACCCTATATTACTTATGACCGGTATTGTTTAAAAGAAATTGAATTTAAAATGTCAAACAAATTGTATACACAGTAAGGTTTAAATTTGCTTGACAAGTATAGAATTAAAATCACCACAACTATACGAGTAAAACTTATCAAAGTCAATATATATGGCTTTCATAATGACATTAGAATAGTATGCAAAATGGTGTGATGATAAAGTGAATGCTTTCTTTACTTACATAAGATTTTTAAGAATAGAGTCAAGGAATTATTTTATTTCTTGACCGTACCAGGCAAGCTTGAGTAAACTTGTGTGTGCAAGGTAAGTAGAATGGCGGCATACGAAACTTCAACCATACCCGTAAACAGTTGGTTCCTGGTTCCTCAAAATGACCGTAACTATAAAACCTATCATAGTTATACTTAAAAGCATTAGCCATTAGAAAACCAACAAGGTTTTCTCTTTTTTTTACTTTCTTGCAATGTAAGGTTTAATTTATAGGTTTCTTTTAGAATTTACAACAAAGAGAAGAAAATTAATGAGAGAATAAGGTTCTGAAGTGTTTTACTTTTAAATACGATATGTGTTAAATTTGAACCGATCTCCCTTAGGGTGGTTGGTCATCAATTTGGCAAGCGCGGGGGTTGAGGGACTTAAAGCGGGGGAGAGCTCTGCCTCGTCTAACCCCTTATTTTACATTTCACACTCCGGGAAAATCGTTAGAGAAATCTGCGTAACGTGTATGTCCAAGACATACGCACACTACGCACTTGCGTGCGCTCGTGTGCGTGCGTCCGAGCTCCCCCCC
>JAODUI010000025.1:4014891-4037811 GCA_027563995.1 Papilio gigon
CAATAATGTAATAATTATTTTAACGATATATATCTTTGTTAGTGCTATTAACCTGCCCACACCCCTGTTATATCGACGGAACTTCAAGAAATCCTCTTACCTATACGGACATGCCTACCTACTCATATGGTATTACGTATTCAAAGTTTTTTCGATAATATTTTATTGGAAACAAACACTAAACTATTTTATTTTCGTATTACTATCAATTTACAGTAAATTTTTTATTCATATTGTAACGAACTAAGTAAATCTGTGTTGTATATTGAAACGAACTAAGTAAATGTCTGATAGAAATTCAAATGACGTCAATCGTGATTTATTAAATCAAAACAATCTTATACTTTTTTTTTCAATACTAGCTAATTGAGGATTTCAAAAAAGCTTAGTTGCCTACGACTTATTTCAAACTAATCCATCTTTGCCAAATTACAGTCACATGCCTGTAGTCGTTTAGATTTACTTACTAAAAAATCGTAAGCTATCCATATACAATTTAGCTTTTATAATATTAGTAAGATTTAATACAGAGGAGACGGTGTTTAAATTAATAAGGCTTGTTTAAATTAGAACGGTGTTGAGGGACACGAGAGGAGAGACGCGGAAGCGGGCTCGGGGGACGCAGAACAAGAGGCCAGGCGATCTATTGAAAGATGTCGCCGCAGGGTGGTGGCCAGAGTGGTCACATACATTATTACCGTACAATGTCGCTATGCAAATGTATGTAGGAAGGCTTTGTGTATACGCACTTACGCATACGGGGCGGCGGACGCCGTCTCCACATAATCCGGACCAACTCCCCCCAGCCGGCGCTCGCGAAAGATGCTTCTATGTATGTAAGGGTACAC
This sequence comes from Papilio gigon, assembly GCA_027563995.1. Taxonomy (NCBI): domain Eukaryota; kingdom Metazoa; phylum Arthropoda; class Insecta; order Lepidoptera; family Papilionidae; genus Papilio; species Papilio gigon. Next base: position 4,015,740 of record JAODUI010000025.1, read on the forward strand.
ACGAGCCACTTTCTCTTGCAGCTCGCCACTGGCTTTTTGAGAGGGTGGCGAGTGTAGGCGGAGGTGGCACGCGTTACGTACGGGTGACCACCAGCCTCGGACCGCGCGCTTTGCGCACCCTTCATAGCACGCTTTAAAGTCTTCTAGTACCAGCCCTACTGTTCAAAGTAAAACTACCGTGTTGACTATACGTTACTTTAGTCAAAGAAAGAAACAATTAAAAAATGTCTCGGCTAATTACGAAGTAACAAAATTTGTACAGTATTGATAAATTTTGTGCCAAGTTAGCAGAAAGCAAGAGTAGGCCCTGCTCTCGGTCCGAACGCGTATTCGGGGGTCTTGTTTAATTGAGTATACTCAGCGCCCTCACCAAATGATAATCCTCTGCTACCGAAATACCTGTAATAGATGTTAATTAGAGCGCCACCCTGCGCAGCGCCGTCCTGCTAAGAAAAATATAATTTGAACAGGTCGTAATTAGAGATGTTTGCCTAACTGTAAAACAAATATTTTTTTAATTCTTAATATTTTTTCCTCTTTCCAGGGGTAGGGTCGGGTTTAAGCATATTTATTTAAGACGGGAGTTTCTCAAGGCTGCAGGGCAAAACTCCTAATAGTCGTATTTTTTGTCTAAGTAAAGAAGCGACTGTGAAATCTTTTAAAATATAACTGTATATGATCGTGAGTTATCTAGAAGCTGCAAGAATTCTGAGGAGTTGAATATTAATGACGTCATCGCCATGCATTAAATTGACTCGAATGATAAAATTGAGCGAGCACAGGCTCGAGGTTCGAGCGCAGGGCGGCCACGGCTCGTTTGAATCGAACGCACGTCCGGGCCCCGCCACCCGGGGCCGGGGGTGTGTAGTGGACTTTTCGCTCGGCTTGATATATATTTTCCATTCCTCCCGATGTAGGCTACTGCGGCTGTAGGTTCCGGACCGCGGCGTTGGTGCGCTACTCGCATTTACATGCGCCGCTCGGACGACCACGCCATTGATCGCCTCCAACTACCCTGCCCTCTACTTATATCACACCATTTTAATCTAATTCACGATGTTCAAAAACATTTTTAATTTACCACACATTTAAAGACTTTAACAAACCAAGAAAACATAATGTAAAAGGAAAAAAAATACTAAAAGTAATATTTATCTGTCCTCATTACAAAACATAACAATATTTTATTCAAGTAAACATGTATTTTCAATTAAGATATCTTGATTTGTCTTTTCAGGAACAGAATCGACCACTTAATAGCAAGATTGTCTGTTCTTCACTTGAATGCGTCTATGTCTATAAATCGAATAATATTTGTCATACAGCGATATTGTAATAAAAATAAACAATGTGAATATTATAATCTGAATATATTCTAAATACGATCTACTTGACATATGTACATTTATTTTGCACCTGTGCGATCTGAATTTCATATAGTCTATTACAATTATTTTTTTTTTACCTCAACTTATAATACATAGAGATTGCAAACGATATCCTTTATGTACTCAAATAATAACTTCGTTTGGAAAACGAACGTGTGTCACTCAGTATAAAAGCCAATCATTCCTGCTGCTTATCCAGTGTGGTTATGATGAGATTATTCTTATTAGGGATTTCGACTCCCCAACACTTCTGACTTATATCCACAGAATTTGAATCTAGGAGTTTTCGTCTTGAAGTCAGAATCTCGAGTAAGCTAACGGATTCACAAATAAGGTGAAGTAAGCTTTATTTCCAAGGCAATAGAAGTGACATTCGTATGAAGCTTGTTTGGCGTCGCAATGATGAAACTACAATTTATTAACAAAAAAATTAAAATCTATCACGTCCGCTTTTCCAGAAATTAAGTAATAACTGTTTCTTTTAGTTTGTGTTATTACATTGAAATGTTGTCTTACTAATAAAAATGCAGCTTTACTGCCAGCAAAAGTTTATTATATATTACGTAATTATCTATTTAATTAATTATTTGTATAAACGTACTTTTTGTAGTTAATTGAAAAAACGCATTGCGAATTTTGTTGACCCAAGTTTCCGATTACGTAAGGGGGTGGAAGGGGGTGGGTAGTCAACTGATGCGTTTTCCCTGTTTTCACTTTCATCGGAGCTGGTTCGCTGTCCCTCTGCCTATTTTTACATTGTATAACGTACTACAATTTATCGAGGTCATGTTTAGACGAAAAAACCGACAAAAATTTCATTATATACTTACAAATGTAAATATATACATTCATGTGTTTTAAAACACTATCACATCGCACAAATGAGCGGTATGTGGTTTTTATGGTGAAGTATTTTATTGTTTATGAAAACTACATACAAGTTAAATTTAAGACTAAATAATTTAAAAAAAAATTAATATCGACTCGTCTAGGATTCGCATGACCTAGGCATATACGTTATCATTTATTTATTTTTTGTCATACCAAAAAACCTATCTCGGTAATTAGTGAATCTTGTCAAAACGACTGCGTCCAGCGCAAGGTAATTTGTCGGTAACGAGTACTATTTGTGATACGTGATAAACTATATGTCAGAATTGTATACTGTTGAAGACAATTATAGTTCACGTTTCACATAGATAAAGCATGTAGATTTATTTGCCCTTATATTTAATTGACATCCAAGCCGATAGTATTTTTAATAAAGATAATTCATAGGTAATTGCTGCAAATCGATATCACTAACTAGAAGGTCTCAATGTCCAATATGTAAGCAATTTTCCAAGCGAATCCCTTTCGCAACCTGTTCCATTTCCTATATCTGCATAATAGATAAACTTATATACTACGTATGTAAATAAGTGTTCCAAGGGCTATAGTACGGCCCCAATATATAGTTTAAAGCTATACTTATATATCGGCTTGACAATACTAGCCCCCTCATACCAGGATATTTTACTTTCTCTGGACGAGGCCCCTCAGGCGCGTCCTATACACCGTCGGAGAAGGGGGGCGGCCTCCTTCCCCTTTCGACCACCTCCCCAAGCCACCTCACGCACAGTATACACCATACAGAGAACTAACTCTGCCAGTCTCTATAAACTCCTTCATGTGTGTGTTTATATATAATCTACTTATTTAAATACGCAATTTAGAACGTAGGTACCTATTCCGAGTTAAGCATGTAAGCACGCGTGGAGCTTAAATCAATTTATCAAGGAATTTTCTCTGTATGAATAAATCCGAATGGTCAGTAAGCTGCCCTGTTTTAAATCTACTTTATCTTTTCTTTTGTCATTTTATCTTTGTTCTAATAAAATGTTGATTTAAAAAATGATAGGTGTCATGTTATAATAATGACTAATTAATTCTTAGTAGTTTGTTGTTATTACGGTACGAATAATCGACGTATAAGATGAAAATGTAGCAATCACAGTCCAGACTATCCATAGCCTATTAACAAATTCAATTAAGATTTAATAGAAAGTATCTTTAGAAGCATAAATTTAAGGATATAAATTTTGTTTGTGCTTCATTAGCCTTAATTAATCTGAAAATAAAATTCACGTCTTTTATCTTATCAAGGAAATTGTGTTACCCTGCTACGAGCATAGACTTTAATACCTACTTTGGTATAACTCAAGCTGTAGACAACGTGTATAAATCAACACAACACATATTTCACCTCCTTCTCCTAATACTACTACGGTGGTGAGTGTGTAAGGAGGGAAGAGAGCTAATTTCTAGTAAAATCATTGTAGCGTACTGCGTAAAATTTCTGTAACAATGCGCGTGCGCACAGCTTTGTCTTTTCTCTAATGTGTCTTAAATAACATTTAAAATTATCAACATTATGGAATCTATTGCCAAATTTAGTAAAAGTTTAATTTGAAAAACCATCTAAAATAACTGCAATAAAACCATTATTACGTTTAAAATCTACTTATATCTCTCTAAGGGAATGTTGAATTCTTCGTCCTTCGTGATCCTAGAATCATCGGCGCGAGGGTGTGGCGACGTTGCCGTACTGTGCGGGCGCATCGCATGCTGCGTTTCGCGCGTTGCCACACCGTACAACAATGTTGCACACAAAACATTTTTTTTTTATAATTTAACAACAATATTCTATTTGGTGATGCATTACAACTTTGAGGTTATTCGATATGTATAGAGTTTATAGTACATGGGGCATTCCGAGACAGGTGAGCTAGCTTTAATGAGCTCATAAAACTAAAATTACGAACTAAGTTGCTTATATTGTTATCCATCGAAGTAACAATAAGAGTAAAACCGCTACCATACGTAATTTAAAAACTATTTGGTACTGAAAGTAAAATACATATAACTATATTTGTCTATTAGAAATATTATCTTGATTTTAAATGTGAAATTCAAGATACTTACATCACATCAATAAATACCACATGCTTTCAAAAAACACCAGTCTTCCATCCCTCCTTCCCTTGCTGTGTTAAAAAAACGCACACAGACAAAATTACAAACAATAAGTAGGTAGGTACCTGTAGTTTAAAGTTTTGTCCTTAACAATGTTTTTTCTTTTATTGAGACTGAGGACAGTACTTTTAACGGTATTTTTAATTACGTAATGTATCTCGTAAGAATTGTGGTGGTTAAAAAGATTAAGTTCAAAGCTCTCGGTACTCTCTGAAAGCTCATGTTTGGAACATCTAGTGTGGGAATTACAATCATGCCATCTAGTATCAACATGAGTAACTACATCAACAATTGGTAGTTTTAAGTCTGGTCATAGAAAGGATTGCATATTAAAACTACAATCTGAGGAATTACATATTTTGTAATATACTTAAATTTGGCTAATTTACTTTTTTTATTAATCAACCTATGTTTTGAAGTTTATTAGATAGAAAACTTCATTCTTCAACACGTTTTTTTGATAAAGAAGCGCCATCTGTACGTTATTGTATAACCTTACAATGCTGGTTTGATAGTTTAAGATTTTTTCAATAGATGGCAGTTAAAATAATATGTTAAAAGAGAATGTAATTAAATAAAATTCTATTTGAAATACTACTTTTTTTAGACTGTGGATACCCTGTAACTTATTCACTTATATTAATAGTCGAGACCTGAATCCGAATTTATGAATTAAAGTAATTAAGTCATCTTAGTGTTTCATGACATTTCAGACACAGACGTCTAGATAACCTATACACAGTTGACAGATCTTAGAATTTATGACTGAAAGTCTAGACTTGATGTTGTCAGGTAAAAAAATACAAGCCACAAAGAGTACTTAGATAGAATACAGGCTTATAGAACATATTTTCCGATTTGTAAGATTAGCTTCGGTTTGTATTGAAATGTATTTAATTCGAATCTAATAAAAAAAAGTGTAAACGAGTGTAAACTTATTTATTGAATTCGTATACTTTGTTTATGGCACTAACTTGTATCAAACAGAGGAGAACTTGAACCGTTTAACGAAAATTAGCGTTCACTTGTTTCTAAAATCGTATTGACTATTCAATTTTTAATCATCATGTAATATTACGTCATCAAACTATGAAATATTTCTGAGCATTAACTTTTTTTTTTAATTCCTCGAATCAGAGACAAGACAACATTTTATTGAACCAATTTTCATCGCGTTTGCGTCTTGCACGTTTTAAGCGCCACCTGGCTGTAAAATAAGTCTCCAGAATACGTCCAGTTCAAATATTATAATTAAAATAGTGCTAATTGCTTAAATTTATAACATTACCTGTGACGTATTAACACGCGAGTGCCGAAAATGCCGGGGATATGATTGTTTGCATATAAATTATGATTGAATTAATTTTCTTTTGCAACATCTGTATGGATGTCTTTGATTTTCATTTGCAACATAGTACTGTTTTAAAGTAATTTAATGATCATCCAATATTAACATATGTAGAAAATATATTGTGATTTTCAAGGAAATCTTTACGGTGAGATAGTTAACACATATTGTGAGCAGTGTTCCTTTTTTTTGCTTTGGTGTTAGTATTGTTACACTGCAACAGCATACATTATGCTATATCTTCTTTTATGTGTTTTATGTAATTATGTGATACTTGTAAATTAAAAATGTATATTTAACGCTTGATATCTTAGTAACACTTATGTATTTTATATTTCGAGTAATATGGAACCTTTAACTCAAAGATAAAAAAATCACAAGAAAGTAAATTTTGTTTTTTAAATATTTGTGCGTTTATTTTGCTATAGAGAAAATATATAGTGCTTTAAATGTTTTTGTATGTCAATGTTGCTTGTTTCTGTTGCATTTTATTATAAGAAATAAGGTGATATTGTTATTGAGACATTTGACTATACTACTTATAAAAACGGCTTAATTCACTAAACTAAACTGATTTAGGAAACTAGTCGGTACCGACACCGATTTCCACTTAAGTTAAACCGTTTTTATAAGTAACATTTAAATGTGTGATGTTATGACTTCAAACTAATAAATCATGAATTAACCTTAAATGGGGTGAGAAACAGAAAAAAAAAACAAAATTTGTATTTTATTTGTAATTTGTATATTATACACGAATAGGCAAGGTGTGAATCAATAAAAATATGCATTCTTAAAGATACAACACAATTATGGAATAAGGTGTTAACTCCATCTAATACAAGTGCCTGTTGGTTAACATTAAAATCCAAGTCAAAAGTTTCATATAGCACAAACTGAAAGTAGACACAGCATAACTTAAATATTGTTTTGTTTCTGGACAGCAACTTACAATATAAATGTCCTTAATACAGATATAATTTAAGCAAAATAAATTATAATACCAACATATTAAAATTAATTGAATTTCAAATCTTTAACACAAACTTTTCCTTAATTCTGTTTTGTGTGAGATACTGGCATTTATAGGTTCGGTTATTATTTTATAGTAGAGTACAATTGCGAAATTCAATATTGCAGTGTTTATTTTTAAATGTGATTTTATTCTCATATAAGTTGCATTCGGATTTAATTCAAAACTAAATTTTGACAAAAGAATAAATATGATGCATTTTAAATTTCGAATATGCGATTATGTTTTAATAGCCACTAATTAGATATTTAAGTATATCTACTCTATGACACATATCTACTAGAGTTTTTTTTTTATAAAATATGCATAGTCGAATAGTGTACAAAACGAATTGTGCTTGAAGCGCTTTATAGTTTCGCTACACCTAAACAACCATACGAAATAAATATTAAAATTCTTATAAGGGAGTAGACAGAGATACAAAGATCGAATTTAGATTGAGCTAAGTTTTAAATGTCAATGTTAAATTTTTGAGAATTCGTTTTCTAATTTTAAAAATTAACAAAACCAACGTTAGTTCTAGTGACATTCAAGACAAATTATTTATAACCATGTAACGACATAGTTTCAGATTTTCAAATAGTTTATACTATTGAGTCGAGGTTAAAAATAAAACTATACTCTTAGAGCCTCCATACACGAACTGCGTCAAGCCTTAGGCTTTAGGTGATCAGCAGTAATGGACATCATACACAGCGTAGTTTGTAGTCAACACTACAAATGCCAAACCGCTTAAAGCCGTTCGTGTAAAAAGAAAAAAATTTGGGACAATAGTAAAATTATGACTATACTAAATCAATTATAAATATTATCTAGGTTATGGACTTAGATACACTTGAATATCAAATAAAAAAAATATTAAAAAAAAAACAACAAAAAAAACTGGTCAGCTTTTCGTAAATTCGTGAATGTTGTTGTATTTGAGTAGGTGCGAAATTAAAGGTTTATTCTCTTTATTTTTTTTTCATTCGAATGACATTTCGTGATATGTTTAACAACACCCTGTTAGCGGGGTACACAGTTGATGAGTATTATTGATCCCTCTTCTTGTGCATCAGTCCTTTTGTTGCCCTTAATCGAATCCTTGTAATTGTTTCAAACTTTTGTTAGCTCGTACTTAGTTGCGAGCGCAGCGCTGTGAAGCGTTCGCATAGATCTGCTTTGCGGCTTAACGTCCCAGGAAGCCTTAAATTTTATTCTGCGCAGGGAGTTGTAAAATAGCGAGCTGTCATCAAGTTTATATTGCACTATACGTGCGTCTTTTTCATCATTCTTCGTATCGAAATGAGTTCAAATTTCTATACTTCATGTGTTTTAACGTTAAAAAAATATTGCAGCAGATAATGTAACATAAATGTAATAAAATAAAAATTAAATACGCGTACAATATGAATTACAGATTATCAGGTTTTGATTATTAATAACAGAAGTATTTTTTGCGATAATTCTATTTCTTTGAATGTTGAATTTAGCGTCAGTTAACGGACAAAATGTTGATTAAAATGACAATATTTACGCGATCAAATTGACTTGGTACTTAATACGTCTTTTACGCAGTTAATATAATTTTTATTAAAGTGAACTTTAAATATATTTAGAAAAGGTAATAAATTTGTAAAAGAAATAAAAAATAAAGGTGTGTTACAAAGTAATAATAATAAATCCATTAGAAATACTAAAGTAGGTATATTATAATTAATATAAAACATGGAATGTCATTCGTCAAATAATTAATTTTCAGTGCTGAATATTTAAACGTCTAAATAATTGTTGCATTCAACTGCCGAAACACGCAATAGAGACCCACGGCTATAGATAATAAATATATGACACCAGAATTTAACTCTTACGAAGGGAATTTGCCTAAATCGGAACGTATCGGAACGTCAGTTTCAGACTATTCGGCTGCACTATCTTACAAAAAGATCTTAAAAGTAAGTGCGTGAAAATATTCATCAGTAAATTTTCACGGTAAGAGACTAGCTTAAGCACACCTTTTTAATATATCGTGTAACTAAATGAGTTAATTTTTAAATGTAGAGTTCGAACGTTAAGAGGCTTAAAATTAAAAATAAATAAGATACTGAATAACGTATTTGTACAGAGAACTAGAAGGCACAGTAGTGGATAGGCAGAACAAAGGGGAATATATTAATAGATGCATTAAAAAAAAAGTCTTAAATACACTTAGAGTTTAAATTCAAGAGACCTTGGAGCACTAAATTACGACGTGTTATTTGGTAAAGCATTAAATTAAAAATGGAAAATGCTTATTCTAAAGGGTCATAGTTTACAACTTAACCCGTACAAGATTTTTTTTTCAAGATGAATAAAATTTCGCGAGTAGATGAGAAGACACCAATAATGAATGATTATACACCAATATTGACGTTAACATTATATTTACGCTTCCTATTAATAAATAAGTTTTTGGTTAAAGTTACATAATTCGACTTAACCATCAACGGAGTTGGTCAGATTGTAAACGGTAAGTTTGAGTGCATCCGTTGTGGGAATAATTCACGAGAGGTCAGCACAGTGAAGTGGAAGCTGGACGATACCGTACTACTATTGGTTGACCGCACATGCCTTGACAGAACAGTGAAGTATTGACAATGAATGACTGACTTAGTATGAAACAAGCACAAGCTTGCATTCAAAGAATATCAGTACTACACTGTGATACCCTCGCGTGAAATTGTAAGTCGTGTTTGATCTAAATACAATCTGATCAGCTCCCCTTACATATAACACTAATTGTTTCCTTACAAATAAATTAAGATTGACAAATGTGCAGCACAATAAAGGTTCATAAGACATAGAATACATTTATCCCGATAATACAGTCCGGTGATGTAATAATATAAAATTAAACGTATTCACGTATCGGTTACTGTAATGAGATCCCGATTCGAATAACCCGACAGCGGCACGTGAAGCCAACCTCAAATTAAAAGTCTAAGAAATTTGTTTCATAAAAAAATTCTAAATTGTCAAAAGAATAATTATCAAGAAACTATTTCCTTTCACTGTAATTAACACATACTTCGAGATAGCGTCCGATGTGGAAGATGTTTTGTATTGTACTGATTAATATTTTGATTGATTTCCCAAACCATTAAATACAACCATGACATATACGATCGTAACGAAATACAACAAAATGTAGACCAATTAATGTTATCTCTAAATTAGAGGAGTTATGCCAGTGAACGCCGTCGGGTTATCACTTAAAAAGTAAAAGTGTTTTGTGCAACCGGACTGCGGCTATAGTGTAGCTACGCCAGCTTAGGGCGCAAGCATCTTTGACAGTTCCTCGTCCTGGAGACACCCCTTGAGGAACTCCTCCTGAGTGAGCTGGCCGTCGTTGTTCTCGTCCATTTTCGCGAAGATGTTCTTAGCGCGCTCCTCGGCGGAGTCGGCCGGTCTGTTGCTGGAGCAAGCGCCGAGCATATCGTAGATCGCCTGGAAATTATTAGAAAGGACTATTACGTTTTGATCGGAATATGAAGATTTTGTTCATAAAATCTAATGACTAAACGTCTCACTTAGAGTTTTATATCAATATAACAGTCCTTTAGTGAAGATTAGATGTACTGAATCTAAAACAACGGTGTAGTACCGTGGAGTGTAGCGATGGTACTTACTCTGCGTTTATTCGTTCATAGAACTCATAGCTCGTTTATCTTATTAAAATGAATTTTAAATACTGTACAAGTGACCAATTCATACATTTAAGACTCATTTAAATTACAACTTAAGGACAATGGTAGATAATAATTTCTGACTTTTTTCGTTTTCCTCAACCATCTGTACTAATCGCAAAATATATTTTATACGAGTTATAGTTTTTTTTTTTAAATCCTAATTGATATTAATCATAGAATTGTCAACTGTGACATCTTAAATGACATTTGTACGAAAACGAGAGAAATCAATTGAATTAATTACAATTTCGCAACACGATGACAGGCTGATATAAAATTTAATACAATTTAGTTTGATAGAGGACCAAAAGTTTAATAAAGCACGAAATCTGTCAAAATGTCTCTATGTTAATAATCCGTAGGCATATTATAATTACGATTGATCGATGTTAATAATTAAACTAATTTCAGTGGGCTCAATCAAAGCAATCCATTTGCGAATCGCTGTCACATGCGTCTACACAGTTCCACTGTTTTCTATATAATAAAGGTAATGCTTTAAAATTGTATTAGTTTGAAGCATTAAATGTTCAAACAATGTAATATGGATTTGCAAACGAAAACTACATTCTTTTAAAAGAAGTTATTACCATTTTGTTTTTTTTTTTAAATACTCATTGTATTTTATACTAACCTGAACAATCTTGGTCATTTCTTGGATGTCAATGACACCGTTGCCGTCGACATCGTACATGCGGAAAGCCCACTTAAGCTTTTCCTCGGGGGTCCCGCTGGAAGTTACATGGATCGCCTGCAGAAATTCCTATAACAAACATAAATTTCGATACACGGCGATTACCCAACTATATCATAAATATCAGCACACAAAAATAAATATCTCGCAAGGTTAAATAAAGAAAAATATAATAGATGGCGCTGCGCAATTAACAAATTAGTACAAAATACTATAATCAATATGTACGCCAGCGTATTTGTTCATTAAAGTAAAACTAATTAGATTCATTTCAATAATAAATATTATAAACATCGCAACTGTAATGGATCGCTTCAAATGGATTAAATACGTTCCTATATCTAATGGGTACCTTGAAGTCAATGTATCCGTTTCTATCCATGTCGAAGGTGCGGAAGACGTGGTCGCAGAACTCGACAGCGTTGCCGGATGGGAAGAACATTTTGTACATGTCCACGAATTTCGCCGGCGTCAGGCGTCCGTTGGGGCAATCTTGCTGTAAATCAATAAAAAATAATAAATTATGCTTAGTTATTGTTATGATTAAGGAAGCCAACACATCCAGAACTGACACAGAAGATAAATATCGTAATAAAAAAAATGTATGCATTTGGAGCTGCTTATGGACAGCGGAATGGCGTAGGAAAGACCTATGTCCAGTAATAGATTGACATACTCAGTGTAATAATGACTTATGCAATTGTTCTAACACGTAAAAAGTACCCATTTATTTTTACCTTGAAGCCCTTGTACCACTCCTTAATGGTTGTCTCGTCATAAGACGTATGAGTTTTGAGGAAATCCATATCCTCCTTGGTGAGTTTATCTTTACTCACGAAGCAGCCCATTTTGGCTTCTGTAACAAAAAAAAGAATCTGTGTTTATTCAAACAAAATAAATCTATAGAGTCATTCATTGCACTGTGCAATAAGTTGCTTATAAAATTCGCTAAGGGCATAATGATTCAAATATTATTCTAAATAGAGTGGACATTAAGACCGCTCCCGATTTAAAATAAAATCTTTCTTAATTAAACAGTGTAATTTTAAAAGGCGCAGAATACGAGATCGTAATAAAATCGAATTAACATTTGTAGGAATCCTTCAATTAATTCACTGGGATAATAAAAATGCATGTCAATCACTTTGCTAAGAAACGGTTACATAAAATCTGTGGAGAATGAACGATTCAAATGCTCTAACGAACTGTTAACAAAAGAAACTTCGTGCACCTTTAGTAAACTCTTATTTGAACACGCTTATAAAAAAGATCTTTTAGAAAAGGAAAAGCATTTAGGATAAGATATAGAGAAGGGGACAAAAACAAAAGACAATCATGGATTATATCATTTTTATTTATTTTATCTTTCGGATACCTAAATAAGCTTTAGTAGGCTTCAAAACTTTGATCGATTCGATTTTGCTTTGTTCTTGTATAACTTTAAATATGGCGTATATTCCGAATTAGGTTTTTTTTTAAATTGTCGCTTGACAACGATCCCACCTGATGGCCAAGCGATGGCGTAAGATGGTACATGTTAATTTTAAATTTTATTTGCACTTTCAACTTTATTGTGGATTCATTTTAATCTCAAGTATGTTAAGGCGTTACTTTATTCGTTAAACAAAAACATGATATTCCATGAAGCGCCTCTCGTTTGTATATCTGCATAATGTTTGTATTAAGGACATTCAGTAGGAGTAAATAAGGTTAAATATGAATACATTATCGTGTATTCCTTTTAATATGTCGCCATCGATAGACTTGTGTCTTGGTCATTGATCTATTAATAATACAATGTGACAAAGTTATAATGCCCCGGAGACACTTTTATTACAAGCTTTTATTTAGCTTCACCGTGTCTGTAATCAAATCTTTCAAGATAAATTTGATCCACTTCTCAAATTTTTCACGCATTTATAAATCGCATGACAATGCAATATTACCATGACACATAGATCTAATAATCCATAGGACATTTCGAATTAAACGAAATACCCCATCGATTTTAGGCCCGTTTAATTCTTCTTGACAAGAATAACTTGTTTTAAAAAAAAAAGGTTACTTTAATTTTATTTTATTTAGATAGTTCGTGTCATGTTCGTTACAGCCTAAATGTACAGGAAATTTTAATTTCATATAAACCCAATGTAAAACATTGCCGTCTAAAAACAAATTCTCTAATCGAGGTTTACAAACGAGGTTTTCAACATGTGATAGTTGATGGCAATTATTAGAATTCAAAGTAGTGGCTCTTCATATCGCCTCTGTGCTCTTGGAATATTAAGGGCTTTTGCCGAAGAGTACAGCGCAATTCCATTTACCTCTTACTAAAACCGGTTCACTATTAATGTTTATCGAGGACTGCAGAAGAGCCGGTTTAGAAGAGATTTTAATTATAAAGCGGAGCGTTCGTTTTCGTTATATTTTGCTTAATTTAAAAGAACTATTTTGGAAAAATTGGTACAAGATGTGTGTTTTAAATTTTTCATTTGAATCAATAACATAAAAAAAAGATTTACAGCTACGTTTGTTTTATAAGCTTAATGCTACTGAAATTATAATATTTAAATCGTGCTTTCTTTCGATGAGTCATCAAATATCTAAGTGAGCCTATTGCTTAAGGAAGGATTTCGCGTACTACGTATATTACACTTTTTAAAAGCCTAATTTTGAAAAATGAGCACGTCATCGTGCAGGTAACTAAACTTTGACGACTACTTCACAATGTTATACTTACTTTGTTTATGACTCATACGAGTATGTTGTTCCTAGTTCTATATTTGTGTAGAGTATAGAGGTTATGTGCAGAATACAACCGCATACAAAGTTAAATCAGTTAGCATGAAACATCGTGGGATGTTAATATTATATGAATACCTTGGCTTTGATATATCAGTTAGTGTAACTTAGTAGTTTTATGTGATTTATTTAAATACCTTTATTTATATAAAACAATACAAAAATAATAAAGTCATTGTTATGGACAAATGATATAACTACAAAATTGTATTTGAAATTAATTCGATATAAAAATCTCCACAAAGATGTTAAAATAATGTTACATTCAATTCAATCTTCAGATTATTCTAAGGAAATGTTCTACTGTCATACTGATATTTAATTTGGGAGTTTACATAAAAGGAATTTCGACTTGTGATGTCTACGGAACAAAATCGGATCATGAAAGAAATTTAATAAGAGGAGCAATGATTTACTTTAATGTGATTTTCAATTATTTTCAATAACGTTAGAAAATGTCAAAGGTCATGTATTAAGTGGCTAAATGTTTTGCTATATCATTAGTTAATATGATTTAATCCTATAAAGTCCGTGATATTCGATTACAAAAGCTCTTAGGTATCGTGACGGCCAATTTATAATTAATTTATACCTAATGCTTTCATAAGGTCAAACTTGTCACTTATGTCGACGTCAATTAATTCGCTCGCCTTTAAATTTAGTTATTGCGATATGACAGACATCAGACGGTCATCAAAAATTTAAACATTTCATTATTATTTCAGTACTCACATCCCGGATTCGCCGACACTGCAATTAACATTTACGATAATCAAATATATTTATAAATAAAAATTATTTTCTTTACAAGTTGTTATACAAGTTTTTTTTTTTAATAAAATGCAATATATAAATCTCTCTTAATAAAATCAATTAAAACAAAAACACCTTTTCCACAAGTTTATTGCAATGGTAAAATTCTTTACTTATTCAGTTGTGCATATAAATCTAAGAAGATCGTATGCAATCAACGTGTGCCTCTGTAACCAATACAAACACTAAGACGACATCATCTCCCAGACCAGAACACGTGTCTTAATTGACAATGTACACTCTATATTCTCTTGAACGTGAGATGTGAACACATAGGCAGACACTGCCGTAAAGTGGAACTGATAGTGTGCAGTAGACTTTAACTATATTGAAAACAAACAGTACGAAGCGAGAGGCTATGAATAATTAAAATTAAATTAACATGAAGCTTTATTGACATAAAGCTGTACTCTTGTTAGATGATATATTACACAGTGCATGATGGTAAACAGATTTAATTTACACTATTTGTAGTGACTCGTGTTTTACTATCTGTGATTTGGGTCACATTTTCATATTCCTTTACTTTCGACTAATTCTTTCAATTGTGTTCTACAAGAAAAAAAGGAAAATAAGAAATAGTGCTTGGCAACTGTAGTTTTCGTTCTACGATTTTTTTTTAGGTTTACATATGGCACAGTGAAGTCGTTCCGATTCGAATCTAGCGTGACTTCTGCGTACTAAAATATTAAAATTACAAAAATCCATAACGTGCTTACTTTTTATTAAAAGGCTTGCATGGTGTTGGGCATTGAAGAACAACCTTCGCAACGATTTTATGTAAGATTAAAAAATTAAATTGGTTCAGTACCCTTTCGTATTTATTATCAGAATCATATGTTTGAAGGTTTAAGTTTGTATTTATGAAAATATATAGCCATACCAAATTATACCATAAGGAGGTATATTTCAAAAACAACCAATTTTATATCACATTAAAAGCTTTTTAGTTGAAAAGAAAATTTAATTGAGAAGTAAAATTATATACGTAACAAAAAATCAAACAGTCTCGATAAACCGAAGAATGTTTAATGAAGTTATCTTTAGGGGGAGTGAAAGGAAATCTGATAAATTAAGGCTCGACGGGTTTTCACAAAATTGCGGCATCACGCTTTTAATTTACCAAAGCCCGATGTACTCAAATAAGAGCTGATTAAATTGACGTCTTGTTGAACCATCGACCTTCTTATTATCAAATTAAAAAAAAAAAACAAACAAATTTTGACTTTAAAGTAACTCGAAACACTTTTACAAAACTTTGAACTCAAATGTTTCTCAATAATTTCCCAAAGAGAAATTTCAATACAATAATAATTTAACACAGATTGCATCTGCTTAATTACTGAGTACCGATTATTATCGACCGTTCATCTGTGTATGACAGCCCTTAAATTTAAACATACACGTATGTCATTCAATGTATAATATCAACTTGTTACGTCGTTGAATTATAAATTTACATACTATATTAAAAGTTTATATTCCGTATCAGATACGGGTAATATCAAAGCATTGTACAAGATATCTGTACATCGTCTCTATGAACACAATATAACTAATATCAATGTAAAAGGACAGCTTTGCGCATAGCTTCTATTGTGTCACTGTCCCACACAGACATCGACTACGCCCACATATTGCTCTATCAGTTTTCTAATTCATTGAACATAGGCAAAGTGAAAGACGAACACTGGAATGAAAGATAAACATCACGATGAACATCGACCATATCTTTTTTTTATAATAAACAAAGTATAAAGCATTGACATGCTATCAAAAATAAATTGTTCATAACATTGTATGCCACAAAATAGGTATAGAGGAATGCCCACAATCTTATTTCACTCAGTTACTTAGAGTTTTTTTTCGTTAAAAGGGAAACATTCACTAAAGAATACTTTAAGTTTTTTCGTCTCGATCTCAATGTTAAAATAACCAATTGCCTAATTTTCCTAGTTACAAATATACCAACAATATTTTATTGAAAACACACTGACAAAGTTATAGCAAGACACATCTATCATGTTTACTACATCCAGTTAACCTAATAGTCTCACTAGGTTATGACGCCCATCAAACTATAAGCTCATTTATGTTAAGTGGGGAAGTAAACTCCCCCGCGGTTCTAGACGGCTTACATCGTAGACTGGTGACATTACTTACCTCTCGAAACTTGCTATAATACCTAAAGTTGGCAAAAGAATTTAATTAAAAATTTAATTTTTTATAACATTTAAACTCTTTAAAAAGGTGTAAGTGAATAACATTTTAAACGAAGTTTCTCGAACGTAATATTGTCGATAAGTCGACGACGCAACAACGTGCAAGTCAGCACATAAACGCCAATACGACGTCGTCGAATTTGTTCCGAAACGGACGTTGGTGACAGTGTGCCCTAAGTTCGGCCGAAGGCTAAATAGAATTGAATTACGGATAGTGTCCGCATGACCGGTTCCTTCCTTGTATACATAGTTATAGATGTGGTTACCTTCGACCGCATTACGTCATATAAAGCGATTCGTGAATGGCTATTTTAAGATGTTTCAGAACGCAGGGGAAAAATAAATTAAGTGATTTACGCGGTGCGGTATACTCGCTATAGACCGAAATAGTTTTACGATAAAGTCCGAAGGTAAGACAACCGTAGTGACGCCGGATTGACGGGACAACGGAGAGAAGGCAGAACGTGCTTTCGCATACTAAGCCGGATATTTGCATGTTATATTTGGCATGAGAGATTTCAGATAATGGCACTGCATAATATCTTCGGAGCGTGTTAAAGATAAATGACTGCCACTTTGTTTTTTTACGAGTTGCTTTTAAAGATATTATTCATTTAGTACGAATCAATTCGTTCAATTACTTTGGTTAGAAAAATACATAGTTTGTAGCAGTATGTAAAAGCTTTGAAGTGGCTCATTCATTTGGAAAGTACGAAAGCCAATTGACTTGAAAAATAATGTCTCAACAGAATTGTATTTGTTGCTTTATGGATATCCAGAAACAAAGGGACAGTTGTTAAATTTAGATATTTTACACTAGAATAAATTAAGGCGGAATTCGAAATGTCACTGCCTGCCCTATAGAAGGTTCCAATCGTCGTTGAGTGCAGTTATAAGATGCGATCTCATGCGTGTCCACTGAGATGGAAAGCTTTTCTCTGTTCCTATTCGTGCATAAATTGAATTGTATACAGCTCCCATGAGCCCTCTCCAATACATTGGATCCAGCTGCAAACTGTTTTCAAATGTACCGTTGAAATGAAATAAATTTACTTGTACATTGATTGGAAAAGACATCTATTTTGTCTCTTCTTTGGTGAAGAGAAAACGTGAAAATTTGTTTTGTGATTTCTTTGAAATACATATTTTATTGTAAACAGTAAAAAAGCTGACGATCACATTTACCGGGGCAGCCGTGTCAACAGTCAAACGCTTATCAGGTCGGACGATGAAAAAGAACAAAATAGTAACGGAAATCCTACGTTCTATCGACTTCTTGGCACGGAGTCAAGTTTAGTTGTTCGTAAATTGTAACTTAGCGGAAAAGTTTTGGTAATTACTTTAAGATATATTGTAGTTGCTGCATGTTATCGACGATGATCAAACCGTTTGTAGAATATTCTGGAATGTGAATTGGTAGCTTAAAAAGGAAATACCGTTAATATTTCTTATACTTCATAAATATTTAGTCATGATGTTGTAATTTATTCACCATGTTTTGTCTAATTTTATTCGTGTTTTTCAATTGTTTTAATATTTACACGCTGTTACTTAAAGAAAAATAACTATAGTAATGTTAAAAAAATCTTTTTCCATTGATAACAGCAATTCAAATAAACCTATTTCGACTAAAAAAAAAAAAGATACGCCGTTTTCGCATTCAGCCGTAAATCTATTTTTATTGCGTTTTATTGATTACAATTTTATTGCCCGGTTGTTAAATGAAATGTGTGGAAGCAGGTGCTGACGACATTACTTGTTGACTTTGCTTCAATGTATGAGAAATGCATTCGAGATTAAATACACAAAAAAAAATTACAACACTATATTCATATTAAGAACGATCGTTATAGAAATAATAATCTTTATTAATATACCGAGAATATCTTTTATTATATTCCAAAACTGTAATTTATCGCCACCGATATCATAATGTAATTAATATATTTCATAATTTTTCAAACCAACACGCAGTGGGCCAGCGTGGTCGGCTATGGCCTAGTCACCCCTAATAATAGGGTAGCCTCTGAGCACCTTGGTGGAGACGTATAATGAGCTGATGATGATAATTTTTCAAATGGTACATAAATGTGTTTCTTAACCAATTGGAATAATAGCGTGGTTAAGAAGATCCCTTTTCCACATTATATCTATTCATAACATGTACATCCATATACCCAATCTATATTCATTGCCATTCATTACATGTTAAAAATACATTTTCAAACAGTATATTTTATTTTTATAGGAGTCGAGGCAAACTAAGCAAGCTGTTCACATACGGTAAGTGATTTCAAATGTTCACTATGAGCATATCTTCGAATAAAACACGGATCGACTTTCAATCTTCGAAACGATGCGAACGATCTTGACAAGACTAACTGGAAGGTAGCTGATGTATGCGGGAGTAACGTAGGCTGCCGTTTTAAATTCTACACTTATGAAGACGCAGTAACTATTAGTACTTTATAGCAATATTGCGAGTTTGGTATTTTAAAAAAAAAACTGCCACTTATCAAATGTAACGTACGTGATATTCTTTTTTTTTTATAAACGAGAGAAAGGAAGGTATGTCTTTGTTCAAGTTTATAGGCAGTGAAATCCGACGGAAACAGAAATAGTAAAAACAAATTCAATTTGAATATAAGCCGGCAAACGTGCGTGGATGTTTTGAAATGTACAGCTCAAAGCAAATCTTAGTCTTCATCATTTATTTAATTTCTCTAAAAGCTTTTAATAGGTATAGGCGTCTTTTTCTCGTCTTCATAGTTAATGTTTTTCCCTCTTAAGTAAATTGAAGTGCCGGATATAAATAATAATCGCTGGTCTTAATGCCTCAGTACCAAGAAATACGTTGGAAATATTTTACGGTACGTTAATATGTGTTTACATTATTCTACGATTGTTTTTCTTTTTGTTTTAGAACGTGGAAAAATATAGTATACACTTAGAAGTATATCATTACCTTTTGTGTAACAGAATTTAATTATTTATTGTTTTTAATAACGATTCGAAAGTCAAATGAATTACTAAAATAAACTTTCGAATTGAAATGTTACCACAATTGTAAATGTATTTGGTTATATTAAAACTGGTCTCTTTAAAACAAAACCATTGCTAACTTCACGTTGCCTGTGTGCAGAATAGTATATTAATTCTGAAAATTATTAATACGTTAATTTAGGTCATTTTATATTGGATTTTGGTAGTAAAGTTTATTACATTATATAAAATAATACATTATATTACCAGAAGCAATATGATGGCATAGTTCAGGAAAATCTAGCCTACATATTACCTTAACAGTAAATTTATATAGCATCCACTCGTGTCGTTAACTCAAACTAAAACATAGTCACTAAGAGTGAATAATTAGTCACAAACCGAATCCCTTAGTGTAGTTTCAGAAATATACATTATAGGAAGTTAGAAACTATGAAATGAAAGTGTCAGTTAGTTTTACTACGCACTTAAAAAAGTTCCAGACATCGTTACTTATTTAAATAACATTAATACCAATGTCGGTTTATTGTTATACTAACGTTTATAATATGGAAATATAATAATTTTGTATGTTTCAAGGTATGCTGCCATACCGTTAACTTCACTCTATCTAACATACGACAATATAAAATTCGACTTCTTGGCTCACTTTCAAATATTACGAGAAACAATGACAATTTAAACACCACCGTCAAGTTTATCAATTTAAGGTTATTGTTTTTTTTTTATTAATATTTAATTTACTAACATTTCTTGTTACCATTCTAGGTAAGCTTTAAGATGCTTGTGCTAGTATATGGTTCACGTCCATGGTCGAATGACGGGATTAGAACCCACGACCACTAAATCTGTAGTCCGTACCCATAACGATTACGCTATTGGCGCTTCATGTAATATAATTGTTAATTTTATGTAAAGTTATCTATTATAAATTATCCTATCAGTCTAGACCGTTACTTTTCATTTATATTTAAGTACATAATATTAAGTTAACCGTTTTACTAGGACAATGGTCCGTGATCAAAAACCTCCGCATCTATAATGTTAATTTGAAAATAGCGAGTCTATTCTCTTACATAAAATATAAAATGGAATAAACAGATTCTACAAATAGTTTCACGTTCTTTTAAATTGCCGTACTGAATACTGTTCAAACGACTAGCTCCTTAAGTAATTCAGTGCAATAAGCGGCGGAAAAGCGTAGCTCGGAATAGCTTGAATGAGCACATGTCGGAAAAAATTAGTCTCCCTGGACTGCTATTGTCCACTTACATCACATTACGTCGAGAGAAAATAGGACAAAGTACAGCGGATAGGCTACACTATATAACTGCAGTATAATTTAATTTAAAACATAAGTCTTAGTTTTATTTCACTGAGATTATTTCAAACTAACCTTTAACATAAATGACTTAAATCAGCCGTATGAGGTCATGAGCGTTCTTAAATTTATTTAGTCCCAAATGTATCTATTAACCCGAATATATTTATGCTGTATGAAAAACGGGAGCTAGCCGTACATGAAATAGAGTCTCGTTTACGAGCAATGCTAAACTTCGGTGATACAAGCGAAATGTTTATGGGTTTCAAGTTAAGTATCTAAAAGCTTTAGAATATAAAATACGATAATCTACAAAGTGCTATAAACATTACATTTACAAATCCTATGGAATTTTGGAGTACGTACATAACCTCGATCACAAATAATTTAATGAATTAAAAATATGCAAGGTAAGTAATAAACGGAAAATAAGAACATGTTATTTTTGTAATTAATAAATAATCTGTTTGTAATTATACAAAACGCGGATTACATCTACGTAAACTAAACTACAAATTTTGTCGATGTGTCTAACATAATTTAGTATTTTTACTGTTTATAAAAACAATACTTTATCGCATTCATCATCGTCATCAGCCTCTGTCTGCCCATTGTTGGACATGGGCCTTTCCCAATATCATCCACAGTATGCGGTCTTCCGCTTTCTGCATCCAACGACGTTCTGTCTTGAGCACTAAGTCGTCGGTCCACCACCTGGAGGGAGGA
>JAODUI010000025.1:4040389-4067662 GCA_027563995.1 Papilio gigon
TCGCGAATACTAGACGTTAGAAAATAATTCCATAACTAGCTTTACTACATTTGGTTTTATGGTTTTATTACTTATATAGTTTGCATCGTTTTTTGTAGAACAGTGATTTAGCATTGCCACTTCTGCCTGTAGGCAAAATCTGTAGATTTTGAGAACTATATCGTCTATTTTGGTTCTTCGTGGAATAACTTCGTTCCTGATTTTATCCATTAGAGAAACACCGAGCATAGTTCTCTCCATCGCCCACTGAGCGATTTTAAGCTTATGGGCCATCCCCAGTGTCCATGTCTCCGAGCCGTAGGTCATTGTGGGGAGGACGCACTGATTGAAGACTCTCGTCTTCAGGCATTGAGGTATTTGCGAGGTATTTTTATCGCATTACCGAATGCGATTTATTTCCACACAAACAACTTATTGCTTTAAAACCTTGTTTTATCAATTGATTTTACTTGAAAGTAATTCCGTCGAATCATTATTTAAGATGTTTAATATTCTTTTTTAAATTAAGATGACAAAAAACAAATGCATATCGGCATATACGAGTCAAATGAAATTCAATACTCTATATAGACTACTACTAGTGAGCGTACGTATATCCGAACAGTAAATTGTTATCGAATATTATATAATACTCAATGAAAAGTAGTTAATTAAGAGAAACGTCTGATGATATCTCGCAGCAAAGCTTCAATTGAAATAAAAAAGGACGATTCATTAGGTTTTTATCTCGCGTTATAATTACATTCACAGCTGACTAATTATACTTTGCTAGGACACTGTACTAATTACTTACTATGTACTGATGTGATACGTCACGGAGGACATCGTCATCTTGCTCACAATTGTTGACATTAGTCTATTTTAAAATAATAACTAGAGGAATGATGCCATTGATTTCGACAGAGTAACAGCATTGAACACTCAGTATAAAACCTTTTGGTCGATGTTTCCAAAGTGATTAAACTTTTTATAACAACTTTCGACGGAATAAATAAAAATAAACCACTATACAGAACTCTTGTTGCACTATTTAAAATTATTTTGCATCGCATGTTTAGTTTTCAACACAGTTCGAAAAACGAAATCCATTGTTTCGAATTTGGTATTGACGTGAGTAATTAAAACTTTACGAATTTAGTGGAAACGCACCTTTTTCATTTGGATGCGCTACGAGAGTCAGTCCCGTTGCAATTTCGTCGAAACTTTTATATTGCGAAATATTGTTTACCGTACATTGTATTTGTGTGGTTCGCGGCCGTTAATTGCAATGCAATAAACACTAGACAATAATACATGAGTGTTGAAGGAATAATTTTATTAGCAGATAATTTACTTCACTCTCGAAACCAAGCTAGGACTACTACTCTAGACGTTTTAGGTTACTAAGATATGATTTTCATTCATTTGTTACGGGGATCAAATTTATATGTGTTCAAGGAAGTCCAAACTGCATTTAAGTTAGTCAATTTTTTATCATATCATTATGGTAACTTGTATAGTAAAGAAAGCGGTGACTTAATTGTTAGTCGATGCATGGCAATGCTGATCATTTCGCCACAGCTGCTTTGACGGACAGGAGAATAGTTCGCAAACCACATTCGGGTCACGTCGCAGCCTCGGCAGCGGTTTACTGCTTCATGAATAACCAACTGGTGACAGTGTTATTGCCGCAATTACATGACATTAAAATCACGTCCGAACGACTTACGGAACGACTCGTCTTGACAAATTACATCTGTAGACGATCTATTTAAAATGTGCATACGCAAATTAGCGGTACTTCACGATTAAGGTCGGATTTGTACTTAATTTTTAACTTACAGTTTATGATTTTTTATTTAATCTATCTAACCAATTAATAAGAAGTGTTAATTAATGTTTTAAAAATTATCGTGCAATCGTGTGTCGTGCGTAAAATGTATTAATATTATACTGTTTTCAATGTTTTTGGGAATGATAATGTAATCTGGGTCTGGCTTAAAAACAGGAGCGGCGTTATCGTCCTTTGTAAATTATCGATCCGCGTCCGCTTACGCGTTACGCCTCTCAAATCGAACAATTTACTCAAAACAAAGCCCACCAAGTTTTACACGAGATTAATAAATAATGACCTGTTAATGCTTGAACATATAACAACGTTTTATAGTCACAAAGGTCACTTAGTCATTTAGTGTACGTACATGATAAAAAACCTTAACTACTACATTGATTTATTTTTAAGAAATCAGCAGTGGGTCCAGCAAGAAAATTTGCGAAAAAATATTCCTGTCACTATAGGCAAAATTTGTACATCGACGACATTTCTCGTTTTACTTTACACCCGACAGGGGCGCTGTACTACAGATAGCTTCGCGCAAATTTTCGTGCCAGGTCGACAGATTCATTTAAACGACACAAAATTTAGACATATTAAATAGTACAGTTTTAGAAACAAAGACATAACTTCAGAGCGACGTTCCCCGATTTCTAAATAGCTAGATAACAATTTAAATCATTAGTGCACGATACCCCGGCATTGAGAAACTTCCTCAACTGTATCAACGACTAAGTTTGATACAAGATCCTTGAAACGAGTTGCCACAATGGAAAGGAAAAGTTAGTATATGTTACATTTAACACTAAATAAAACTTATACATAATTGCGTTGACATTTTAAACACTGACAATATAAAACGTTATTAAAAATGTTAATTTTATTTATATCAGTTGATTTTTATTAAATTACTAATATTTCTTAGAACCATTCTTGGTAAGCTTAAAAAAGCTTGTGTTAAAAAAAGCTTGGATATGGTTCTCAATAGTCGAATGGCGGTATTAGTTACCACGCTAGTATACTACGCGCAATATGAAAATTAATTAATAGAAAATGAAAAATATCCAATCACAATGTACTACAATTTCCTCTAGAATTACCGGAATCAATGACCTATACAATCCAAACATAGCAGTTGCACTGCATATGTTTCCATTAGAGTTTCTGTCATACCTTTATGATTGTCTACGAACTCCCAGGCGGCATCCCAAATATCTAGGCATATGATACTACCATCTCTAGTATGACTGCTATGACCTAAATTCATTGTTAATTATACACTCTACACACACGAACGTAGGTCCAAGCTATTGAGATGCCGGACGTTATAAGTGAAATAATTTTCCAAATTTAAATTACGATACACCTATTGTACGCATGTTAACGTCATGAATATTCCGGCCGAATACGAAATAAACATTCGTGCTCCCGCAAATGTTTTCATCATTAAATTCTTTAATAATATTTTAAAAAATATTTGTGGAAGCCTATTGTTCGAAATTCGAACTTTACATTTTTTTTAAATAATAAATGGCGATGAGCGTTAATCTGCCTTTAACTGTGTTAAATTTCACGTCTATTTAAATATAAGTACAATGTAATAAGATAGTCCAATATCATTTCTTAAATCAAAATTTATCGCGCGCCCAACCCAATAATCAATTACTAATAACCGTCGGATTGCGTCATGGTCGTCCATAGGACGAAGTCAATACTCACTTTATTCTTAACAAACAAGATTTGAACAGTAATCTTCCTCCCATTAGATTATTGCGCAGCAATTTTTCCATTCTTCTTTTAGATCTGTATCAGGTATTTTAAAAGTGCCTTCCATGTACTTACGAATGCCAATTTAAAAAGCTTTTGTTCGGAAAGGTAACAGAATTACAGTCGCTCAATTCAGGATTTGATACTACAAAGGGAAGATGTCACGACCATTGCTTTAATAAGACAGTCTGATGTCAAATGGTAATTGGGCTTTAGGTCTGTAGTGATTGTAGGTACTACATAGCAATATTCTTTATAGTTTTCTTTACCACCGGGATATTAAACTGGTGAGTTGATAACATAACAAAATGACAATATGATGATATTTAAAAGCTAAATAACTGCGTCAATGGGGAACTTTTGAGGAGGAAAAAAGTAGATTAAGACAATATGTAACTATATAAGGCAGAATTATTTAAATACTCATTAATTCATCATTGTAATAATTTTA
Source organism: Papilio gigon (assembly GCA_027563995.1). NCBI lineage: Eukaryota > Metazoa > Arthropoda > Insecta > Lepidoptera > Papilionidae > Papilio > Papilio gigon. The sequence continues at coordinate 4,044,421 of JAODUI010000025.1, forward strand.
TTTTGTGTATATATAGAAGAACGTATAGCCGTGGTAAGCTATGAAGCGACGTAACATTTGTATATTTCCATTGATATTTTTCTCGAAGGTGCCGTACTGTTGATCCGGTTACTAGTTTAGACAGCGACGGAGCAATCTGCTTACTGAGTAAAAGCATTGCGGGGGGAGGGAGGGGTAAAGAATATGAAATAACATTGAATGAAATTTTGCTTTCTGATGTTTTACATTCTATTTTACGACCGTCTATACCGACCGATATCCTTTGTTTCATAAGCCATAACAAAGCTATTGTTTCCTTATTTAATTGTTTGCCAATAGATAGTAAATCTAATCGTTAAAAACTGTTTTACTAAGATTATTACGACTAGCAAAAAAAAAGAAATAGTTAATTATTAAAAACAACATCTAATTCAAAATCGATTGTTAAAATTGAATAACTACTTATTTCTTTTAATAACATGAAATAAACAATGTTAAAATGTATTTAATTTTGATAAACCAACCACAGCTTTTTACTACGAAACACAGAACAGTTACAAAGTAATATATTAAAAAAAAACAATTGTAATACTATTGAAATGTTGCAGATAATTGCTATAGATACGAAACGTCCAATTTCATTGATTTCATTTACATTTATGAATGTATCATTCAGATTATTAGTTTTAAAGTTTCATGTTGCCAGCATAATTGCTAGTACTTTAATAATATTAAAGTAATATTATTAAGCGTTCATGACAATCTTGTGTATAACATTGTTGCGTTACATATGTTACGACAGTGGATTGAAGCTGCGCCTGTCGATGGGGATGTGTAAAACGGAAATGTTAGTAAGAGCCTTTACGTTGAATAGCAGCGCCTGTTCATCGGCGAACGTGAAATGAGAATGCTCAATTTTCCATCGCCACGCGACGCGCTTAGTTCGTTGTTCGTGTCTCATCTAATTGGGGTTAAAACTGAAAACGGTTTTACACTTACGATACATTAATGTACACAATCAAATAGAATTTTGTATAAACTTTCTAAGTATTTAACATACGTTTGTAATTTTAATACTTCTGGGGTAACAGTGATTTTGATTTACTTCAGTGTCAAAGGACCTAATTAGGCAAAGATAGGTTGAACTTAGGAATTAAAGATCTTATACATTTGTAAATCGATTATATAACTTGATATAATTGAAGTTTTTATTATACAAATGTAATAAATCCATTAGTGGCGCTCATTTTATAAAAGCAATATTAATCAGTTTGTATGTAACTGTAAAAAACAATTGTTTTGTTTTAATGCAGTATCATTCCAATATATGTCTGGAACAACGAGAAAATATATTCTATTAATTAAAGTAAATTTAAAAGAGAAATTTAAACGTTTTGAAAAACGAAAGTAACTAATCTCAGTTTACCCTAACTTTACGATCACAGGCGTGAGTGCTTTTTTATTATCAACGCCTCTTCGTTAAAACATAATTTCGTTAGGTGAGCCGCTTCTCCGTTATTCTTCACTTTTAAAAACTCGTGCGAGCCTCGTGGGATATACCAAGTATCTTTTTAAAAGGCTATTTAATGGATAATTTATTTTAGTTTATAACAACTTTGTACTTTATTCTTTTAGCTAAAGTTTAATATTCTGCATATTAAATTTACACATGTACGTTTTTATATAACCACACACATTTATAGAGTAGGTATGTATCATAAAGATAGAATTTAAAAAAATAGTTGCAGCTCAGTGCCCCCGTCGATACCAGCGCGACCAAATCATCAGCATTATCAGTTTTGTTTAATTTATAATTAAATATCAGATTTTTGATACCCTCAAAAAGTTCTTAGACATATTCTCTTACGTTTCTCTGTTAAACAGAAATTCTTCATTCTTACCACAAACACATCAAGCTATTAGAGAACTTAATAATAATGTGTTATGTAATGTAATTTCCTTGCAAATCCAGTGGGATTTGGCCGATGCAAATGACTTGAATGAAAGGACGGTGAGAATAACAAATGACAATTATAACAAAGAAACGGCTTTGTCGTATATAATTAAGTCTGCGCAAACTGAAAATTCTGTGAATAGCAGAGCAGCGTTGTTTATATTTAATATACGGGCTGCTTGTCTCCATGTAAGCAGCCTCTACTGCTATCTCAACCTTCATTATTAGCGGAGTGCTTGAAGTAGTTGGGCATCCCTCCAGGTGTTGTCGAGACTTAGTGAGCACAGCGGGGAATCGTTAGATGCAGAAAACGGAGGACAGAATACTGTGGAAGGTACTGGTCTATATCAAGCTGTTGATAGACAAAGGCTGATGATGATGATGATGATGATGATGTAAAAAGAACATTGCTCGTAGCGTTGTTTATTCATGGCGCGCAGGAAGCTAAAAGTTGTTGAAGTGTTGCCTTTTGTTAAAACAACTTCTGAGCAGCCCTGTAACAATCTCTAAACTAACGTAATAACAAAATCTTACTCAAATATACTAGTTCGTTGTATAAAGTTTGTAATTTACTAGTAAATTTACGTATTCAATGTTACCTTGCAATAATATTTCACATACAACCAACAAACCTTATCAAGAATTCACTTTGTAAATTGTGTCATTATTTTGATTCGTAGGTTTCGTATAACAGTATTTAAGCTTCTTGTCAGAGGGAGTTGAGATATTTTAAATGATATTTACTTTGGCTCATCCTCTTCCATCAATCATCAATCATTTTTATGAATGTATAATAACAGATTCAAATCGATACAATTTCATAAAATTGAACTTTAAACGTTTTTTGCGAACTTACATTTTTACTAACAATCATAATTTTGATTGGCCCAATGTTGATTGATTTTCGTACAAATATAAAATGTGCACTCCCTTTTATTAACCTCCATTTTCATAAAATTCAATGCCGTATTTATTTCGTTACCGATACTATTAAGGTCTTTTAAACTGATATATAGTTAATGTTAAATATCAGTTAATTTTGCAATCTATTTATTTTTTATTGAAAATATATCTTAAAAATTGTTTTTTTCCATGTCCCCTTAGTTACACTTTTTATCCATATTTTTAAATATAATTAAATTTCTTCCAGAAATAGTGATAGTATACCTAAATAACACACATACATTAAAATAACTTTAAAAATTGTAGTCATTCCTCACTGTTCCATTTAGAAGTTTCACCTGTACCGTCAAACTTTGTAAAGCAACAATACAAATTGCTTAAAACTGTTGCAAAGCTTAAAGATAAATAACGACAAGCGCACGACAGAAGAAAATAGATAACACCAGCCGTCTGGACTCGTTTTAATATAACTAAATTAAACCATAATTATAATTGGTTCAGCGATCGCTTTTTTAAACGTTTGTATCATACGTAACTTAACAATTGTTTTCTCAACTTGAAATAAAATAATTTACCTGTTTGAGTATAAATTCCAGCCATCACTAATGTGATGACTATGTAGTACACTTTTGTGCAGCGTAATAACAATTCTTTTTTATTGAAGATCAATATGGTCTATGAATATTTGGGATATATGTTTGACTTATGTTAACTCCACGGCGAACTAATAATTTCTAGATACTGGCTTGACGATCAATCGATAGTTTGAAATGAAATAAAAAAAAGAATTATTCTGTTTTACGGAATCCTTCATTAAATTATCGTGTATAATTTTAATTGATAGAAATGTTTGAGACAACATCGCTCTGTAGAATACAAGATATTCAAGAGACATATACGTGTAAAATCACGTTGTGGAGAGAAATCTCACGCGTAAGCCGCATGTAATTAGAGTGACACCGACACGGCTGGGACGCGTTGCAACGCCCTGTAAGTAATTGAGTTAGTCGCACCCACGTACGATAGTGTACGAGCATGCCACAATTGTTAGGTCTAACCACCATTTTAAATTATATTTTATCTGTTCTACTGAAACTACGAGCGGCCTAGTTTCTCGAGTATAGAGATTTTTAATCTTGTTTTCTGTTTTATTCCTTCACTAATAAAACTGCGTTAATCATAGTTACATACTTGCCCGGACTTTTCTGTCCGGTGACTGGATCTCTTCTATAAAAGATTGAAACAAGAAAAAAACCTTATCTCGTAAGGGTATTCTCAATCTAGAAATATTATAATGTCGCCCTTTAATACTCTACATGTACTTCATTTCAATATAAGGTTTTTCGTCGTGTTGTAAACATGTCCGCAGTTCATGAAAACCGATCTATCTCCGTCCACCGATGTGGGTTACGGTCTTAACTTCACTTGTTTAAAAGAGAGGTCTAAACAAAAATCACTTAATACCCCATTTCTATAAATTTAGGTCACTCTGCAAACGCAAAGCTCTTGTGCTAGCAACAAAAGGTCCGTTGATATAAAAAGCTTTTCATAAGAACTAACAATAATTAAACGTACATTTTATGTTTCGTGTTAACGTATCTATGTAATAAGTCTGTTGTGGAACAGAGATTTTTTTTTATTATCTGAATTCCATAGACTTTCATAATACTTTATTTATAAACGGAAACTTTAATTATTTTATGAATAATGATTGGGATTTCTTCCAGTAGGTACGTTTTCCGAGTAAATTTGTTCACGATTTTTTTTTAATTAAAATGTTTGATTTGATGGAGATTTTTACAATTATTTATAAGATTCATTGGATTTGAAGTGAAGTAGTTATCTTCTTTGAGTATTTCAAGCTTCTTTAAGACAGCATAATTTTATAATAAGATAAAACAAGTATGATAAAACAGGGTCAGGGATAGAAAGGCACATCGGATGATTGGGTTACGATGCCAATGACATACTCGTTAGACGAGGGTCAGAAACGTCCGAAGTAGGATCCGATCCGACCCGATATAATACATAAGTCTAGAACATAATGTCTATTTGAAAAGCAAATAGCTATATTGAACATTTCAACAATACGTTTTAATATCCGTTACTTTATTTACCTTATTTGTCGACAGTCTTTTGTTTCTCGCAAAAGCCAATAACCAGGATCTCCAAAGCAAACCAAGCATGTGTGTTTATAGAAGTGTTAGATAGTAGGGTCACGCGCGGAGTTGGAGGTAGCCAAATACCGAACTACCAATAGACAATTAGGTATAAATTCCGACTATACAAAACATTTTATTCTTGAGCTTAAATAAAAGACAATTTTCCGTAAGATAATTGCATCCATATGTCAGATGTAATAACGTTATTCGTTTTTTTTTAATTGCAAAGAAAAATTTAGTCGTAGTGACTCATAAATCAGGTATAAGTGTGCGTGATATGAGACCATTTTATCTAAGTTCACATAATCGCTTTGAAATGTCAGCATTAAATATTACGTTGTCTGTGAAGTTATGATTTTCAATTGTCTTGCTTATATTCTTGTCTCAATTATATTGATAGCTTGTTCGACATTTGAATCGTCTAACAAGCATTGCTGCAATTTGACGCAGTACACGCGATGCACCAATAATAAACAGATATTCTCATGTCGATATTAATGTTTAATTCCACTTAGTGCCGAAGAAAGAGGTTATGAAGAATATGATTCACGTATTGTAGAACTGTTTTTAGGCGATGCCGTCTACACACGTACGCACTGCAATAGATTTCTGAACTGTTCGACTGTACTGTTAAATCTGAGGGTATATAGCCGGCTTAACAAATACATTGGCTCTACTCTCTAATGACACTCAGTGTCAAGCATAACTTTAAGCCACGTTACACCAAACTCAAATTGGAAACAAAACATAACCGGTACTAAGGTATAAAGGTTCAATGACCTAGTCTAGGAAAATCATTGCACAAAAATATATACTAGAAACTAGTTCGATTGGTATTTATCGAAATGCAATTAATGATTTCCTGTTTGTAGTTTGAGATGAAATTGCTCGCACTATCCGTAGTTAATAAACACGAATGGACATATCGATTTCTGTGGAATATTAAAAAGAATGCAACAGCTGTTATATTCTAGCTAGCAGAAATGAAACATAACAATGCATATTTTTAGACTATACTGTTATTTGTAGATGATGAACAACAGAATGCTCGCTGTTAATACTGACGCTTAAAATGTATTTTTAACCCTACTGATACCAAAGAATTTGCTTGAGATTTGCGCCTCCTCATCCAATTATGGTTTAATGCATATTACATATTTTTTACAAGTCCACTTTGTAATTTGTCGGTTACAAACATATTAAATCATCAATTGAATAATTAACCCTCAGGTTTTTAAATTTTTCCATTTATTCGAAATCTTTTTGAAATATCGTTGATACCAACCATGTCAATTAATAAATGTAATATTAATTTCGATGATGTTATAACTCGGTTAAACATACGACAGTTCGATTAGTATAGCCGTGATAAATACTAACAGTAAAACGATTGAAGCCGGGCGCCAGCTTACTGGAGGATTACACTGACCACTCTAGCAATATCCACAATCAACCGGGAACTGCTGCAGCCAATACTCCGCTCGATTGATTCAGTCTAACAATTATCTCAACTTCCTATACAGAATATTCAGTTACAATAAAACATTGTACAGTGTGAGAGTATGAGTCTGATATCATTAACTCAATAAGATATGTGGTTTTTATTATAAAAATAAAATGAAAACCAAGGCAATAGTTTTATTTATAAAATCTATTTATCCTGTAGTCTTATATTGAGCGTCAACTTACTTCCACGCCACCGCTCGATTAGATCGAGAGAATAAGGAAAATCGCTCAATTGACTTCCATTGGAAAATAAGCATTTCATGGAAAAATAACTTTCATATTTTATTAATATATTTTTTTCATTGGAGAACCAATTGGCCTACTAATTCAAGGGCTTATTAATCGTGAACAACATTTTGATTTTTCTATATTAGGTCACAAAGACTCTGTGACGTCATAAAAATAAGTTAACAATACATCATGATTACTATGAGATAACCGACGTCGATTTCAATTTATTTATAATTGAATACAATTATTTCTGTAATTTCGTATAAAGTTGATAGATTCAAGGATGCTAATTTCGTTATTACGTTTAATTAAAGTTTTGATTAAAGTGACGTCGAAACCAAAGTTCACATCAACATTTTCTGTTGTTTTATTTTAAAAGAATCTGCATTCATTTTTAACTTAGTAGGGCACGTGGTCGGCATCAGAATGCAAAATTAGTTCGACGGCGTCTATCTGACCTACTTATTGAACCAAGTTGTGTCAATACAAAGTTGAACGTCTAAAACAAATTTCACTGTAATAATTAATAACTTAACCTACCAATTAGGTTGAAAGTTACAGCCACAAATGTTCAAGTATCAAACTAATTTTACCAGTGTAATTTACCGTCAATACTGCTACGATAGATTGGAGGTTAAACTATACTGTACTCACTGTACAGTACAATGAGACCATCAGCAAGAGATCTTATCACTATACTCGTCACGAATCCAAGAGCGTCACATATCCAGCGCCTCTGCTTTTTATAAGCAAAGTCAATAGGCAACACATGTCCATATATTTACTGCAATACTCCTGCATTTTCGCTACACCGGAAATTAGGGTAATAACACTAGTATCTTTATATGGGATACCACTTAGACAAAATGTTACCAATAACAATCGTCTATGTTCATTCGAATTTCCATTCAACTGTGACCTGAAACCAAACAGCTGAACCGATTTTGAACACGAGTTTCGAGTGTCATATGTTTCGTATTCTTCCCCAGAGTGTCGTACAGTCAGTCCAGACCATTGATTTTTATTTTACGCCAACAACTTGTTTCAATACTGAGTAATCCTTTGTGTAGATTTTCGTCACCACTGTATAAAATAATATGTATATTTTAAAATAAATAACATCATCAAAATTAAACACAATATAAAATATAGAGTGTTCAGTATTAAGTTAACTGAAAATACGTTGTAAATACTTAAAATTTCTATAATATTCTATGCTAGGAATTTCTCATCGTAATATAACACAATGAAATCCCTGTGGCATAGAGAACTCCCGTGAAGCTCGGTAATTAAATATCTCGACCAGAGTTTTGTTGCTGCTTTATGTTTGTGTTCAACTATACTGTATTGTTTATGTCAATATTTGAGGTTAAAATACAACAGTATTGAGTTTGAAGGAAATTTGAATTTACAATTATATTATAACTTTAAAGGAGTTCTTATTAGTCCCTTGTATATGTTGAGGATAAAATAAAACTTTCCTTTATAATATATATTAAAACAACGCTAATCAAAGCTTTGTTTAACTTTTTTTTTACATCATAATGCACTTTGAAATTAATTATTTTTAAACTATAAAAAGAAATAAAGATATGTGTACTTATTTGAAATACAGTAATGTGAAAGTTCACCGAGATTCTCGCACAAAGCAGAGCCGATTGAAGTTTATTCAAGGCGATCGGTAACAAGTCGCGTGCAATCGTTGGCAGAATGGCGGCGGTTATCTCAAACAAACGCCCCCCTCCCCCTTCACCCCTATCCACCACTGCCACTTTCCTCTGTGACAACTAGAAACAAATGCAGAGAGAAACCGCAGACTCCACTATCATGCGTACACTATATAGAAGCCTATTTTCTGTAACAGTTCGTAATTGTTAAAGAATAGTTTTTAAATTGATATAAGACCATGTAATATACATTTTATAATACAAAAGACAAAGAAATATCTCAAGTATACACGAATGAGGAACAGAGTAGTGAGGTTGTATCAGGACTCCGCCAAATGGACGTAATCTCTGCTTAGCCCTCTGCGTTACAAACTTGAGTTGTTTGACATTGCTTCCACCGCCTTTGTTCTAAAGACAAACTATGAATTTACATTATACAATAAATGATAAAACATGTTAAATTATATTCATTTTCGAGGTACCTGAGTTTCATATCAATGATATGTCTCCCGGGCATCCTTGCGTTAAGTTACTTTACAAATGTTCACTTTGAGCGTCTGAGTGCATAGTCACCTTTGAAAGCGGTAAAGTTGTAAAAGCTCTTCAACTAAAAGGCGATTTGAAATTACATTCAGATATTGTACACTAACACCGAGACATCAAGAAAATCGATAGATTTCGCTTCACCCTCTGCCATATTTGTGACCTTATAAACTCAAGTGAATCGAAAGTGACAGATTTATTCCAGCGTCTTGTGGATTAACGAGACAGTTATATAACTTAGTTTTAGATACACGTTAATTAGACGTGAATCGCACAATCTTTGTAATCCGTTTGATACAAACCAATTAAAACAATTCTCGTATCGATCTCAGATTCATTTAGTTCGTAAACAGATTACTCTTTAGTAAGATATATACCAAATTCAGCTTCACTTAAATAGACTTAATTAAGAATTCTGGAATTGCCAATTCGATACAGTATTTAACGAGCTTCGAGATGACTCACGGACGTCCATGGCTGAGTGATCGTGTCACCACTGATTTAATTTAACGCCAGAACTTCAGCTGGAACTGGATATGACGTACAGCTCCGATTGAGTTTAGTCAGAAAATATGGATCGACGCGTTTCAGATAAACTTGTTATAGCTAACCGGACTCCGCTATAGGGTAACACCAGCAATTTGGAACACTCGCGTTATTCGCGAACCTAGCTATACTGTACTGTGTATCCAAACTTAAAAACAACAACCACGAATGTTTATTTCATGCTCGATGCTTCTAACTTTGAAATAAATATTCTTCTCTTACTTTTTACTTTGCCATTTATTTTATAATTTAAAACGTAGAATAAATCCGTTGAGGTATTTCTAAAAATACCTTTATGCTTTGCTTAAATTGCTTTATTAAAAAGTGGGCCATTAGTAATTAATGTTATGTTCTAGCTGCTAGCTACATTTTAGAGAGCACTGAAATTGTGACAGTTATTAAACTGGTCTTTATGTTCGCAACGCAATTAGGTGACGTGAAAATGGAATAATCCAATTTCTACACTTTCCTTATTATTTCAAAAGCGTGCTACGTCTATGTGTGTTATGTTCATATATGAAACTTTAATTATTAACGAACTGTGTTAACATAGTTAAACATATATATCAAATATTGTATATATGCCGACTACGGACTACAGACTAATAGGCAGTTTGATTGTCAACTTTAGAGTGTAATTACCATATGTTATCATATTCGTAAATGTAAATTAAATCTAACAAATATTAATAACTACTAAATTAAAAATTCGATTGAACAAAGGCGGACTTATGACATTAAATGATTTCTTTATCCAACCTTAGCCCTTAATCCGTCCTTAGCCTCTGGACCGTGCTCGATTCCATTAAGAAGCTTACTGAGAAACTAATATCTTTAAACAAATTATACAAAGTGTAGTGTATATTAAATTTGAAGTGAATTTATGATGAAATAAATTTGACATAAAAATAATAGTAGTGAAGTAGAAATAAGTTAATAATATTTAATTGCTTAACCTGACACGTGAGACAAGACCAAGCAAAGTAAATGATCCGAAATATCAAAATAAAGCTCTGGAATACAAGCAAGTCACAAAAAGTTTCATTAAAATTATTTTTGTAGCAAAATCCCAATCTATCGTCTTCAAAATATCATACAAACGTAAATATAATTACGTAAGTTTTAACTGCACAGTTCAATTACTCACTTAACTGTGCAGTTGAAACTGATGGTATGTCGAATTTTATTGACTACAAATACAACAAAAGTAATTAAGGGTCAAAATAACCATTATTTGATTTTCATATCACCAATGTATAGCTACGTCAAATTTAATATGAAATTTCGGATTCTCGTTACAAAGCGTAATAACTAGAACTGGTTCCCATTTGGCAATAGTGTTTAATGCGGATTACACGTTAGTTACAAATTATCTTGCCAATATTCAACGCAGTAATAACCAACCAAATATGAGAATAGACGTGAGTATACTTCACTGGTATGCAAACATGAATGTAAAGATATATTTGAGCTCTTTTAACGTGACATTGATTTTTGTTTTGTAAAAATTTTAGCAGATTTTTGTTAATTTACTAATATTTCTTTTAACACTCCAACTGAGCTATAGGCTTGTGCTAGGATATGGTCAAAGATAGTAGTCGAATCATGATACAATCACTCGACAACGTGATCGGAAATCCTTACCCTGAACCATTAGGCAATTGAAGTTTTTAATTACTAGATTACTCAAAGCTTATATCCAGTAGTGGGCTGACAAAGGCTGATGATGATGATGACACAATTAATAAAAACTGTTTAATTTGATTTTTAAATACTGAAATTGATTTATAATAGATCGAATTAAAAACATTACGTTATGTATGCGCATGGATATGTGTTCTACAAAATTCGTGTTTAAATGATGAGAGACAAAAAAAAAATTACTTTACGTACATTCGCAAGCTGTCGCAAGCTTTTACTACTATCTGTACATATTTCTTTCTGCCGATAAAAGGGAGAGAACCTATAACTATCTACTTACTGATGTTTATTGGCTGCTTTTACTATTCATAAACATACGTTGACAGACATCTATAAATACGGCTTTGGTATAGCCTGCCTATATATTAAACGCGCAAGGGGAAAATTCGGAATTGGGTTAATATTGATAATATTAATATGTAACGAGACTATGATATATTAAAATATAACAAACAAAGTGATGGTGTGAATCTTACCGACTCGACCTACCGAGTCCATAATCGAAAATATATCTGACTAAATTTTCAATGAGAAAGATAACATCTATGGATGGATGTTTATTATTATATCTCCACAACAACGAAACGAATATCGCTTAATTTTGGAAAAAAATATGTAACAGTCTGAAAGAACACTTAGCTTACTCAATAAATTCGTTTTTTTAATTCCGAGCGTACGGAATCGCAGGTGAATGCTGGTTAGTAAAATTATTTAAATTGTGTTCTATAAGTACCAAACTAACGAAGAAAGTATAAACGAAAGTTCATAGAGATTGCAAAATAGAGTCACGTTATCGCAGACTGTTTTTACCTGTGTATTGTGAAAAATTAAAAAACAACATGTTTCATTACGTTGGTAGCTACTGCATGTTTTTTTTAAAGTTCATGTATCATTCTGACTTCGTATATTAAAAAAATATAAATCGTATTACGGTAAAACATAGAAGCGAATACTTTAAGGAAAAGAAATTCACAAAAAAAAGTTAATACAAAGTTTTTGGCGAGAAATTTCCGACGTTGCTTTATTGCTATATCCGACAGCGATAAATAGGAGTGGTCTTAGCTTCCAACGTTTAATTCAATCTATTCCATAGTAACTTTTACGTCACCTATATCAATGGAATTAATTACATCAGTAAAGGTTAAGAAATACGACGCCAAACGATGTCATTCTTTCGAGTGTAGAATCTAATTGCTTCTGTGCAATAAGGTATCAACCTAATTAAATTGTATGTCTCAAAGCGACCTCTGATTAAATAACCACAGCAAAGAAACATTTCTCGATGTTCTTTCATGTATTTTTCTTTTGCTTTGATAAAATTATTTCTTTATTTTTCCACATTTGCGGTAAATGGCGAGATGTAGCATGTCAAATGTTTTATTATGACTACGAATGTCAAAGGGCTTACAGTCAGTAACATCGATTCGAATACGTATGAAAAATACGTCACGGGCTTATATAGATTTTAGTACCGAATTATTAGGTTAATTTAAAACTATAATAGAAACACTAATATGATGTATTAGCAATAAAAACGTATAGAACCATGTTAAATTTGTTAACCGGTGTAAACTCAGTGGTCACGAAACACAGCTAAGAACTGTGCGCGCTAAAAGCAAATGTCAAACAAAAAGAAATAAAACGACTTCGAAATGGGACCATCTGTTTCGGCGCCGAGTGGACATACTTAGACACATAGACACAAGCTTCTGGATCTTGCAAACTTATAAAACACCCCTCTGTTTACGTCACACGTTAATAACATCAGCCAATATCTATTTTATATGCGCTGTGTAATACTAAAATATGTTTTTATTTTGAAGTCGCGACAGTCGACCGGAGATTCACTGCCAGACTCTGGTAATGAAATATCTAAGGTTTTATCTTATTTGAGTATTTCCATGTCTTTCTTCTTGTAATATTCAGTTTTTAAAGCAACCGAGCCGTTTTTCAATACAGCTATAAATACAACAAGCAAAAGAAAATATTTTCATTCGTGTTTTTTTATTCATCGTGATCAGTTCACGTCGCTCGGTGTTTTCGAGAATTTTCTGTTTTCGACCGTGTTCTTTACAACATTGTTTGAACTTTCACAATGTCTTGTATAGCCGGCGTCGCCTTCGCACAAACACTTTTGTATATAAAAAGGAACACCCATTTTCATCTCTTAATTGTTTTTGCCCAAGTAAAACACAACATTGTTATTTAATAAAAGATTAAACCCTTCTATACGTTTATAAAATGTTTAAATTAAATCTTTCCATATGTTATAGTTTAACCTTGTTACGTAATAAGGGCTTTTCAGATAGCTTATACGTTGGGCAAAATAATTTATAGCTATTGCTACAATTTTAATTTATGATACTGAATAACGTGAAATGTTTTCTAGGACATTATTTATGACTCTAGAACTAGCTTTTAATAAGTTTTATGATTGAGACTGCCGACTGCAAAATATATCGTGTATCTAATCCACAATTCAATTTTGGTGGCGATAGAGAACAAGTCGGCTTAGTTCTTCATGCAAAGTATTGACTTTTTTGACTACGGGAAGATATCTTACCAAGACGCTTCTGTTAGGGAACAGGGTTATGTGGAGTTGTACCCACTAAGACCTCATTAATGGCATCCACCGTTACGGCGGGGTCTCATAGAACGCCAGTGGGATACACAGCTGCTTACATGTTACCAGGTTCAGGATAAACTCTCTTTCCAGTACTATGGCAACTACACGAAGCCTTTGACTTCGATATATAGGGATCCCTATCCTACCATATCAATAAATAACAAACTAACTGTTTACTATTTGTGTTGTAATTATTATTGTAACTAAAACAAGAGACAAATTGATACAAATATGGTAAACATTGAACGCCAAGCCATAGTTTAAACAAGCGGGTTGTTTATTGAATATTCGATAAAAGGTGGTTAATGCAATTACACGGCGGAAAAAGTGCAGTTAAATATAGACCGCTCTAGGTTGTTTTAAAACACAACCATTAAAAACAGATTAGTCTTTCCGAGCCGGCCTAGGACGCGTGCTCGTTGTGAGCTCTTAAGTGCGCGTGCGAGCGACGTTTTCTTTGTTATCGCTTACGTCGTTTTTTCTAATGTTGTTTTTCCTCCCCTATTGTATGATTTATGCATGATTACCTAACTGACGCTTGTAGTGTGAGGAATATGTGAATATTTTATTATAAATAAATCAATTATGTTTTAGGACACTACATAGCATACTAATATGTCTGTAGATGCCTACATCTCTTTAGATGTAGAATGTATATTGAGAAAGAAATCGTGAAAAATATAGAAAAACTATAGTATAGAGTAAAATTAACTAAACTATAGAATAGTATAGAGACAAACTTAATTTTATTTGTCCAATATTCGACGGAAATAAATTGCTAATGTAAACGATACAATATAAAGCCATCGACTGGTTGTAGAGTTCACAGAGCTTTGAAACGAGTTGTAATTGTCAGTTCGGCATCCTATTAATTAAGTAGTTGTTTCAATACTGATGTCTTTGTGAAACCAACTTCGATAAACTTAAAAAGTCAAACTGAATAATTGAAATGTGTACGTAATTACTCATTATAAAAGTTCGAATATGTAATAGTTATATATGTATGAAAGTTTTTTACTTCGTTATACAAGAAATCCGAATGAAATATGGGACAAAGATAGCAGCGGGAAATAGCGCATAGGATTCTTTTTAATTCCACCATGCCCCGTTTAAATTCGAGGCCGACAGCCAGTAAGCCTTAGGCGTTATTGTGATTTACTACCTCAAGCATATGTTTCGTCATTGTACTTTTATTTGACCAATTCATACAACGTTAAAAGTGACCGGTGACTAATACATCATGTGACATCGCAGCTATTCAGGGCACACATTCAGACAGGGCACCAACGCTCAATCAATAAATGACTTAACCTATATACTACCTATATTTTATGTCCTATATAAAAAAGGTTGAACCCCACGCTATGGAATTTATTAGAGTTCAGTGGTAAGGGTGGAATATAGAAGTAGAGATCTTAACATACTAATGACTGATACTGTCAGATTATACTCTTGACGGGGTGTCAGCTTAATTTATACAGACAATAGTGCACATGTTACGTAGGCGGAATGACAAGTGCTTACTTTCTTAGAATCCCGTGTGACTGGCGTCACTGTCAACGCCTGTATACGCCCACATCCGTCCCAGATCTGTTTATCTTCTCTAATAACTAACACATCACATTATTATCTGCTCCAGATACGTTAACATTATTGGTATCAATAAAAAGGAGACAAATTGAACTTTTAATCAAATTCAGTAATGCCAGCTGTGCAGGCTGTAAAGGATGAAATGAATTATTCGATATCACCGACGATAATGCTGTTCAAACAATGCAATAAAAAAGTAAGAAAAGTTTAATACTTATACAAAGTAGGTGTTCAAAAGAATTGTCATACGTCATATGTCAAACCAAATTTTGTATTAATAATTACGTTTATAGTATTATAATAGTTCGATTACGCTTTATATCAAAGTAAGAGAATAGTCCAATGCTAAATCTCCTATCATATTCTTTATTGGATTAGGTTTTAGGAATTACTAATTTGCCGAAGTATTATAATAAATATAAAACTGTTAATTTTCATGATTATATAATATTTTCTAGTTCGTGAATTTCGTTAAAATAGTAATAAAACTAAATAAAAATATGAAGCTAACACGATTTGTTAAACGGATTTTAAAAGAGGCTAGGTCGTATAAATTTCCTACATAAAAATAAAATAACTTTCCTGTTGCTCTATTCAAAGAAACTTGGAGAAATAGGTTGCTCTTTTGGATCGACATCTCCAATTGATGCCGCAATCCATACATGCATATTTCTTTTAACATTCGATGTTGCGCTCAATAGCAGTCGCGTATTGATCAATTCCATACTTCATGTCAATCGTTCTTTACTGAATTCCTGGTATGCTACTCAAACATATAGTTTCTTTACAGTCAAAGTCTCGACATATTCTATCTATATTTGAATTTATTAAAAATATCAAATCGACTTTCTTCTTGCCTTCATCTTTTATATTACTTGTTTGAGAATACATGTCATATTGTACCCTTACACGTGCGGTATTAACTTGTGCTCGGTGCAGAGACTAATCTAAGTTTTTCCTTCACAACCTCAAAGATATCGGCGTCTTTTCAATTTAATACGACATCTAAAAAATAAGGCGAAGTAAAAAGTTATGACGTACAAAGTTAGATGTATATAATTAGATATTCTACTTGAACATAAAATAATCTGATGTAATCTGACCCACGTACATGTTATTTTATTAACAAATTTTCACGGACATATGTTGGTAACATGTTTAAAAAAAAAACTAATCACGTTAAGCAGATATTCTTACTCCCAAAGTGTTATCACACATTTTTTCTCTATAATTACATAATAAAATTACTTCTGACTATATTTTCTTCAAAATTGAATACTCCACAAACATATTCAATTTTTTTTTACAATAGGCAATATGTTTCATATTAAATGAGGTATGTTTAATTTTTAAAAATATATCACAAGGAGATGGTGAACTATTTCGCTTCAACTTTCCACTCCAAAGTATTTGAAAAAGTTTCTTTCACCCCGGGACAAGTCACGTAAAAATACTTTGATCTATGTAAGTCCTGTATGAGCTTCTTAGCCACGAAACGGGTGTGGAAATTTTGTAAGGTTATTGTGTGGTGTTCTGATATGCCAATAATGTATTTGTAGTAAATAAAAAGGGCTGTTTTTTTATTTCTAATAAAATTATTGTACTACATTTTGTTACTAAATATTGTTATTAACGTGGTAAGAATAAACGAGTCCCCAGTTAGAAATACCTTACAATTTGCTACTCATATTTATTATTAAATTATATATTGTCGGTTTTCGTAACAAAATGACATTCCCCTTGTAGAAATGTTTCGGTAAATTGATGTGGCTCGCTCTGCAGTCGTGGCGCGTAGACAAGTAGAGAAACAAAGGACGACGACCTTTTCCTTTACCTTGACTCAAATCTTCTGTCGCATGCCTACCTTGATCAATACCGACCCCGAAACGAAACGCTCTCGACGAATTTCAGATTACGCACCAAAAAAAAGTTACGTTAGTTAAAAAAGGTAATAAACACCAACATATAGTGATTTCTTTTGTACAAAGTTTCTCTGACATCCTTGGAGTTTTTATTTAAATACTGGATATGAATATATGTATTCAATCGTGTATTATTTGAACTCAAAATTACATTTAACCCTTTAAAGGTATGGAAACAATGTGATCAACGTTACTCGTAACATTTGAAGCATTTATTATTAGGTGCCATTATTTCGATGGTATTGTAGGGTTGTGCAAATATGAATTTTGAGTATTGTTGAAACATTACAATAGCGTGTGTAGCATATATAAACCAGGGTCGTCCCGAAGGAAAACGCCTTTTCCTTAACTTGTTTGCAGGGCTATCACAAAAGAGAATGAAAGAGTTAGGTCGTCATTAGTATTCTCCCAAGGGGCGAACGAAACTTTGCACAAAGCGTTATTTGCTTATTGTTCGCTGACTCGCTTCCTCGAAACAAATCGATTTTTGCAACTCATTTATCAAACTCGCTACAATAGAGGCCATCGATTGCTTTTTGGTCGTTAAAAGTCTAAAAGTTAATTTGGATGAATGCTCGAAGGCGATATTAGGGGTCCCACATAATAATAAAACAAAACAAAAATCTCAATCTGATATTAAAAACATAGTAAGTGACACTTTGTGGAACTCAGAATCGCAAAATTAACAAGTATGATGTGGTGAGACCTATGCTATCTATGATACATGACCTATGCTATATATGATATGACCTATGATATCTATATTGACCGTATTTTTTTGGTCATTTCTGCAAAAACTCTCAAAATCGGTACAGGAAAAAAAATCTTAAAAACGTCTTTTAAGGTAATATAGGGCGACCTTGAGCTGAAATAGCTCTACAGAAACATTACCTAAAGTCTTACAAATGACCTTTGTTACCTCGTAATAGCTCTTTGTGTGCTGTAACAGCAATTTCCCTTTAAAATATTTCTAACTTATACAGGAGCGAATAAAAAAAAACTTTATTAAACGAATCCTCCAGAGTAAAAATTGAAAAATTCAATTTGTCTTTGGCAACTTTTCCGCGATCCACCACTACTTCGTTAACTAAATAATAAGAAAATGTTCTTAGAATTATAATTAAAATTCAAACTGAATGGTAGTCGAGCAACAAGGAAGACATAACTTTTACAGGCTGCATTTGAAAGTTTCGTTAATTAGTTCCTTGAACATTATTGGAAGAGAATTTTCATTTTAATGAAGTAAAGATGTTAAAAATACTAACTTTATCTTAAGGTAAGCTAGATTATTACGACGAAAGAATTTAAAAGTGCGCTTTTACTGTTTACTTTAAGTTAACCATTATTAGAGTCCGCAATTCACGGCTGCCATTGTATGGAACATTCGAGTTTTCTTTGTTACCTGTTCTTGAAAAAACTTAATGCTGTAAGAAAAAAGTGTTATTTTGTATGCTTTTAGAAAATATGATTTAAGCAATTCAAAATGAGAGTAACAAAAAATGTTTTTTTCAAGTTGAAATAAAGCTAGTGACCGTTTGCAGAAAGACCATAATTTTATTGATTATGAAAAAGTTGACTTATGATGAGACTACAGAGGATGTAACGGAAGTGTTATATCGGAATCGGGATCTATTTATTACATATCTGGTTTATCCAAACAGAAATCGGAATCGGAAGTGAAGATACAAGATTTTTTTTTCAATTCCAACAAATAATTCTGAGATTCATACGTTTACACAAACAAACTCTTCAACTTTAGAATATAGTTATAATATAGAATATATTTTAATACTGTTTATTTTCTGTTAATTTTTCACACGACCACAAATATGTTTCCTGTGTATTAAAATGAAAATTAAGTTAATGTTAAAAATAATATATATGTTAGACTATATCATTTTGGTACTGATTAAAAAAAAAACTATATTTTAGTACGAATAATGTTGTTTTATCTTTTATATAATAGAGATCTTCCAAGCTGAGTACTAGTTTAAAATTCTCAACATTCAAACTATTTCCGACACGCAATGTTGATCTTTACTAATTAATGTGAGTTTTTAATTTAGTATTGCTAACTTTTGCAAAAGCTTGACTTCATTGTTGAGTTAACTGAGTTGGTTTTAATTAAAACAACTTTGGCAATGTTTTCTAAAATTGTTTTCACGTTTCAGGTTAAACTAAAAAATAACGAATAAAACCATTACAGATTTAAACACAGACATTTTATAAAGAAATTTAAATATTATTGTAGTTATAGAGTGGATATTGCGAGCACTTTTTTTTTATATTTCAAACCAAGTGTCAAACTAAATAACCCAAATTGGACCTGTGTACATCTTTTTGAGTAAATGATTGAGTGCATAAGGTCCCGTGTCATTTTTAGTAATACTATTGAAAGATGATGCTGTTAACGCATATTGTAATGCAAATCTAATTATTTTAATAGAATAAGAGAATTCCGATATGTCTTATGGTGCAGGAAATTGCTGGAGTTGAAGCCACGATTGGGAACCATGGGTGTGTGTCGTCCTCTCTCCAGATGGACCGACGACTTAGTGCGGACGGCAGGAAGTCGTTGGATGCGGAAAGTGGAGGACCGCATACTGTGGAAGGCATTGGGAAAGGCCTATCAACATTGAGCAGATAAGGACTGATGATGATGATGATGATATGTCTTTTGTATGTGTATATGACATTTTGTATGATTATCTCTATCATTTTAATGTATGAAAAGCATAAAGATCAAATTGTACTTAAATTATTTTGTAAGTTAAATTCTTTAATATACTAAATAAATTCATCTCAAGTAATAACTTCAACGAATGAAACTAGTAAAAGGCATTAAAAAAGTTTAAAAAAAAAACATTTTACGTTTAAACATGTCCATTTGTAGCGATGCCTCTAAACATGTTACGAAGTTATTTTAACTCTGAATCACCTTTTCAATGAATGTGAATAAACATTTTTATATGAAAAGGCGTTGGAATGAAATACGATGCAACTTTTAAATTGTGTGCTAGCTTATTAGCGGCGTGTAACTTTGTCACTCTAAGTGTGGTTTTCAACAACGGAAACGTATCAAAAACTCTTTCATTCTCAACAAATAATAGTATATTTTGGCTTTGAGAAATCGATAAATAGTCAACTTTTAACCACTTTCTGTATAACTGTAAAATGTCATTTAAATATGGAAATGGAATTTTATTTTTGTTCAATATTGCTTTAAAATTTGAGCCACCAAAGGGTAACGGTAAGGATGTCATGGTAACCACCAAAATTCCAGTGTACTGTAGAAATGGATAAGTCTGTGGTAGGCATTGTGTAAACCTTTATCCAGCAATAGTCAGATAAAGGCTGCTGCTTAAGGTGATGATGCTGATGATGTTGCTTAAAGAAAAAGTGTATTTATATATCACCAAAACAGCATCAGATCTCGCTGAAAATTGACACAGAGGTAAAACATAGTCTACGAGAGTACAGGCTATTCGGACGAGCTCGAGGGCAAGAGCTAGTTTCATATTAAAAAAGTGTTTTTTTCCGTTGTATATTCCATTCTTAATTTTTTTTTCTTGTAGGGTTTCTAGATACAGGCTACGTATTTTGAACTGCTAAAACACGAAGAAGCATTAATGTATCGCATTGTTGTTTTATTTTATTTCTTCCTTTATTTTGTAACAGTTTTCTTGCATCGTTCCACTTGTTTTCGCAACAAAAGTAAAAGGTATAAGGAATTGGTTTCAAGTGCCTACTCCATATGCTTTACTTATACTAAAGTTGTCTTTTGTTCTCTTTCCAGCCGTTTTCCTTTTTATGGCCGAACGGAGTCAGCGATTTTTTGAACAGTATTTTAATTTATATTACACCGCACCGTCTTCTGTTTTAGCTATAAACTTTCGTGTTTTGGGTAGTTCAAGAAATATGTGTGTTCTAAAGTTTAATTTTATATTTGTTTATCCGAGATAAACTCTAAAACTACTGTAAAATTCAACAATTATATGTTTCATGAGCAAGTTAGGTTACTTGTTATATTTTATGTTCTTCATAAACTCAAAATCATCATCTCTGATTTGCCGAGAACTGATCATCGTGACGACCTTTGGATATGGCCTACGCCCAGCATTAAGCATTGTAGCTTATATGAAGATGATGATGATAAATTCAAAATGGATTTCTGTTGAAAATAAGTGTGGATAACTTGTCAGTGGTGTAGTCAGCAAATCAGTACCGATTGCCGAACCGATAGAATGAGGTCTCCTCCAATTCTGGTCTTCGTTTTCTACTAAAATATCCTGTTTTCTGTACACCCCCTCTTGTATCCATTGTAAATAAAACATCAATTTATTTGTTGTACATAGCTCTTGATACCCGCTAATACAGGTACGTAGTGTTTGAATCGTTTATTTCCAAAAAAAATCATAATGTAATATTATTCTCATTTAGAATTTAACAAAACATTGAATATAGCATTGAAATGTTAATTAATCTGTAAATTCCGTGCGGAGACACAAACTACGAAAGTACGAATGTAACAGAAGTATTTCAATTGTACACTGCTTTAATTATAATTTTGCAATCAATAAAATTCGTACGCACAGGTTCTGTATAGCTGTCCGTAAATAGTTCGCCATACAAATAGTTTTTTTTAGGAAATCAACTATTCAGATATACATCTATAAACATGCTAAAAAATTAAATAAACCTAAGACATGCACAGAAAATAAAAAGAAAATCAACATCGCGTGATAATAAGCTTTTGAAGATTTATTTTTCGACAATGCCAATAAAGATCTAAACGTCCTTGTTAAGTAAAATAAAAACATTAATTTTTTTATTTAAAATTTTATAACAACGTAATAAAAAATAAGAATGAAATCACTGTATTATCAAAGTAGCCGCGTCGAAGCAAACGCTCCACAAATACCTAGATTGTGGTTTACGATTTAACAATCTAAGTTTAGAATTATAAACCAGATGGCTAGCTAACTCTTATAACGAAATATTTAAACATTCCATTTGGGTACGCGTCGATAAATGTTGAAATTTAATTGATATAATAAAGAATAGACACATTTAATAAAACACAAAAAATCTACGCACATATAACATTACAAAAGTTTCGCAGAAAAATAATAAACATTTGAAAAGTCAAAGGAAAAGTTTAAAATAATAGAAAGTGACTTACTGAAAGTTTTTGTAGGTGTGAATCGATGAAGTTGGCGCGAGTAGAGCAGTCGTAACCGGCAGTCGTCTAGTTGCAGGTGCGTGCGGCGCGCTATCAATTAACTTGAGCGAGTATCATCACGCGAATGAAACGGGTAGAGGCGGCGCGTAAACACCGCGGTAAGGCCGGCGCCGACGGCGACCGCTAGCCGAATATCCCGAGAGAACGTCGTGCACGAACGGCCACGAGAAGCGCTCAGATCGATACCGGCGCTGCCACGCTCCCTTTCGAGTGCTCGACTAAATAGGGTCGAACGATCGCCCCGCAGATCTCGTAAACTCTACAGAGACCGGAGAAGACCTCTCGCGGCGGCTGATGGTACGACTGTGACGGCTAGGCGGGCGAATGGAAGAAACTACGAACCGCGTTTCATTTTAAACCGTGACGTAGCGGGGAGGCGCGAGGATCGCACGGGGCATGCGCATCGAGGAGTAGGCGCGGCGTGTGCCGCTGCCGCGCGCGAAACAAAGCGGGCGCTGCGGCGCTGCGGCGCTGTAGCCGCGGCGCGTGGACCCGGGCCCAGGCGCGGACCTCTCGCCCGCACGCAACTCTCCTCCGCCGTCTTAACGCACGCAACACCATCGATCATCGGCACGCACCGCCACGCACCGCGGCATCATATATTTTTACGGAGAACAGCAAAATCCACGTTTTCTTTTTAGTAATGTATTAATTATTATACATAATATAT